>JAPDOI010001461.1:0-177365 GCA_029168955.1 Aplectana chamaeleonis | reverse complement strand
TTGGGCGGTCAGGTGGCGAGGACTCTGAAGTTACTCCAGAGCGCTTATCAGCGCTTGGATTTAGTTGCTTTAGTTGGTAGTTTAGTTCTCAGCGCAAAATCAAGTGGTTAAGGTGTTTAAAGAGCAGTCTTTAGCGCTTAGTTTAGCCCTTTACTGCACGCTTCTTGGCGCTTAGTTATAGTCGTTTTTACGCCTTTCTAGAAGACTAATCCAGTTTTTTCGTCCATTTCAGACATACAACAGTTTTCTTGCCCTCCAGAGGAAAATTATTCTTGTAGGTGTTTGGTCTATTCATCACACCCTCTGGTTCTCCCCCAGCCCAGGGTCAAAATTCCTTTGATGCTAGTTCTCTAGAATAGAGCTGATGCTGGAATTGAGAAACTTAATCTTCACCATTCCCATCTTAATGGAAATTGCCTGGAAGAGTATGGGGAATTTGAAAACGTTTGGACTCTGATTGAGATCAAATGTCCCATAACAGCAGCCAATTTCAAAGGCATCAGAGAATTTCCAATTGTTGATTATTAAGTACTTGCTCCGAGGAGGAAACAGGGAATTTGCGAGCAGATTTACGGTGGCCGAGGCTCATTATGATCACGCTGAGGTGACTTATTGCGTAAGAAGTACGGAGATGATCCACGTCTCATCGAGAAAAGTACAGTCGCGCCTCGAAAGAACGGCAGCGGAGGCGTCGACTCTGGAGAAAACAGCGGCGCCTCCTCGATCATATCATGCCATTAGCGACCCAGCTCGAGAAACGGGGGTTGTTTCGCTTAATGAGTCATTTTCTCACCCAAAGGTTTCGTCAAGATTAACAAACACATATCCAACTCTCAAAGTCACTCCAAACGTCCGCATGGCGACTTCTGCACCAGGAAGCACTTGGGTAATAGGCAATATGTTTGTGGGAACCTAGACAATATTTTGGAGATTGAGAAGCGCACTAGCACATATGGTTCAAAAAAAAAGCCAACGATGGCGAATAATTGAGCGCGAAATCGTGGTTCTAAAGATTATAAACCAGTCCAAAGACCGACAAGATTCTAAGACGTGTGTTTTGTCGATCCAGCGGTCACAAGTCACACAGCGTTTACTAAGTACGCCAGTATTGGCGAGGATCGATAATGAATTTTCCATAGACACAACCGATGCAGCGAATTTGGCTTAAAGGCAGTGTTCACGATGAAAAGTGTTTGAAATCCCACTAGGAATGAGTAGGGGAGAGACACTCTGTAACGTTAACGTCGAAAGAACGCATGAAAACGAGCCAGGAAAAGACCCCAGAAGAGCGGAATTTGCCGCTTTGAGCGCAAGGCCAGAGCTTCAAAAGCGCGTTGCCCGCCCACCGACGTGAACGAATGAAGCTTGAAATCTCGTGAGAATGAGCGATGGTTTCCGATTATTAGCCCCGTTCTTCCCTTCACTCTCGACTTCTCTCTAAACTCAGGTCAGCTCGCATACATCGCCGGCAAAAGCTGGAGGTTACACAAGCCTCAGGAAAACTTTGTCCACCATACTTTTCACACAAGCGTCAATTTTCAAGGGTCCATAACTCCCGTTCCCAGAAGGTCAAGTACGGTTCAGAGACATAATTACTGGAATCAGCGTGGGACCGCCCTCATAATAGGCTGAAAACCAGAAAGAAACGATTTTTATCGTGGACACTGCCTTAAAGTGAACGTTGCTGGCCCGGGTTTCCGGGGAACCAGCTTGCAGTGCTTTCTGCTCAAGTGCTTTAGCCGCCGAATAAACTATATATTCAAGCAAAAATCAAATGCGAACCATAAAGTAATCAGGATTTATTTTAGCCATCGCTCGAACCACAGAAGCATCCGACAGTATAAATGTATTCTTTAGCATTAGATGATTCCTCATATTGGAGTAGCGTTTGAATACTGCACAAACGTCGATATACTTAAATTAGTGTATTACGAATTGAGCTTGATAACCTACGTAAAATTTGCGAGAGAATCGTACAGAACTTTGAGTTTTGTACTTTGTCTCACGAACGAGCGTGTCTTTTGTCTGCACATAGTCGTCGGCGGTTATGTAACGCGATGATGAAGTCACCAAGAAAGCGACTAATAGTCAGTCAAAATGGAGAGCTCTTTATCTAGAAATGGCCCCAGGGCTTTTCGTAAGGTAACAGCTTCCTTTGGCTCAGTACTCAAAAATGCTTGTTTGACGTATTCTTTCAAACATTTTTCTACTTATCCAGGTCGTATTTATAGAACTCTCGAAAATCTTTCTATAACAGACATGTGACGAATGGCGGCCCACGCAGCCAGCGTGCTTAGCAGAGCGGCCGTCGCATGTAATGCCGCCCTCGGACGAGTGTTGGATTCGGCGATGGCCGTCTCACTCTCCCCGTCTGCTTGAAAGCTTATTGATCAGCGCAGTGCTTGCTGCCATCCGGGGGTGCCAGCCCCCCTTCGTGGTCCGATGGCGTTGGGGGACTTTTCGCATGCTCGTCCGAGAGCAGCGAACGCGATAGACCACATGCCGGCAGCCTGCCAGCCGCGCGGGCGCCATTCTCATTCGGACGCACCTTACATATGCATTAGGTGGACTCCGGACCCCTCCCGGGAGGTATCCCGTAGTTGCATTTATATTACCACTAAACGATACAAAAACGTCGCTCTGGATTTGTTTATCGTGATTTCACATCAAATAGTTTGAGCCTTTGGCAAAAACTAGTGAAGCAGTTATGCCAAGAAATGAGCTGGTAATTTTCTGGTAATCTAATAGAAAAATTGTAGCACCAGGGTGTGAGGGGTGAATCATAAGAGAAAAGTGTGGTCATTCTCTAGAAAAAAAAATAGCATTTATCACTGATCAGTGGTAGAACTCTAATGAGTGCCTAGTTTTCAGGTAATAGCTTTCTCTCGGCCACAAGAGCAGGAACATTATCACTTTCGAACTTACCATCTCTCATATGAATCAGATGGTAATCCAATGCCCTCTCTAGCGACTTTCTTGTCTTCACACACTTAAGTGTTTTGAACTCCTGAAATAAGCTGCAGGCGTTCTCCTGAATCTTAGCAGTTAAAGAATCTAAATCAAATATGAGAAAATATGAATTGTATAATATATAGAGTGTGCGAGGTTATTTGAAACCATGCTGCTAAGCTCAACATACGCCAAAAATCACCCGGAAACTTGCAAAGCTCTTCACATCCCTCCTATCCACTGCTAATTTCCCCAGACCACTCAGAGATTCCGTTAGTAGGTCAATTTCTGATTAATTTACTCCCCCATAAGGAGCTGATGTCTTCAAACTGTTTATCTGGCAACGGCTCTCATTGTTTCATGCAGCAGAATAACTATTATCGTAATCTAATGGTAACAATAAAAATGTTTTTGAATGGTCCAAAAAATACCAACATTGAAAGCTCAGACCCAGTGCTATGAAAAAAATGCGGATGTTTGAAGAGATGCCTAACTCTTTCTTTCAGAAAGTGTTTTTAAGCAAATAAAAAGAAAACATTAGTTGTTTTTCGCTTTTTTGTCATTTAAAGATGGATCTTTGAAAAGAAGTTGTACCCAGAATCTACACGAAAGCTCGGAGTCGAAGTCCGACCTGGCTGGCTATTATAGGGCACTGGGTTAGGAATCCGTGATATCATTCTGTGCAAGAATTTTGCGGAGATTTTCAAAGCACTCCTCACCACGACACTTACATCTCCAGCCGTTTTGATAGATTATGAGCCCAAAAACTGGTGTTCCTTAAATTGAACTAAGCTGGAAGGATCAGGAAAATATTTTTAAAACCTAAAAACTCTATTCGACATAAGAACTACACCAGGATTTGAAAGACAACCTTCACCAAGGGCCTGTCTCTCCTAAAAGTAAATAAGTTGTGATTTAAGGCCAATAACTCCAAGGCAAAAACAAACATTTTTATACACCTGAAGTCAGCTGGAATGAGTGGGAACGCACATATTTTTGAACCCAAAACAACCTTCACGGAAGGAGGCTGTCTTTAAAGGGAGCATGCACGCTCTACAAACGTGAAAGTCAGAGGTAACAGCATAAATACATTACGTTGGAAAATTATACGACACACCCCAATTTCCGCGGTTCCAAACTTTAAAGCGTGATTCGAGGAAGACAAAGCAGTAAACGCCAATCCATGCAGCACCCTCGAAAACCCCCTGGGTACGGATCTTCAAGGAATCAGAGCAAATAACAGGAACTGGCAACGAAAATGCAAAAATGAGCCGTTGCGAAATTAAGCATGACCTAGTTCTGTGACGTTCTCACAGGAAAGTTCAATTTTAGACCCTGTATCAGTTCGTTTCATGGTAAGAACAGCCACAAACATGAAGTTAATAGTCTTCAGAACTGCCTTGACGCTGAACCACTTCGAAAGCTCTAGCTTCGCAAGATTTCCATCCCAACTTTTGTAAAACGCCCCCTTTCAATCTACTTACATTCAGCTTATACCGGCTGGTTCAAGCGAACCCGCACGCTCGTGGCGAAGACCTACTCTGGATGTGAATTCAACGCTTAAGAATACACTCACATGTTTTCCACTGGTTTGAGGTCACAAAAAACCAGCCGGCCTTTCAGGCAAAATGGCATCATTTGGCCTAAAGCCATAGCACTGCGTCGTCCTGCACTGACATTGAAGGCGGATACCGGACTATGAAAGAACTGAGAATTATTTTCCGACACAGTCCGATAATCTGTGAAGTATGGATCATGTCTTAAAAACCTGGTCCACCACGTGAATCCGGGTAGACACTTTATTCTTTTCACATACATTCTCCTCCAGAGTTCCTACACCAGGATAAGTGTGGGTCCTTTGCAAGATGTCTCCAAGGCCCAGAATGCCCAGAGTAAAATCAAATAAATATGTTAAGAATATCTTATCAGGCTCGTTCGGCTAACTTGTTTTCGACCGATTAAAAAATTCCTGAAGGATTCACCCTACGGACCAGAACTATCCTAAAGTGAGAAACTTTGCAGGAGAAAGAATAATGTATTAATTCCAGATTCAGGCGGCATGGCAAACTGGACCAGGTGTTTGCAACATGCCCTTTGAACTACAGGATTATCAGAGATGTTAATCGGAGAATCCATTCCTGTTCTTTCACTAGTCCAGTAATCACTGCAGTATTCACTGCTTGTCCGGTAAAGACGGCTCAGGCTCAGGGTTTCAGGTTTGCAGGTCCTCAGCCCGGTGGAAGCAGCATGTGTGTGAAGTCATTCTAACGAATGAGCTCCTATCCAGAAGGAAAGATACCCACGCTGGCATGCGGATCCGCTTAAACTAGCTTTTTTATAAGCAGATATGGGCCTGTGGAAAGGGAAGTGAAGGGGGCGTTCACAAGAAGTTGGGTGGGCTGTGCGAAGAAAGAGTTTTAAGAGTGGATTTTAGCGCGTCAGGGCAATTCTGAGAACTGCTTTTCATGTTTCTAATAGTTCTTACCGTGAACGGAGGCTGATATTCTGAAGATCTAAAATCGAAAATCTCTGCGAAGCATCAGCTATGTCGTATTATTTATTTTGCAACGGTAATTTTTCAATCTTCCGTTTGCCTGTTTCTGTTAGTTGCTCTAATATCATGAAAATTCGTACCCAGGGGGTTTTCGAAGAGTGCTGCATCGATTGGCGTTTACACGTTTATCTCACTCAAGTCACGCGAAGTTTGGAAGTCACAGACTATTGAGGTATGTCATATAATTTTGCACAACGCACTATTAAACCACACAGGCCCCTACCATTTTCGTCAACGACGTTTTGAAGCGCTTCAAAACCATCCCAGGAAGACAATATTTGATAATGTTTAAAGCAACCTTGCTTGCCTTCCACGCCTGCTTATTCTCAACCCAGTTCCGAGTACAGGATTTGAGAGCTGAAACTTGAGAAAACATGCTGATAAGTTAAAAGTGATACCTTACCTTGATACCTTGACCAGTCCATCTTCACTGCGCGTCGCCGCCGTGTGGACCACATCTCAACCAGCTCGACCGATCCCGAGCAAGGGACATCCAGTGATGGTGATTTTCAGGAAGCCACTCGCTCGGATTACGGAACGCGTCTTGACTCTGCACTGAAATACAGAGTTCCATCTTGTGGGAGGACGGCCTAGAGGCCGGTGGCAATCACGTGGTATTAACCAGACTGTTGTACGGAGAGCTCCATCAGTCATCCATGCGGCGCAACACGTATCCTGCCCATCAGGTGTTTTAGACTGGGCCATGAACAGAAGAGGGTTCATTGCTGCACGACTACTTTCGAAGATCGGCACTGCGTAGGCCACCAGCTCGCTGGGCACGACGATTAGTCTTCAGTAGTCTGCGTTCCAAGGCCCTGTGAGGCTGTCCTTTATGGCCTGTGTGGTCGCCTTCGCTTCCGCCCGCATGTCTCGGGTTTCCATAGCTTGCAGCGCAGGTAGCACCGTGGTGTCGAACAAAAGTGCTCGTGTCTTCACATCCCGCAATTTGTCTGTCACTTCCACTATCAGTCAAGTGCCAGACCAGGCCGCTTCGTCGTCTCCGTCCGATCTCCGTAGACAAGTCGTTTTTGCATGTTCACCTCTCTTCCGAGATAGACGTAGCATGTTTGCTAAAGCGGAAATTGCACGGAGTAGAGAGAGTGCCAGAGAAGACGAATGGGGCTGTCGTCCACTGCACCACTGGTTGCGCGCATCACTTAGGTTTTCCTTAGATTCATTGTAAGGCCAATCGCTTTCCATGCAGCGTCCAGTTCGTTAAGCAGCATTCCCTTCGACTTCTGCGGAGAGAGACGGAACCCAGCAACCACAATGTCGTCAGCGAAGCGCAAGTTGGATAGTCTGCACCCGTCTATGAGGATACCTTTGCCCCTCCCAGTCGATGTGGCGCATCACGTCTTGTAACGCGGTCGTGAACGGCTTCGGCGAGATGGTATCTCCCTGTCTGACCACCCTTTTCCAACAGTCGACACCTTCAGTTTCCTCTCGAATAGTTTGAATAATGGTGTTCCTACCGTTGTTGCACTCTTCCAATTTTCACAGTGTACTGAGCGTCCCAACACCAGCGTGGATAAAGGCGTTAAGAACAGCCAGGACTTCAACCGAATCGAGATACCTTTGGTATAGTCCACGAAGACGAGCGCTAGAGGTAGATGGTGTTACTCTTGTCCGTTCAATGACTCTGCGATAGCGCCTGAATGTGATTCCAAGACAAACTTGGTAACCACTTACGGGAGAGCCTGCCTGTTCCTCTGGGCTGGAAGTCGTCCAGAGCCTTCTCTATCCTGTTCAGCAGAATCTTCTGTAAAGACCTTGTACGGCACTCAGAGTAGAGCGATTGGCAGCTGTAGTTTGTTGGGATGTCATCCCGATCACCCTTTTTGAATAGGAGAATCGTTCTTGATTCGATTTCCACTGGTGCGCGGGAACCAATCCTTGCGCGAGGTATCTGGAAGAAGTGGTTCCGCAAAGAACTTTCCATAAAGGTGAACCACCCGCTCTGAGGGACTCGGTTGAAATGCCATCTGGTCCAGTAGCTGTGTTTTCCTTCATCCCTTTGACCCAGCAAAAGCAACTTCACTCTCAAGGATTGGAGGCGGGTCATCTGCTATTGCAGGTAGTGGGCTAGCGCGGCACGGACAGTGTTGAGTTGGAAGAGAGTGCTGGCAAGAAATCCCACCACAATTTTTCCATGCACCAGCGCGGGACAGTGCAAAATGCAACCCGAGTGGAATCCCGAAGTGCTGACACTTGTTCTCTGCGATCTGACAGCTCTCTCCGACAAAACCTGATGCTTTTCCTCTGGTTCACGGTGTCCAACAAACTTCGCGTCAGCTCGATATTGCTTCTCCAAATCGCTCGCTGATCCTCAGCTCTGCCAAACTTTGCTGCGATCGTAACTTACGCTCCAAGTGACTGGGTGTGTTCGGATCGAGATGTACCAGGCAGCGTTTTTCCAGCAACCAGTTTAGTCTCCTTGCGCAGCCTATCAATTGGTTCCACTGTCTCCAACCAATGAATTTTTTCGGCGTCCTTTATCTTGCGACACAGGTCCCTTCGTAATCGTCTGTGGGATCATCATAAACATTCTATTGCGTATCGGCTTACACTTCGCGCTGCATCACTTCTGAATCCACGGTTCCGGATTTTGCTGCAAAATCTCTGACACTAATATGTTTTCCTCGTAAAGTTGTTGTGAAGTCGAAGCCTTGCACGAAAGCATTCTGTGGTCAAAGCCTGTCACGAATGATGGAAAACAGTGCTGAAGCGTCTAGGAGGGCCCATCGCCGATTAACGAGAATATGATCAATCTCATTGGTCGTCGTTCCGTTCTGGTGACTTCAGGTCCATCTTCGACTTTCCGGGCTTCTTGTAAAACTAAATTTAACGTGGAAACATAATGTGCGCTACACAAAAAGTCTGCCAGGGCGAGAACCGATTATCGTTTCTGATGCTGCCTCCATACGATCCGCTGATTCTTCGCTTCTCCATCTACTGCTCTTCCGAGAGGACAGCATTGAAGTCGCCCCAGACAAATCTTGTAAAAAGCCTCTTTCTTTAGCTACTACATCCTCGAGGTTGTCCGTAGAACTCATCGAGCTCCATCATCCACGCAGCAGCTTCGATGTTCTGTGTGCATATGCGTTGATGATAGAGATTGCTGGGTGATCCTTTCGGGCTTGAGTCGTAAAACGGCCAGGCGCGGGGGGAGTAGATGAAGTGCGAATCCACAGTATGTGCCATGGTGCTGTTGAGTAAGCCAAGCCAACACCGCCAACATTCCGTCCCTCCACTTTTTTCCGAGAATCAACAATCTTCCATCTTTCAATTTCTGCACCCAGGAATCTTTGTTCGTCTTTGTCTCCTGTACTGCTATAACATCGTAAAGTATTCGATCCATAGCTCTCAGAAAGACGTCCTGATCCGCTTCAGATTGAAAAGAGTTCGGGCGTTGAAGAGGAGCAAAATCGTACACAGTCGTGATGCCTGTGTTTGTCCGGTCCAGTTTGTCCGTTTCCATAAAACGTCCTGCGTACTACGAGATTTGATCGCCCCTCACCGGTTCGCCATACCTTCCGACGTCGTAGACAGCTGGGCGCGGTGTGCGGAGGACTCGGGGGCAGCTGATTGGATGTCGCTGCGTAAAGGCATTCGTCTCCCTAGATCTCATGTCCTTAGCCGGGCAAGGGCGTGCGGATCGAGCCTCATGGCTCAACTGCTTCCAGCAGCTGGCTTGAAACCCGACTGACATTCTAGGGGGGAGACGAGTTTGGATCTGTTCGTCGTTCACACCAAGGCTTGCCAGAGCAACCTTACAGGGTCTGTGAACGCTTCCACCGTACACCAACGAGGAGGTAGACCCCTGTAGCAGTTAGAGTGATAGCACTATCAAATGGGAGTGCCCGAGAGAAACAGCTTGATTCACATGAAAACAACATGTTTATTCACCGACGAAATCCTACATTTCAAAAAGTCAGCCGAAGTAGATCGGCATTCTCGAAAGTGGGCAAGAGTTAATTGGTAAGCAGACATGTTATATTCGAGTAATTCAAGCTATTTCTCTCGTGCACTCCCATTCCGTGATGCTATCACTCTAAATTATCACATGTTTTCTCAAGTTTAATTTCTTATTCTCGTACTCGAATGAGTGGGAAAACACAGGCGTGGAAGGCAAGATTGCTCAGACATTGTCAAATGTTGTAGTCCTGGACGCTTTTTAGCACTTCAAACGTCGTTGACGACGTGGTAGAAGCCGCGCGGCCTACTATTTATGCTGTTACCTCAACCACGTTTGTGAGCGTGTATGCTGCCTTCAAAGGCACAGTCCAACCACAGCATCGTTTTTCGTTCTTCCACCTATCTTGGGGAGTATCCCACGCTGATTCCAATGATCTCTCTGCAGTCGCTTAAGACCCCCGGAGAACGGGGCTATGGCCCCTCAAAAATTGAGCTGGGGAAGCATTGTGGACGAGTTGTACGAAGCTTGTAACATCCTTCATTGGCAAGCGATGTGTAGGAACGGAACAGAATAAAGAGAGAGGCTGAGAATGAGGGGAAGAACGGGGCTATTGATCCGAATCCATTGCTCATCTTGCCACCGTTGAGCTCGAAATATCGTGAAAGGGGCGTGTCAAAGTGGCTTGGTGGTGAGGGCGCCCCATGGAGGCTTCCTCCTACATCTCGCTTATTCTGGAGAAATCGAGGGCTCGCTTTTGGCAGATGTTATATGGGGCGAGTCTACTTCACAATAATGTGAAAATCACAGGTTTCGTTCCTGAGCTTGGACTGTGCCTTATAAGGGTAGAAAAGTTTTGGATGAAAGACCGGCGATGACACCCTTCGAATCTTGAAAACGACTTGCTCGAATGTCGGGTCACACTTTGATTTTTTTTCGAGGCCTTTTCCTGGACGTTGTCGGTTTTCTCAGTGGTGAAGGCTCCCCCTTTACCTGCCCAGGTGAAGGTTGGTGGAGTATCTGGCTCCACCCTACGAAGCTATGATATTCGCAGAACCCAAATGAGAGATAATTGCTCTGACTCCTACTCAACAAAACTTTTCTCCAACGATAGGAGTTCTCCTTTCCAACTCCCACACGTTTTCATCTTTAATGCACGCGCTCCTTCTGGAACCCTGTACAATTCTGCCGCATCATGCGCTGTGGGATACGCTATATGAATTATATTACCTCTTTGCATTCAAATAGTTATGATGTTTCAATCTTACAATTCTGACGTCGATTGACTGCTTAGAGTACCCGGCTATTTGAATTCCGAACATGAATGCAGGCTCCATTACATGTTGACGGCACAGTCCAACCTCAGAAACAACTTTCTGTTTCTCTTCCCGCCTTGAACACGATCACAAGCCTATGCCAGTGATGTGTCTGAAAACGCAAAAAAACTTTCAGAACGGAGTTATGACCCCTAAAAAATTGAGCTGGGGAAATATGGTGGACAAGTTATCCGAGGCTTGTAACTTCCGTCACTTGCAACCGGTGTACGCGATCCGGTTTAAACAAAGGGAAAGGTTGCGAATGGATGGAAGAACGGGTCTATTGATCGTAAAGCATCGCTCATCTCGCCTCTGTTGAGCTCGAGAGATCGTAAAAAGGGCGTGCCAAAGTGGCTTCCCGATGTGGGTGCCCCAGAGCGGCTTCTTCTTTTTTCTAGTTTATACGGAGGAATCGAGAACTCGCACTTGACAGGTGTCATATAGGGTGGGTCTAGTTCACAATTGCGCGGGAATCTCAAGTTCCGTCCCGGAGCTTGGACTGTGCCTTTAAGAGGATGAAAAAGGGGGATTGATTACTAATTGTTTACGCATTAGATCCCGGTCTCCGCGCCTATAGTACGCCTAATCCCGGTTTCCGCGCCAGTGCGCCATGTAAGTATACGAACACCCATTTTTCGAAAATACCGTTTTGAACGTATCTCGGGCTGGACTTAGCGGGACTTAGGGGAACTCAAATATTTTTCAGGTCATAATAACCCTTGTACTACACACACTCAAGCTCGGGTTTTGATTGTACAGTTTTTGAACACGGAGTTTATTTACAATTTTATTTCATTAATCCAAATAAGGGCTATTTCCTCAAAACATGTCCGTAAAAATTTCAAACCCGAGTCACTTGTTTGCCATAAGAAGATCTTCAAAACCATTGTGCGGCATTGAGAAACAGTTGTTTCTTGCAGGATTTTTTTGAAAGATAGAAATTTAGCAAATTGGGGCACTTTTTCAAACATTCGTCCCTGTAAAATTATTTGCCTTAAGACAATTGAAAGAACAGTAACGTATAGGCGTTGACAAAGCATAGCTAATACACAAATTACGCTCTTTTTCATTCTCGTTGAATTGAGATTTTTCTCAGGTGCAATGTCGCATGAACTCGCTTAGAATGCATTAACTTGTACAGCAATTTTGAAGGACATTTTGTGGAAAGCAGGTGGCAGGGGTTTGGAAATTTTTCGAACATGTTCTGAGGAAGTAGCCCTAATTAAAATCAATACCGCGAAATTGTAAATGAATTCCTTAATCAAGAATTGTGCATTAAAAATTTAAGCTTGAGTGCGTGTGAGGCGAGGTTTATGATGCCCTATAAAGTATCAAAGTTTCATCAAGTTTCGCTCAGGCCAGGTCGAGATATGCTCAAAATATTATTTTTGAAAATTTGGTGTTCGTATGTGGAGCAGTATAGCTCTCGGAAATGGGGAAGCCGATTTCCGATGCGTAAAGCCCGCCTAATTCGGAAATCCTGAAACGAAACCTTACACATCCCTGGGGCCAACCTGTTTGGCAGAGTGCTGAGGCTAGACCTTCAAGTTAGAGGTACAGCATTACAGGAAGGTCGGTAATGAGAAAAAAAGGAAGGTCGCTGACGTAGACGTCTTTTGGAGCTGTAGAAAGCTGCTAGCGGAATCACTGCGAAAGAAGAGAGAGTCATAGGTCATAGTGGCCGTGCTAATGTATACATGGATTATCTAACTGTTTTGCTTTGCTACGGATTAGCATGATTTGGAAATGAAACATTTGTGAGAAACTCGTTAAAAGAAGTGAAATGTCTTATGCTACTGATTTGGCACGGGAATAAACTCGAAAGAAGCGCTAAAAACTCAGTGTATTGATTGATCATTGATATGGCTGTGCACTTGTTTACTAAACAACAAAAATTGAGAGTGACCTTGAAAAGCCAAATCACGCTTTTTTCTTCTGGAATCAACCTAACGCTTGCAGTTTAGGCTAACAAGCCTCAGGTCCTTGCAAAATTATGCTGTGTCCCCATGACACTGGAAATAACATCACGTAGTGTGTTTATGCGAATGTCGTCAACTAAGAGAACTGCTGTCACACGAATACATAAATGCTCAACAACAAGTGCGTGATTTGGTTTTTCAATGTCACACTCAATTTTTGTTGTTTAGTAAACAAGTGCACAGCCATATCAACGATCAATCAATTCACTGAGTTTTTAGCGCTTCTTTCGAGTTTATTCCCATGCCAAATCAGTAGCATAAGACATTTCACTTCTTTTAACGAGTTTCTCACAAATGTTTCATTTCCAAGTCATACTAATCCGTAGCAATGCAAAACAGTTAGATGATTTCACTTTATTTTTAGCAAAGGTTTCCTTTTAAAGGCACATTACACCCTCAGATATGACCTTTCAAATGCGTTCATGCAGTTGTGTAGTAGACCCCTCTCTTGCATAACACTTGCCCACCCCTTCTAGCACCACCACAGTTCACACCCTTTTTCATGGTTTCCAAACCCAATAACGACTAGATGAACGGATGAATGACAACCGCGTTTTCGATTTTCACTCCCTTGTCGGTCCTCCCAGTTGGGTCGAACACACGATCCGTAACGCTTGGCGTACTCGCAGTTGGGTCCCGCTCTCTTTCCCCGTCGCTTGGCGCGTTCCCAATTGGGTCCCGCACACTTTCCCCGGCGCTCGGCGCACTCCGAGTTGGGTCCCGCACTTTCCTAGGCGCTTGACGTGCCCTAAGTTGGGTCCCGCACACATTCTCTGGCGCATTGTGTGCTCCCAGTTAGATCCCGCACACATTCTCCGGCGCTTGACATGCTCCCAGTTAGATCCCGCCCACTATCCCAGGCGCTTGGTGCGCTCCCAGTTGGGTCCCGCACACTTTCTTCGGCGCTCGGCGCTTTTTATTGGGGTCGCGAACACGTTCCCCGGCGCTTGGCGCACTTTTGGTTGGGTCCCGCACACGTTCTGTGGGGTTTGCACACTTCCAGTTGGACACAGCACACTTTCCCCGGCGCTTGGAGCACTTATAGCTGGGTACCGAACACGTTTCCCGTCGCTTGGCGCACTTAAATTTGGGTCCCCACACCTTTCCGGCGCTTGGTGCACTTCTAGATGAGTCCCGCACACGTTCTACGGCTCTTCGCGCACTTCTAGTTGGGTCCCGCATACGTTGCCCGGCGCTTGGCGCACTTCTACTTGGGTCCTGCACACGTTCCCCGGCGCTTGGCGCACCTCTACTTGGGTCCTGCACATGTTCCCCGGCGCTTAGCGCACATATAGCTGGGTTCCGCACGTTCCTGGCGCTCGGCGCACTTCTAGTTGGGTCCGCACGATTCCCGGCGCCCAGCGCAGTTCTGGATTGGGTCCGCATACGTTGCCCGGCGCTTGGCGCACTTCTGCTTGGGTCATGCACACGTTCCCCGGCGCTCGGCGCACTTCTACTTGGGTCCCGCACACCTTCCCGGCGCTTGGCGCACTTCTAGATGGGTCCCGCACACGCGTTCCTGGCGCGCTCGGCGCACTTCTAGTTGTGTGTCCAGCACACGTTCCCCCGGCTTCGCTCAGCGCAGTTCTAGTTGGGTCCCGCATACGTTGCCCGGCGCTTGGCGCACTTCTCTACTTGGGTCATGCACACGTTCCCCGGCGCTTGGCACGCACCTCTACTTGGGTCCTGCACACGTTCCCCGGGCGCTTAGCGCACATGTAGCTGGATTCCGCACACGTTCCTGGCGCTCGGCGCACTTCTAGTTAGGTCCCGCACACGTTCCCCGGCGCCCAGCGCAGTTCTGGTTGGGTCCCGCATTACGTTGCCCGGCGCTTGGCGCATCTGCTACTTCTGGGTCCTGCACACGTTCCCCCGGCGCTAGCGCACATATAGCTGGGTTCCGCACACGTTCCTGGCGCTCGGCGCACTTCTAGTTGGGTCCCGCACACGTTCCCCGGCGCCCAGCGCAGTTCTAGTTGGGTCCCGCATACGTTGCCCGGCGCTTGGCGCACTTCTACTTGGGTCATGCACACGTTCCCCGGCGCTTAGCGCACATATAGCTGGGTTCCGCACACGTTCCTGGCGCTCGGCGCACTTCTAGTTGGGTCCCGCACACGTTCCCCGGCGCCCAGCGCAGTTCTAGTTGGGTCCACCGCATACGTTGCCCCGGCATGGCTTGGCGCAGTTCCTACTTGGGTCCTGCATCACGTTCCCCGGCGCTTGGCGCACCTCTACTTGGGTCCTGCACACGTTCCCGGCGCTTAGCGCACATATAGCTGGAGTTCCGCACACGTTCCTGGCGCTCGGCGCACTTCTAGGTGGGTCCGCACACGTTCCTCGGCGCCCAGCGCAGTTCTGAGTTGGGTCCCGCACGTTCCCCGGCGCCCAGCGCAGTTCTAGATTGGGTCCCGCATACGTTGCCCGGGCGCTTGGCTGCACATATAGCCTGGGGTTCCGCACACGTTCCTGGAGCTCGGCGCATTTCTAGATTGGGTCCCGCACACGTTCCCGGCGCGCCCAAGCGCCGAGTTCTGGTTGGGTCATGCACACGTTCCCCGGCGCTTAGCGCACATATAGCTCGCGGTTCCGCACACGTTCCTGGCGCTCGGCGCACTTCTAGTTGGGTCCCGCATACGTTGCCCGGCGCTATGGCGCACTTCTACTTGGGTCCTGCACACGTTCCCCCAGCCGCTTGGCGCGCACACCTCTACTTGGGTCCTGCACACGTTCCCGGCGCTTAGCGCACATATAGCTGGGTTCCGCACACGTTCCTGGAGCTCAGCGCGCACTTCTTAGTTGGGTCCCTGCACGACGTTCCCCGGCGCCCAGCGCAGTTCTAGTTGGGTCATGCACACGTTCCCCGGCGCTTAGGCGCACATATAGCTGGGTTCCGCACACGTTCCTCGGAGCTCGGCGCACTTCTAGTTGGGTCCCGCACACGTTCCCCGGCGCCCAGCGCAGTTCTAGTTGGGTCATGCACACGTTCCCCCGCGCTTAGCGCACATATAGCTGGGTTCCCCACACGGCCCTGGCGCTCGCCCCACTTCTAGTTGGGTCCCGCACACGTTCCCCGGCGCCCAGCGCAGTTCTGGTTGGGTCCCGCATACGTTGCTCCGGCGCTTGCGCGCACTTCTACTTGGGTCATGCACGTTCCTCGGCGCTTAGCGCACATATAGCTGGGTTCCGGCACACGTTCCTGGCGCTCGGCGCACTTCTGGTTGGGTCCACCGCACACGTTCCCGGCGCCCAGCGCAGTTTAGTTGGGTCCCGCATACGTTGCCCGGCGCTTGGCGCCACTTCTGGGTCATGCACACGTTCCCCGGCGCTTAGCGCACATATAGCTGGGTTCCGCACACGTTCCTGGCGCTCGGCGCACTTCTGGATTGGGTCCCGCACGCTTTCCTCGGCGCCAGCGCAGTTCCTGAATTCCGGGTCCACGCATACGTTGCCCGGCGCTTGGCGCACTTCTACTTGGGTCCTTGCACACGTTTCCCGGCGCTTGGCGCACCTCTGCCAGGGTCCTGCACACGTTCCCCGGCGCGCTTTGGCGCACAGCCATAGCTGGGTCCCTCACACGTTCCTGGCGCTCGGCGCACTTCTGGTTGTGTCCCGCACACGTTCCCCGGCGCTCAGCACAGTTCTGGTTGGGTCCACGCCCGTCGCCCGGCGCTTTGCGCCACTTCTACTTTGGGTCCTGGCACACGTTC
Source organism: Aplectana chamaeleonis (assembly GCA_029168955.1). NCBI lineage: Eukaryota > Metazoa > Nematoda > Chromadorea > Rhabditida > Cosmocercidae > Aplectana > Aplectana chamaeleonis. The sequence goes on along the minus strand of JAPDOI010001461.1, from coordinate 160,947 downwards.
CCTGGCGCCGCGCGCACCTCTACTTGGGTCTTCCACGTTCCCCGGCGCTTGGCGCACCTCTACTTGGGTCCTGCACACGTTCTCTGGCGCTTGGCGCACTTATAGCTAGGTCTCGCACACGTTCCCCGGCGCTCAGCATAGTTCTAGTTGGGTCCCGCATACGTTGCCCGGCGCTTGGCTCACTTCTACCTTGAGTCCTGCACACCTTCCCCGGGGCTTGGCGCACCTCTACTTGGGTCCTGCACACGTTCCCCGGCGCTTGGCGCACTTATAGCTAGGGTTCTGCACACGTTCCTGGCGCTTGGCGCAATTAAATGTGGGTCCCGCACACCTTCCCGGCGCTTGGCGCACTTATAGTTCGGTTCCGCACACGTTCTTCGGCACTTGGCGCACTTCTATTTGGGTCCTGGGCACAGATTTTCCGGCGCTCAGCGGACTTTTACTTGGGTTCCGCACACGTTCTTCGGCACTTGGCGCACTTATAGCTGGGTTCCGCACACGTTCCCAAAGCTTCGCGCACTTCTAGATGCGTCCCGCAATAAGCGGTGTGCATACGGTTCCTGATGGACGAGAAGCAGACCTACCCTAACGCTTGCAATCAATTCACTCTTATCTCACAATACCTCTCCATTTCTCTCTCTAATTGGCCAACCATGTTTCTTATCATTCAAAAAGGATTCACTGGACTCTCACACACACACACACACACACACACACACACACACTTTACACACACACACACACACACACACACACACACACACACACACACACACACACACACACACACACACACACACACACACACACACACACACACACACACACACACACACACACACACACACACACACACACACACACACACACACACACACACACACACACACACACACACACACACACACACACACACACACACACTGCACACACACACACACACACACACACACACACACACACACACACACACACACACACACACACACACACACACACACACACACACACACACAGCACGCATACACACACACACACACACACACACACACACACACACACACACACACACACACACACACACTCACACACACACACACTCACACACACACACACACACACACATTTTAAAATTCACAATTTTTTTCCATATCTCGAGAACCACAAAGCGGATTTTTCTGGAATTTGCGCAGTGTTAAGAACCTTTACTGCTCTACATTTTGTGAAAATGCCAAGTTCGGAACTATCTTCCAAATCGAGATTCTGTAACGAAGGGTTGGCGCAGAAGCAATCCTTTTCCAAATCAGGTGCGCGCTTCGCGCGCACCACAATTGGGTAAACGGGTGCAAAGTGCTTGATATCTTACTGGAAGATAGCCAGTGCGATCTTCAAATACACGATTTTCCTTCATCACGACATCTTCACCTTCAGTAACCCAACAGCTTAAAGAACAGGACGACGAAAATATCGCGAATATAACAAGGAAACCTACAAAAACTTCGTCTGGTATCGATTTGAGCGCTTTCAAAGGGTGGGGTCAAGCTCAGAGATAAAAGCGGCTGACCTCTGGGGTCGTATTCGCCATTAACCCGCCGGGGAGTCGAAGGGTAGATGAGATGAAATTTCAGTACAAAATGTGCGCTCCACGGCCACCTCTCGCCTCCCTTGGCTTCCCTCGCGACCGCCGGAATTTTTCGAATCGCATAGCTGAAGAATGGCCGCTTCGCGATGGAATCTTTATCTTTTCGCAATGATATCGATACGTAACACAGTTTGCATTTCCATCTTACATGGTGTAGGATTGGTTGATCTGCTTCTCTGCCGCGCGCGGTATCATCCCTTCCGCTTCCCTTCGACTACCCTCGGCGGGTTGTTGGCGAATACGACCCCTGGAGTTCATGTCTTCGAAATGATAACCTATTCTGGAACGTTTGTGATAAGCATCGCAACTTCCAATCATATGAATTATAGCTTTTGCATCAATTAATCACATGTTCGAGCAGTTAATACGTCACAAGCAATTAGAAGGGAAGAATCTATTTAAACTGGCCATCTGCTCTCAGACAACGCAGGACTGGGATAACTTCCATAGGTACTCTCAGAATTTCGAAGTACTACCCAAAAAGTTCAACCGAAATAAAGAAAAAAAGGCGATAAACAGTAACAACAAAAAGGGTTTTTACAAGCTGATAAACGAGAGACTTAATGCTTCTCGTCAAATTCCATCTTTGAAAAACGGACAACATTCAGCAGTCTTGGATCAAGAAAAATCGGATTTACTGGCTAACAAGTTCTGTGAGGATTTCAGTAACCCTGGTGGAGTATCACCCTCCTTTAGTCGAGAAATCGAAAGTACGATGACAAGCTTCCCGTTTTTTGACGAAGAGGAGTTGTGTAAGCAACTAAAAAGATTGCCTCTCTCGGAATCGCTAACTCCTGACTCAATTCCATCCACTTTTATAGAACATGTCGCGCACACAATAACCCAACCCCTGGCTTTCCTTTTCAATCAGTCGCTTTGGTATTCTCAAATCCCCTTTAGATGGAAGCACTCTTATGTCACACCAATCCTGGAAAAATGAGCCATCTTCATCTGTCAATAATTACAGGCGGGTGAGTATCACCTCAGTATTTTGTAGAGTATTTGAAAGAATTTTGAAAGTATATATAATGGAACATTTGAAATCAAATGCTATAAATCCTCCAAACCAACATGGTTTTGTACCACGTAAATCGGTAGAAACAGATTTGCTCGAGAGTATGAGGGACTGGACAAACTTCCTTGATTCGAGGCAGGCATGTGACGTCATTTACGTAGACTTTTCCAAGGCATTTTATAAAGTGGACCATTCCGAACTACTGTTTGAGATCGAACAACTTAAACTCCATCCCTTAGGCCCCCGTCATAGTCGGTAGATCTACTGAGTCCCACAGGGTCGATACGCACCGAATTCGTGGGAAACGGGTGCAAAAAAATCAACCCACTGAGTCCGACTGCGACCGTCTGATGCCCACCGCAATCCCCCCGGTCGATACTGATGGTTCTCGTGCGTACAAGGGCGGGGCGAATGCACCGACTGAGTCCCACTGAGTCCCACCGAAATCATCCTCACCCCACCCGGTCGATATAGGTGTTTCTCACGTGATTCGGGCGCATTTTTTTCGGCCGACTGCGACCTGCCGAGTCCCGCCGCATCTCGACACTCGTCGTCTGCGCTCTGCCCCACCTTCTGCTGCCGCTGACTATCGATTGCATGTTTCGCAGAGGAACTGGTTGGCGCTGGGGGCAACCGGACTCAGTCGGACTTAGCAGGTTTTTCCACCTCGGACTCATTCGGACTCAGTCGGACTCAGCAGGTTTTTCGACGAAGTCTGACGGGGGCCTTAGGCCCCCGTCATAGTCGGCCGAAAAACCGGCCGTCCTAGTCCCACCCGGTCGATATCTATGAGACACACGCAGGACGGGAAGAAAAAGAAATGAAGTGATTAAAATCATCCTCAACTGATACACACACACACACACACACACACACACACACACACACACACACACACACACACACACACACACACACACACACACACACCCACACCCACACACACAGCCACACCCACGCACTCCACACCCACACACCCACACATAGGCGACGAGAAATGTGGACAAGCTCTAGAAACGTGCAAAAACTCAACATGGAAGTGGAAGACATAGTGAGGGCGATGAGGAAAACGGACGGAGTTCCTGAAGACGCGGAGAAAACGAGAGAAACAGTCGATAGCGATACGGGAAACGTGGAAGGACAACTAAAATAACAGGTAGTGCCTGAGAAGTCGTGGATAGGTCAATGTAGAAACCAAGTGAGGCTTCAGAAAAAATGAGGAGGGGGACGAGGAAAATGGGGAGAGCTTCACAAAAAGGAGTAGACGATCAGGAAAGTGGGTGGGCTCCAGAAAAAGTGGGAGGAGAATGAAAAAAATTGTAGGGCTCTAAAGATCGTGGGAGAGTGACTTGAAAGTTCTATAGGACTCCGGGAGGCGTAGAGAATACGACGCAAAAAAAGTGGGTTTCAGGTGACACACGGGAACACGACGCGGAAAAAAGTAAAACCTCAGATTATGACAATAGGACGACGAGTGAAGTGCGTAAGGATTCAGAAGACGTGGGGAGAATGACGAGGAGAGTTGATAGGGCTTCAGAAAAGGTGGAACGACGACGATGAAAGTGGAAGGCTCCAGAAGGCGCAATGGGTGACGAAAAGAGTCGGTGAGCTCCAGAAAACTTGGAAAGGCAAACATGAAGAGCGGGTAGGGCTCTTTATGTCATGAGAAGGAAGATTTCGAAACTGGGTGAGCTTCAGAAGGCGTGGGACCGCAACGAGGAAGGCGGGTAGGACACCAGATGTCAGAAGAGGACAACGTGGAAACTAGGTGAGCTTTTGAACATGTGGGGTTAACGACGCGGTAAGTGTCTAGAGATATGTAAAACGTGGTTGTCACGGCCAGTTAGCCGGTAACGCTTCTGAAAATTTCAACTATAACTCTCCATCAAGCTCGGCAAGAGGTTCTTATGATGTTCAGCCGGCGGCCAACGTTTTCGCAAAATTCTTCTCTTTCAAAAACCGCGGAAAACCATAGTCATTGTTATCTTCTCGGTCGAATCCCCAAATCGATTTTTAAGACGCTCAAAATTCTTTGATAGCTTCATAGAGTAGAGACGAATGTGAACTCCGACCTTTTATTCGATCCACGTCAACCAGTTGGGCTGCCGGCCAGATATGGAACGATTCTTCCTCCTGAGGTCGGTTAGAAGATTAACCTGATAATGGAGCGAGTTCCCGCGTGACAACAAGGCATTCGTCCTCACTTCTTGGGAAGAAATCAAAAATCTGTAGGCTAGTGGCGACAAGAGCTTCGGTTTTCTATCAGAAACATAGAGCGTGAACATTATTTTTCTTTTTTTTTGTAGATGGAACTTCTATGACGTTCAATGTGTGATTGTATTTTTTACTAACCAAACAATTTTTTCATGGGATCGACCCATTTTGAGAGAAATCTGACTCGATCCCGACTGAACTCTAGCGCTTTTATAGTGAGCTCTCATTTTCGATCATCACCAACACCGAACCAGTGAGCCTTGGAAAAATATCGCTGCTGAATACGGTGTTCAGTCAGAACGGCGACCGCTCGATGTTAGTTTTTATCGGAATTGAGAGCTCAGGCCCCCGTCATAGTGTTATATTTTGCTAGACAACATAGTTGTCGACGTAAAATATTTATTATATGAACTGCGAGATATCAATTACAATTGCTTCTGCCTGATAGCTCCTGCCTTATCTCTTGTTTAACTTCTTATCGCTCGCGGCCACATCAACGCTTGCGAAAGGCCAGCGGCTTTATTCCGATGCTTTGCGATCGCTTTTCGGCTTAGTGTAGCCAACCTGTATTCGCTATCAATGTTTTCATAGCTATACTGATAAGCGGCTAGCTTCCGGAATAAACATCTGGATGTCTCAGTTGCCGGACAAAAACGAACAGCTGAACGTGAGAGTGTGACACCCCACGAGAACACTTGCAATCAATAGCAAAACCTTTATGATCTGACCCAACTACAGATTATGAAAAGGTGGCGAATTTGCTCTATTTGCGTTTAGTTGTTCTCTTGCTAAGCCCTTTCTTGAAATCGTTCCTCCCATCGTCTTTAGCTGGCTTGCGAGGCTCGCGACGCTGCCGATTTTGCTTTGCATTCTTGCTAAAATAGACGGATTTGGCAAACAAGCAAAGGGAAGGGAACTGGGTGGGTGTCTGTAATTGATATCTCGCAGTTCATATAATAAATATTTTACGTCAACAACTACGTTGTCTAGCAAAATACAACATTATATATCACTGCTCAATATCAATTACAATTGCTTCTTCAACCTACGCGTTTGACAAAACGGCTACTCCATAAGAGTTTTCCACCTCCTTCATGTAAAATTTTTCGAAGGTAGAGCCGCCCGGGGCCCAATCGCCGCATCTATTATCATTTTCGCTGATATTCCCTTCATTTTGGATGCGGTCGTGGAGGGTGCCCTGGTCGAATGAGCCCCATAACTGCTGTCAACGCCTGCTTTTTCCAGTACCATTCTCAGCCATCTAGCCACAGTGGTTGAAGCTACCTTTCTGTGGGGGCGATGGTACGATAGCAGCAAAAGGTCCTCGCTAGCCCTCAGCATCACTGTTCTACATAAATAAAACTTTAACGTAGTGATAGGGCATAAAAGAGGGTCCTGTATAAAGGCAACGACCTCAGCCGTGTGAGCTGAAGGGCCCACCCGCCTGTTTTTATTCATATAATCGAGCCTAAACACCCAGAGGCTGTCGCTAGTTTGAACTGACCTCAAACGAAGCGCAGCTAACTCTGAAACCCTCTTTGGCGATACCAGAGCTAATAACATTGTCATTTTCAGTGTGAGATCCTTGAGAGTCAAAGAGTTCTGGCCCAAACCTCTTATGAAGTTGAGAACTCGACCGACTTCCCAAATACAACTGTACTTCGCTTTGGAGGGGCGCTGTCTAAATATTCCCTTCATGAAACGAGTGACTGGGATTTTGTCAGCGTCACACATACTCCCTCCTAGGCTTTCAACATATGTGGAGACAGCTGATCTGTGCGTGTTAATTGTGGAATAACTGAAACCCTTCACAAAGAGTTTTGCCAGAAAATTATCAATGTCTTTAGCAGTTGGTGCTGTCTTGCCAATCCCTTCCGACCTACAAAAACAAGCCCATTTTCTGAGCGCTGAATTGTACTGTTTGATGGTGGCGGTTGACCAATTCGACATCATGGCGGAAATAGAAGCAGAGGAAAAACCTCGTATGCTCCAGTACTCACCGATATGAGACATGCAATCAGTGAAAAGGTCGGTTTGCTCAGACAAGGGTGGGATTCTCCCTTCGGATTGACGAGAAGGCGAGGACTCAGGGGTAGAGTCACGACGTCGCTCCCGTGAAGATCTACCAGAGGCCACCGGAATTGGGTTGGCCATCGGGGACAGACTGATATGAGACGAGCATTCTCTCTCAGAGCCTTCCTTATGGTTCGTCCCACCATGTTGAATGGTGGGAACGCGAAGGCGAAGATCCCCGACCAGGGTTGCTTGAAAGCATCCACGGCTCTGCAGTGTGGATCTGGAAGGAAAGAGTAGTACGCCTGACATTTTGCATTGGAACGACAGGCAAATAGGTCTATTGACGGAACTCCCCAGCGGGCGAACAAGGTCATAGCCACAACTGCGTCAAGCGAATAGTCAGAGGAATCACGAAATTCTCTTGACATGAAGTCTGCCTCGAAGTTCTCTACTCCAGGTCTGTGGCAGGCTACAATGTAGAGACCACGCTCCTCAGCCCAGAGAATCAGTTCCCGTGCGATTAGACACAAACTACTACTTCCAGTACCGCCGAATTTGTTGATGTACCACACTGCCGTTGTGTTGTCGATCTCTACTCTCACAGTTGTGTCGTGAAGGTTTCTAGCAAAGCACTGTAGACCTAGAAAGCACGCTAACAATTCCTTAGCATTTATATGTAGAGATCGTTCCTCGGAAGACCAGCGACCGCCAGTTTTCTCAGAATCTGTCACTGCTCCCCAACCTTCGTTTGAGGCGTCAGAAAACACGATAAGGCTTTGTTTCCGGGGGAAAAAAGCTTGCGACGTGTGTTCCCTGAACTCTGACGTGAACCATAATAAGTCTCTGTAACACTGAGAATCTAGGGGTGCGCATCTGTCGTAGTCTTCATGGCCAACGGGTGGAAACTACCCAGCCAACGTTGTAGATTACGAAGAAACAAAATAGCCAGTTTGCAAGCAATGCTGACGGACACTACTCGACCAATAAACCTTGCTACCTGCCTTAAGCATACGTTCAAAGACTTTGCTATTAGAGCTTTCGCTTCAGTCTCAATTACTACCACCTTGCGTTCGGGGACGTGAAAGATCAATTGAGTCGTGTCGATCTCAATTCCCAGAAACTCAATCTGCTGAGTGGGTAGACGTTGAGATTTCTCTTCATTGACCGAGAAACCCAAATTATTGAGAAGATCTATGGCTACAGAAACGTGATTGCAAAGTTGCTCTGCGGAATCACCGATAAGCAGCCAGTCATCGAGGTAGACTACTAGTCTAATGCCTCGTTCTCTCAAGAAACCTGCAACTGGTTTCACCAGGCGGGTGTAGACGTATGGCGCCGAAGCTAAGCCAAACGGCATGGCCTTAAATCTGTGTAATTTACCGCTGATACTGAAAGCGAGGTAGTGTCTTAACGCGCAGTCGATAGGAACCGAAAAATAGGCATCCTTCATGTCCAGTTTGGCCATGAAGTCGCCCTTGCGTGCTAGATCACGCAGCATCTCTAACGATTCCATCTTGAAATGATCGAGTTTGACGAACTTGTTCAGTGGTCTCATATTAATTATTGGTCTGACCGAGCCATCTTTTTTTGGTATACAGAACATACTAGAGACCCAGACCTTTTCCGACCAGGACACTTCTTCGACCGCATCTTTTGCCAGCATCTTATCGATTTCCTGGCGGAGCAAAATGTGGTGACTGCCACGTCTTGGCCGCTGAACATTCGAGAGGGGAGGATTCCTTTAAAAAGGGATTTTGTAGCCGTAAAGGACCCCCTGTGTCCAGTTATCTATTGCGAGAACGGACCGATTCCTCGCGAAAAAACCGAGACGGCCACCTATTGGTATAACATTCTTCGAGCACACTGAGCCTGACCTGTCGTCAGGGCCAAACGTGAGATCGATTGAAACCGACCTCTTCCCCTTTTTGCTGTGCTTTGAATTGTTGTCATCACGTTCTTTTTTGGATGATGATTTCTTCTCCTTCATCAAAGCCGCAGTCAGTTTCTGGCATTGAGGCTTCTCAACGACCCAAACGTTTTTGTGACCAAGGAGAAAAAGCAAACGTTTCTTATTCACCTCTGTAGACAGACGAGTGCCAATGAGAGCTGGAGCAAATTCATTCCAAGGCTTGTCCGCTGACTGAGCGGGAGCCTCCACAAGAAGTCGTCTATAGTTGGGGACGGACTTGCCGGTATCTACGCCAAAGCTGCGAAAAAAACGTTCACGACGACGAACATTGATATCATGGACGAGAACTCCCAACAGCTCCATTGCCTGTTTGAAGTACAAGTCGGATTTCGCGTAACGACTTTCCCTGGCTTCATTTCTCCCAATTGCCAGCAGATTGAGCGCATTCAGTACCGCCTCCCCGTCCTCAACCATGGAGTGCTCGTCTACTCCCAGACGGAAGGTGATCACTCTTAAGCCTTCATCGAGCACGGAAACAGCGGCTAGTCCTGAGGCTACCAAAGGGAGTTTCTCAAAGTGTGCTACACGTTCATCATGACCAATGTAGTTTCCCATAGCACAGGAGTCAAAATGCTGAAGGAGATTATCTGCAATTTTGACTCGTGATCGCAGTTTTTTCTTCTCCATGCTCACAATTTCCGGGGCAATAGAAACAGACAAAGCAAACTCGAACCTCTTAGGAACTCTCGGTAGATCCAGAGGTGAGGAGCCCTCATACACTTTCTTCAGACCTTCCTCTCGCGCCCTTTTTTCTTCATCGCTGGATGTTCTTTGTCAGCGTCAGTCTCAACACTCTCAACCTCCGTTGACTGGACAGATGAGAGCGACGTGGTAGATACCGAAGACGAGGAAGGCGAGGATGAGGATGACCTCTTACGTCCTCGGTGGTTGCGAGAAGAACGTCCTCGTTGGCGTTTGCGGCCTCGGGATTCCACCTGCTGAACTTTGACAGCGTCGTCCTTTTTCCTTCCTTCTTCAACACTGCTGATTCCATCGAGCAGTTCTTTTTCCAAAGCCTTCAGATCCGCCGTTGACATGCTTTGGTGATCCATGCTGCTATTATCTGGAAACAAACTTTTGAGTTTGCAGAACCGCTCTGATGCGAGCACGTTGATCTGTGCTCGCATGAAAGATTGATCATGAGTTGGTTCCGGAACTTTCGGAACAGCTCTAAGCTAATCGAAAGTTTCGGGAACTGTGCTCATGAAAATCTTTCGGAGAAGGAGTCTTAAGCCCTAGCGCCTAGGTTACGTGCAAGCGTATTCTCAAAGCGCTTTTCGGCTGAGGACTGCTTACGACTTCCTTTTTTTGCAATGTTCGTTGGATAAACAAGGAGCGCGCCCGATTGCAGCGTTCTACTTGATTTCCTTCATACATTGTAGAGGAGTGCGAGCAACGCTCCGCAATCTACTCTACCTGTCCAGGAATCTTAAACCTGGAGCGCGCCTGAAGCGCGCTCAACAACGCTTAGAACCCTAAGAAATTGGACCTGGAGCGCGCCCGACGCGCGCTCAACAGTAGACGAAAGAGGACCGCGAGCAGAGCCCCGCGGTCGACTCTTGGGGGTCTTCTTCGGCTGGCCGCGCCTCTTCCCCGCTCTGTAGAGCCACAGAGGTGAGAAGGCAGCTCACCTTGGGAGAACAGCGAACCAGTCGCTGTGAGCTCTTGGAAGGCAAGTGAGACATCCAGATGTTTATTCAGAAAGCAAGCCGCTTATCAGTATTACTATGAAAACATTGATAGCGAATACAGGTTGGCTACACTAAGCCAAAAAGCGGTCGCGAAGCCTCGGAATAAAGCCTCTGGCCTTTCGCACGCGTTGATTTGGCCGCGAGCGATAAGAAGTTAAACAAGAGATAAGGCAGGAGCTATCAGGCAGAAGCGGTGGATCTGCTGAGTCCCACCGGGTCGATACGCATCGAATTCGTGGAAGACGGGTGCAAAAAAATCAACCCACTGAGTCCGACTGCGACCGTCTGATGCCCACCGCAATCCCCCCGGTCGATACTGATGGTTCTCTTGCGTACAAGGGCGGGGCAAATGCACCGACTGAGTCCCACTGAGTCCCACCGAAATCTTCCTCACCCCACCCGGTCGATATAGGAGTTTCTCACGTGATTTGGGTGCATTTTTTTTTCGGCCGACTGCGACCTGCCGAGTCCCGCCGCCTCTCGACTCTCGTCGTCTGCGCTCTGCCCCACCTGCTGCTGATACGGAAATCAGATTCAGACATGTTCAAAACAAGAAAACTCAGCCACCAAACACGTTCCGATTCATAGCTGAGGTGATAATCGTCACTATCAATTGCGTGTTTCGCAGAGGATTTGGTTGGCGCTGGGGGCAACCGGACTCAGTGGGACTCAGCAGGTTTTTCGAGGAAGTCTGACCGGGGCCTCAGTAGAAATGCTTCTTAGCTCACACGAATTTCTTTCCAACGCGTAAATCGGCTGGAAGGGTCTGCCGAATCTATTTATGTCATGTGTCTATGCCAATGAAGGATTTTCGCAATATTTCGCTACAACGCAAAGTCCTTACACTTTTCTGCTCGCCAAGAAAATAATTAATTTAATTTTGGTAACTCGCCATGAAAATTCCCGAAATCATTTGGAATCCCTAGCTCTACGCCTTCGATATAACCCAACTTACAACACAGAAGAACGGGTTTGCGCTACAACCTTCATAAGCTAAGAGTAACTTTTGTTATCCTTTTGCCAAAAAAAAGCAAAAACTTCGAATGAGCTGGCTTGGATGGTGTGATCTTGCGAGCTGAACAGTATTTTGCGCCGATTCCTCTCACGAGCAGTCCCACACCAACTTCCTGACATGACTCTTGTCCATTTCAAGAGATACTGGGTGGTGCTGTTGTAAATGATTATTCAATTGGTTTATTGAAGAATCATAGTGGAGATACAGCATTCAAATTTAAACTGCAGATGTACTGAATTAAGGAACTTGACACACAATTGAAACAACCAAAATTCATTCAGGGCGAGATACTGAGCTGCTGGAGGATTTTGATTGCTTCGCTGGATCCGCTGACTTTTCTTTTCCATCTGTGGCAACATTTTTCTGGAAAGATTTCGCATTTGTTCTCTCCAACCAAAAAAAAGAAAACAGTTTTTGTTAAGCTAGTTTTATCATCAAATGCTTAGTGACCCAACATCAGCTTACATCTTTTCTCAAAAAAGCGACTACTAAACATCTGGCGAGTGAATCTCATGCGCTCACAACTCACAATCAGGTGTGAAGAAAATGCAGTGCACGCGTCAAGTATGAGTGCTTACATCCAATACATATCACACTAATTTCATTGTCCATGCCCGGATTTACACGAAGCTTGTCGTATCAAAAACAGAGCTTATGTTGTGTACCTAAGAGTTAATTATCTAACTGTTTTGCTTTGCTACGGATTAGTATGATTTGGACATGTAACATTTGTGAGAAACTCGTTAAAAGAGGTGAAATGTCTTATGCTACTGATTTGGCATGGGAATAAACTCGAAAGAAGCGCTAAAAACTCAGTGAAATGATTCATCGTTTATTTGGCTGTGCACTTGTTTACTAAACAACACAAAATGAGTGTGACATTGAAAAACCAAATCACGCGCTTCTTACTGAGCATTTATGTATTCGTGTGACAGCGGTTCTCTTAGTTAAAGGCAGGGTTCGCGATAAAAACTACTTTTGAGCTATCTTTATGAGAATGTAAATTTGGTCATCACGAAAGTAAAAATGAGTGAAAAAAACCGGAAATTTGCGGGAAAAACGCTCAAAAACAAGGTATAACGGGCAATGACCGGTGTCGGCCGGCCCCCTAATTAACGAGATTCTCATGAATGCTTGCTTATACGCCTTTTATTTTGCTGCTAAAGTGGTCAGTGGTCTTCAGAAATGCTCAGAATTTAATTTAGAAGCAAAATAAAAGTTGAAAAAACAGGCTTTTACACAAATCTCGATAACTGGGGGCGGTAGGACGCCAAGCGATAACTTGTTCCTGAGCGATTTTTCTCCAATTTTCTGCTCACTTTCACTTTTGTGATGGTCAGATCTACCTTTCCATGGGGATAACACAACGACCGATTTCATCGAGAACCCTGCCTTTAAAACATAAACACACTACATGATGTTATCTCCATATTCATTAGTTGATAGTCAATCGGAAGCGAACGCGTCAAATAATTGAGTAATGCTTGACAATCAATATTTCTGAATGATTGAGGTGGGAGACACAACATAACTTTGCAAGGACCTGAGACTTGTTAACCTAAACTGCAAGCGCTGGGTTGATTTCAGAAGAGAAGCGCGTGATTTGGTTCTCCAATTTCACCCTCAATTTTTGTTGTTTAGTAAACAAGTGCACAGCCAAATCAACGATGAATCATTTCAATGAGTTTTTAGCGCTTCTTTCGAATTTATTCCCATGCCAAATCAGTAGCATAAGACATTTCACCTCTTTTAACGAGTTCCTCACAAATGTTTCATTTCCAAATCATACTAATGCGTAGCAAAGCAAAACAGTTAGATAATTTCACTTCATTTTAGCATAAGTTTCCTTTTAAAGGCACATTACACTCTCAGATATGACTTTCATATGTCCATGCAGTTGTGTAGTAGACCCCTCTTGCATAACACTTGCCCACCCCTTCTAACGCCACCACAGTTCACACCCTTTTTCTTGGTTTCCAAACCCAATGACGACTAGATGAAACAGGATTATAATTTGCCACCGGCACAAAATTCTCACGGAAGTGAAGAGTTTTTCTTACTAGAGTTTTCCATGAGTAGGCCCCAATATCGTGTTATCTCTATCACCGGTGAGGCTGTTTCCCTAATCCCTAGTGTGTTCAGCTGCAGCCGCTCCCCTCCGGAGAGAGATGGTGTGTGAATGAAAACACACCGCTCTCAAATTCTTTTATACCCTACCCTTTATCAACTGGTTATCATCAATTTTGTTTACCGTGAAAATTTTGTGCCGGTGGCAAATTATAATCGTCTCCAGATGAACGGATGAATCGCAACCGCGTTTTCGATTTTCACTCCTTTGCCGGTCCTCCCACTTGGGTCAAACACACGATTCATAACGCTTGGCGTACTCCCAGTTAGGTCCCGCCCTCTTTCCCCGGTGCTGGCGCTATTTCAGTCGAGTCCCACACACTTTCCCCTGCGCTTGGCGCACTCCCAGTTGGGTCCCTCATGCTTTCCTCGGCGCTTGGCGCACCCGAAGTTGGGTCCCGCACACGTTCCTTGGCGCTTGGCGCGTTCCCAGTTGGGTTCCGCACAAATTCCCCGGCGCTTGGTGCACTCCCAGTTGGGTCCCGCACACGTTCTCCGGCGCTTGGCGTGCCCCCAATTAGATCCCGCCCACTTTTCCCGGCCCTTGGCGCACTCCTAGTTGGGTCCCGAACACGTTCCCCGGCGCAATTTCAGTTGGGTTCCGCGCACGTTCCCTGGCGCTTGGCGCACTTCCAGTCAGGTCCCACTCACGTTTGCCGGCGCTTGGCGCACTCACAGTTGGGTCGCGCACACTTTTACGGGCGCCTGGTGCTTCTTCAGTCAAGTCTCGCACACGTTCTCCGGCGCTTGGCGCACTCTTGATTGGGTCTCGCACTCTCTCCCCTGCGCTTTGCGCATTTTCATTCGGGTCCGGCGCACGTTCCCTGGTGCTTGGCGCCCTTCCAGTCGGATCCCACACACGTTATGTGGCGTTTGGCACACTTCCAGTGGGGTACCGCGCACGTTCCTTTGAGCATGGCACTCTTCCAGTCGGACCCCGCAGAATAAACGGTGTGCATACGGTTCCTAATGGACGTGAAACAGATCTACTCTAACGCTTGCAATCAATTCACTCTTATCACAATACCACCTCATTTCTCTCGATTGGCCAACCATGTTTCTTATCATCCAAAAGTTTCACCGGACTCACACACACAGACACACAGACACACAGAAACACACACACATTTTAAAAGTCACAAAATTTTCAATATCTCGAGAACCACTAAGCAGATTTTTCTGAAACTTGGGCAGTGTTAAGAACCTTTACTGCTCTACATTTCGTGTGAATGCCAAGTTTGGAACTATCTTCCAAATCGAGATTCTGTAATGAGGGGTGTGCGCAGAAGCAATCCTTTTCCAAATCAGGTGGGCGCTTCGCGCGCACCACAATAGAGTCTTTGGCCACAAACCACAACTTGGTCACCCTGGACTGTTGGCCGCTATCGAATAATGTCTAAAAACTGGCCGTCCAGACTTCTGAGCTATTTCCCTGCACTATTTGCTGTTTCGCAGGAAACTCGTGCCAAGGATTAACGCCGGCGAGTACATCGAGCACTGCGGCGGAGCCGACGATAGGAGATTGGGAGGCTGTGCGATAATTGTAAGAAAGGGCTTCAATGATGTGGCCAAGCAGATCGGCTCAACGTCGAGTGGGACAGTATTTTCACACTCACGGGCCGATAGAGGATGGTCACGCGCCTCCCGGAACCGTCGAAGACAATTTTAAGGTTGTGTTCTATGAGAAACTCAAAACGTTGCTGTCCTGGATACCCAACGCGGAGATGGAACTTGATCAGGGATCCGAATCGTCCCATTTTCGCAGTTTGAAACGTCACGCCACTCCACACAAGCGAAGTGGTCCCGAGTGGAATTAGAGTCGCAAAAGGCGAGACTACATCCCCTCGGTGTGTAAAGAGCCCCTATCCCCCATTTAGGAGGCAAAACCTATATCAAGAATTCGAAAATCGACAAATGGACATTGAATTTGTATTCAGCACCCCCAATTAACCCCCTAGGAGAAGGGTAAGTCAAATCTGGAATATTTTTCTTCACCGCTTTCTGAGCCTCGTAATTGATGTGAGTGAACGCTCCATCAAAAAGCTGTACAGGTCCAAAACGCTGTCACTCTGTGCAAAGTTCGAAAAATGTGCTTACACCTGAACTCTGCCTGGAGGGGTTGTTTTGGGCCACAAACGCGAATATGACGTCAGTTTTCGGTTTTTCGAAAATCACTGCCCTCCCTTTTTGGAGGGTACAATAGGTACGAAAGTCAGAAAACAATGCATAGAACTTTTTTCAGAGTGTTTCCAGGCAGCTGCGAAGGATTCGGACTCTACGTCAAAAAATGATTCAAGAAACGTACATTCCATTCGAAATAGCCGCTTTGGCGAATAGTAGTCTCCTTTTAAGCAAACTCACTGCCTACTGAAAAACAACAATTCTTGAAGACACAGTAAGCACTGGAAATGCCTGTCCCGAACTACAAGAGACAGATCAAATTTTCAATTTTCGTCTACTGTGGCCACAACGCCAGATACTCTGCTCATTAATAGGTACTTGGCACGAAGGGTGTTCGTGTATGGATACCGCGGTATTTCTGAAGAAATGGCCGTGTCCAAATAAAATCACGCCCTTCTCTCAATTCTTGACACTTTGTGCTACACTCTTTATGAAACCCTACAGAACAGTTATTCTTTTTCAGATGACACCGAAAAAAATTTTTGCGATTGTTGTTGTACTGTGCTTATCTTGGTCAAATTCCGGTCCGCAATTGCGTCTCGACACGCTTTGCGGCCGCGCGCTCCAGAGTCAGAAGAGCTTCCAGCGCTGCAGCTGCCGATCTGCTGACTCTAGTTGGGTTTTGGAAACTGGAAACTAAGAAAAAATGGAGAAATTTGTACAAAGCCACATCGAGTCGGCTTTGGCGCTGGAAACTCGACTGACTCGAGCGCGTGCGGCCGCAAAGCGTGTCGAGACGCAATTGCGGACCGGAATTTGGCCCAGATAAGCACAGTATGTGAGTATTTCGAAAGGATCGGTACTGAGCGCACGGTTAAGAAGTAATGGACTACCAGTTGTTAGGTGACCATTGTTACCGAAAATGACTAGCTATGTGGAGGAAACCCCGAGAATGAATTGGGGGAACCATTCAAAAATGTGCATCTATTTTCTGGATCATCGGCTCACGGAAGTGGCTGGAATAACTTGGAGAAGACCGGTTTTAACGCAGTTTTCGCATGTTCCTTCGGACTACCTGTACCATGAGCACAGATTCAGCGGAAAATCTCAGAATCAAAATTCTGCCCGAGTCCTGCCTTTAAAGGCACAGGACACCCAGGAAATTAATTTTCGGAGTTTATGCTTATCTTGGAGAGAGTCAAACGCTGATCACAGAGGTATCTCTAAAATCGTCCAAGACCCCCTTTGAACAGCATTATGGCTCTTCAAAGATGCCTAGATTTTGAGTGTGAAAAATTGGTGGACGAGTTGTCTCAGGCCTGTATTTCTCTTCATTCGCAATCGTTGCGTGAGGGAAAGCCAGGATGAGGAGACAGTCCGGTAATGGACTGAAGAACGGTGATTTGTTAAGAATTGATCCATTCATCCAGTCGATATCGAGGTCGAAAATCCGGAGGGGGGTCGGGCCTGTGGTGGTCGCTTATATCTCGCTTATTTGGAGGAATGGAGATCTCGCATCTGGCACGTGTTATACAGGAGGGGTCTTTTACACAATTACATGAAAATCTCAAAATTCATATCTGAGGGTGCACTGTGCCTTTAAAGGCACAGTACACCCGGAAAATTGTTTTCCAGTGTTCATGCCTATATTGGAGACGGTCACACGCTGATCACAGTGGTATCTTTAAAATCGCTTAAAGGCCTCAGATACTCGCGACTTAGTAAGGCAGCACGAGGGGATTACTAACGCATTTACTCGTCGAGGTGTAAGCCCCTTTCGTTCCCCCAACTGCTGCCCAGGGCAGCACGTTGTGTCCTCTTGCTACGCTCACTGCC
Organism: Aplectana chamaeleonis; assembly: GCA_029168955.1. NCBI lineage: Eukaryota > Metazoa > Nematoda > Chromadorea > Rhabditida > Cosmocercidae > Aplectana > Aplectana chamaeleonis. The sequence goes on along the minus strand of JAPDOI010001461.1, from coordinate 143,301 downwards.
CCAACTGCTGCTCGTATAGTTGCCCTACCTGCTGCTACAGTCGCCCCAACTGCTCCAGTCGTCGTCCCAACTGCTGCTCTTCATTGTGGCCCCAACTGCTGCTCCTCATTGTGGCCCCAACTGCTGCTCATCTCTCCCCAACTGCTGCTCTTCATTTATGATCTCTCCTTTTTTTCTCATAATCCTTTTCCCGCAGGGGATATGTCGAGCTCAGCATTAGTGCTGGGTCGACCTATCAAAAATAGAGACCTCATTGAGGCTCATTCATATCTACAACGGCTTATTTATCTTTGATTATATCCTTTGATCTTCGCTGCAGCTGATGGAAATGATGCTGCCACTACGGGCTGTCTCATGCCCACCCTAGGCGGCCTCGTATCTGGCACGAGTTTGCGAGGACCGTTCAACACAGGCCTCGGTCAGTAGTGATTGTGAGTCTCCAAAAACATTTCTTGACACAAAATTTCTCTATACCTTGGACAATAATTGATTTTCACCCGGTTTCGGGACTGTAGAGATGTGAATTAGGCGTGATAATATGTTTCTCTCATTTTGAAAAACGATTTATTTATTTATTTTTATCAATACACTACATAAGGTCGACGTGAAAAAACGGGCGTAGAGTATGATACAGCAGAAAAACAAATTGAAAAAATACCACGCAAGAAGAATACTCGAAGCTTTGCGTTTGAAAGCAGGAAAAGAACGGGGTACATTCTCCAAATTTAATTTCAATGAGACGAATGCTGAACCAGCCCTACATGTGAATCTGTTCAATCTGAGATTAGTTTTGGGAACCCCATACCAATTTTCTCAGAGTTTCCACGTGTAGAATTATGACTTTCTTTGTAAAAAAAGTTATATCCACATATTCCAAGAATAAAGTTCCCCTCAAAATATTTTTGAGTCGCTGATATTAGCACTGTTTAGGGGAACTTTCAGGGTTGAACGGAATTAAAATATCAGAGTATTCATCATTTGTTGAATGGTGATTTCTTCTCTTCCAAAAAACAACGATTTTAGAATTTCTTGAACATTTTTTCTTATTTCTAAATTATTACCGTGGACATTTTTCGGAAGAGTTCGAATTATTATTTTCATTGAAAGGTTGTTTTTGAACGTTGTCGGCTTTGAATTCTGTGAGCATTGTGCTTTTCGTAAAGAAAATGTATGTATTCCCCATTTCGCCTAATTTTTGGCAAACCATCGCCGCTCAGCATTTAAAGAATACAAGTTTCTGACATTAAACCGAAACAATTGTTTTTCTGTCAAAAATGCGAGTAAAGTTTAAGTTCAAGGAAACGCATTTCAGAGTGAGAAGGTGATTTTTCAGAAATTTTCGTTTACACCTACGAGATTTAAAAAAAATATGTTGCAAATCTGAAAAAAAAACAGCTAAAAAATTCGTTCTAGAAGAGCCGAACGCCTCTCGAATTTTTGGCCGGTTTTACACAACCACCATCCAATAGGAAGGACGACTCATCCCTTTTTCCAGAACGATTCATCTGTTTTTTTTGCCGGGCTGAACCGTTTAAATTGCTCGCAGGGAACTTCTTTTCTCGAGTGTGCCATTTAAAATTTGAATTTGACATTTTCTTCAGAGTGAAACGACGTTTAATTTGATAATCAGTGAAATACCAAAAGTTTTTTTTGAAGACTTGATGTAACGAAAATGTGAACCTTGCATAAAAGTACCACGTCTGAGAGGTCGCGCGCTGATAAAAGTGAGATCCCCGCGCAAATCATTGGCCGCCACCGCGCGTTTAGCCTAAGATTGAGTCATAGAAAGGCGACCAGTTGGAGATGAAATGAAAGTGTTGAAAAATGGCTTCGAGCTGTTGGCAGTTAATAGCGTCAGGTCGCGGCGATTTCGCGATTGGATGGCAGCGTGTCTTGGTCGACTGCGACCGGGCGGCGCCTGGTCTTTAACTCGACGACAAACTGGCATTGAATTGACAAACCTTTGCTGCAGATCCGCGAGGAGATATCGTTTTGACTTCAACTCCCTCAATTGTTTTTGCGAACAACAGATGTTGGTACAGTCGACCTGATAACAGGACTGTCGAAAAAAGTGTACAGCGGGGAAGGTATGCGAAAATCATTCCGATGCACTCACTGATCAAGAAATATGAAAACACCAGCAATGTGAGAAAAACGGCTACGAACGAGCGTAAAGACCTGTGTGCGGCCCCTAAACCTGAGTGTTCCGCTCACGCCACGCCCGCTCCTTTCAACCGGTTCCGATCCGTAAACTACTAAAAACCCGGCCTTAGGGGTAACAACATACATCCAGGAGGTTACAATCCACTCCGCTCAATAAAACTTACCCCATTTGATAATCGGTCGCCTTCTTCTAGTCGGGTCACTTCAGTCAGACACTTTTATCGGTAGCCGTTGAGGAAGTGGGCGTGGCGTGAGCGGACATTCAAGTTTGGGACCGTATAGGGGCTATTTTGTAATCGTTCTTAGCCGTTTTTTCGGCACTATTGATGCATTGAGCCCCGGGTCTTTCGATTTACGTTGGAAACCCGAAGATTTTTAATCGTGGGCACTGCCTTCAAGGTATTCCGTGTGATAGGGCTGGAGATCGATTGGTTGTGTTAACTCAATACAACTTCCCAGGAAGTGGGCATGTTCATGTTCTTAGGAGGGAAGAACTCTCCATGTGAATCATGAGTATGGTCGTAGTTACCTACGGGACCACTTTGAGCAGTGTTACCACACTAAGCTGGCTACAACACAGAGCAGCAGCTGGGCCGACAATTGGAGAAGGAGGGCAGCACGTGCTCCTCGAGCAGCAGCTCGTCCCCTTGTGCTGCTCTTGCTATTCTAGTAAAAGTGGGAGATAGTTGCGCTCCTTGACAGCCCACGATCGTCTGAGATGAAGATCAACCGAGTGCTTAGATTCCATACACCTTGCTTGGGGAGAAAAAGAGAGGTGGTGAATTGACATATAACTAATCAGATGTCTATATGTGCATGCTCAAAACAAAGAAGTCCCCATGCTGATTGTAAATATGCTCGTAGCTGTCCAAACGGACCACTTTGAGCAATGTTACCACACTACAATTGCCACAAAAAAGAGCAGCAGCTGAGGCGACAAATGGAGGACGAGGGCAGCACGTGCTCCTCGAGCAGCAGCTCGTCCCCTTGTGCTGCTCTCGCTATTCTAGTAAAAGTGGGAGATAGTTGCGCTCCTTGACAGCCCACGATCGTCTGAGATGAAGATCAATCGATTGCTTAGATTCCATACACCTTGCTTGGGGGAGAAAAGAGAATCGGTGAATTGACATATAACTAATCAGATGTCTATATGTGCATGCTCAAAACAAATAAGTCCCCATGCTGATTGTAAATATGCTCGTAGCTGTCCAAACGGACCACTTTGAGCAATGTTACCACACAACAATTGCCACAAAAAAGAGCAGCAGCTGAGGCGACAAATGGAGGACGAGGGCAGCACGTGCTGCTAAGAGCAGCACAAAGGCAGCACGTGCTGCTCGAGCAGCAGCTCTTCCCCTCGTGCTGCCCTCGCTATCCTCGTCGAGGTGAAAGCCTATTGTGCTCCATTACGACCCCGCGATCCTCTGAGGCACAGTCCAACCACTAGAGGTAATTTTTGATATTATGGTCCGGTCGCCGCCTATAGCAACCCTGCCAAGCGCGAAATCCCGAGTCGCTCAAATAAGCGAGAAAAAGCGAGGGAAAAGTCGGTCACGCCCCTTTGAAGAAAAAATGGGTAACGCCCACTGCCAGGTTTCCGACCTCAATAGGGAAGAGGCGCGCGAATGATTTTGTTCAAAACCTATGTTCTTCGATTTGTTTTCGGTCTGGCTTTATATTGTGGTCTACTTCACAACGATGAATGCGAATAACGAGAAGATACAGGCTCTAGACAACTCGTCCGAAAACTTCTAGCCGTTCAAAATCGAAATATTTAAGGAGCCGTAACTCCGTTCGTGGTCAGTTCTGAGCGATTTTGTAGATACCATTGTGATCAGCGTGAAATTTTCTTCAAGATATAGGAATACGAAAAAGCGATTCTGAGGTTGGACTGTGCCTTTTAAACATTCAAAAAATCGCAGAGTCAAAGAGCAGGGATGATAGAAAACATATGAAAGGGAAAGTTAGGCGATTCCAGATTACGAAATTTCTCAGCATTAGATGGAAGTTATGATTGAGAAACGAACGAATGTTCAAAGAACCGCCAGTTTTGGGTAATGAAGTATCTTTAGGTGCAGATGAAACCGACAGACATCACGTAGAAAATACCATATTAGATACAAATTAGTTTGAATAATGTATCGTCGATCACTGGTCGAGAGAGCGCCGCGTCGAACGCATGTGGCACGCACGCAAGTGAGGAGGTAGTGGTGGGAGCATTACCTCCTCGCTTGCGTGCGTGCCACTTGTGTTCGACGCGGCGATCTCTCGAGCAGTGATGGATCATAGCCTAAAATGGACGGTGAACCGCAAATGATTGGTAGACAGCCGGTGCAATGGGACACAGGTCGGGCATGGTGAACGCATCGATCATAGATCGGTCGAAGAACTAAACACATTCATGAAGACAGCTAACCTCCAGCGGTGCCGTTAGCAGGTGCCACACTTTCAAAAATCCGAATCCAAAATTGAACTCACAAGAGACTGTTTTACCCGCACCGTGACGATTTGGAAAATCCTGTTCCCCTTGCTGTACGCCGGTGCTTGAAATTCCTTAAATGCCTAAGGGGAATCCAAAAATGGCATTCTCATTGCTTCACAAAAAGGTTAGTGTACCCATCAGGTGTACCTAAATATGGTACGATTTTATGGAAGAAGAATATTGTTCAATGAATGTATTTGTGAATTCGCTTCAATTCCGGATGAAATATGGGCTCTGAATGAATTGCATTTCCAAACAACTTCCATGGTATTGAAAATTCATTTTTCTACAGTTTTAGCTTGAGGAAAATGCTTATTTTGAACTTTTCGGAGATGAAAATCGCGTATTTTAGGACAAAAAATTCAAAATATAGTCTACAGCAATGGAAGGATTTTATGCGTGCTTTCAGCGAATGTCCCAACCTCCTTCAACTATCGATATTCATCATGGCCGGCTTCTCGACATATCCGACCAGCGCCCTTTTCCGATTGTTCGACTTTTTATCTATCCATATATTCAACTTTTCGAATAATTGACCAAATCGATGAAAGCCAAGTCGACCTTGTTTCAATAGGATAATGAATCGATCATTCAGCTGAGCCCACTTGCCCGTACACTTGGGCTCAGCTGGATCACCGAATCATTATCCTAACGAAGAAGGTCGACTTAGATTGAACCGAGCCAGTCGATTATTCGGAAAGTTGATATTCTGGATAGATCAAAAGTTCGATCATTCGGAAAAGGGCGATTGTCGGATATGTCGAGAGGCCGGCCATGATGAATCCCGATAGTTGTAGAAAGTTGGGACTTTTGCTGGGTTCCGGAAAGAGTCTCAACACAGCGTTCTCTGCTAAGCAATCGTTCATTGGCTCCACTCTAGTGGGTGGTGCAATGATGACATCAAAGTGGGAATCGAGGACTAAGTGTTCGATGACTCCAGGAATAGCCAACTGCCCGCCGACTGTCCGCGGGAAGACGGCAAAACCTCTCTCCGCGGGAAGTGGGGCGCTGTGCCACGCCCACGAAATCGGCGCCGCGCGAAGTCGACTACTCGGACAGTAGGTGTGGGCGGATCGCTGGCTTTTGGCGGGCGGATCGACATCCCCCCCGCTATCCGCCCGCCAGTAGCCAGCGATCAGCCCCGAAGTAGCCAGTAATCCGCCCGGCAGTAGCCAGTGATCCGCCCGCCAGTAACCAGCTATCCGCCCGCCACTAGTCAGCGAGCCGCCCGCCATTAGCCAGCGATCCTCCCTCGATGCCACATGTTGGTTTCCGATGGTTCCCACCACGGTATCCGTGTGCGGGACCACTTCCTCCTAGCCGTGAGGACAATCCCCTCAGCTGACAAAAATTATCCTTCGACCTCTGAGTGATCCTTCAGAGGTGACTTTAAGTCACCATTTAGGATCGGCCTCGAAATGCCGAGTGAGAAGTCAGTGGGATGAAGTGCCTTTTATACCCTTCGATTTGTTTACTCTGAGCATGATACTGATAACAGAAAAGAACTTGTCGATCGATGATTGACAAGTTTCACCGTGTAAAATTTAAGCGGGCGGTTCGCTGGCTATCAAAACAGTGGCGGGCAGATCGCTGGCTATCAAAGCCCTGGCGGGCGGATTGCTGGCAGGTCGCGGGCGGATCGCTGCATCTCATAGCTCAGCGAATGGATCGCTGGTTATCAAAGCCCTTGGGGGTGGATCGCTGGCAAGTTGCGGGCGGATTGCCGCTTCAGAACTTGCCGGTGATCCGCCCGCTAGCGTGATCAACTTTCCCAGGTGCCGCTATCCGCCCGCTGAGACGACGAGAGGCAGCGATCCCCCGTCGAGGCCACGATGAGCAGCGATCCGCCCGCAACTTGCCGGCGTACCGACCGGAGAGGTCTTGATTGCCAGCGGTCAGTCCGCATCTACAGTCTGAGTAGCCCGACTTGGCCGGCGGGAAGTGGGCTGTTTTTATCTGATTGTGAGTGTGTATAGTCAAAAATCATTGACGTAACTACATAGCCAGAATTGAATGCAAAATTAACTAATAAAAACAGTTCAACATAGAAAACAAGCATTTTATTCGAATTTTTGAATAGATGAGGCCAGAAATATTTTAGCTGGTCAGTTCGAAGGCTACTGTTCATCGATTGAATTCCAATTCAAAGCCAGCTGATTTTTTTGATGTTAGAGATCATCGAAGCCGTTTATGTAAAGTGGGCTCGTCCAACATCAGAAGACAGGAAATTTCAGGCTTGAAATCTCGCCAAGGAGGTTTTTTTGCAAAGTCCCCTTATAGATCCTACTACTCTCAATACAGAGAGGGATTCAAAGAGAAAAAAAGGGGCAGGCATATTTTATCGCGACCACTGCCTTCAAGTGAGTTTTTTATTCAACTATTCGAATAAGTGGTGTTAGCCAATCTGTGATTGGACAGCAATTTACTTTTCCATCAGTTATAGATACCTTGCCACTCACGTAATATTTGATACCAAGAAAAGCTAAAACCATTCCGGCTCTGAGGAAATATTAGGATTGATCGGAAAATGGAAATAATTCGATCCAACACTCTAGTGCCAACCTTCTAACAGAGTGGCCTTGTATGTAGTCGGAGGTACAGTAAGGCATAAGCATCGAATCCACATCGCGGGTGTGGCTAAGGAGCAGTTCGGCTGGTACACATGAGGCGCGCGACGGAAAAGCGCTGTGCGCGGTCATCGTCCTTGGGGCACTCGAAAAAGTAGTTGTTGTTCCATTTTAGCCAATCCCCTTTATTGTGGTGAGCGCGAAGCGCTCACCAGGATTTGGCTTTGATCTCTTCCCGCGCGGATGCCCTACAATGAGATCACCTATTCATACCGTCAACAGAGGTATGAGCTGTACACTATTCGACGCGCTGCAAGAAATTACATATGTGTGCAACTTTTCATCCCAACTGGTCCCCGCTTTCTAAAGTTATGACCTCTCAAAGTACGCAAAAACGTTCTCCACCACCGCCTCCGCCTCCGCCTCCGCCACCGCCTCCGCCTCCGCCTCCGCCTCCGCCTCCGCCTCCGCCTCCGCCTCCGCCTCCGCCTCCGCCTCCGCCTCCGCCTCCGCCTCCGCCTCCGCCTCCGCCTCCACCTCCGTCCGTCGAAAACCATTTTTTTGGAAGGCGTGGACCAAATCGCTCGAAAATTTGTGACTAGAGGTAATCGGCCACGGGAATGACGAAAATAATTGTCAGAACTTACCATAATGACTTCTGGGCCCCTAACGGGCGTTTGAAACTCGGAAACCGGCCTCTCAAGAATAGTTTATGAAAATGGTGGGTTTTTCGTTATCAGTCATTGTTTTCTTAGAATCCATATAAACACCTTGCTCTCCAGGGTGGTGTACTTTGAACGTCCGGCTCGGAAGAGGACGCTGTGCGGGTTGATGTACTTGACCGCGGCGCGTATTCGTTCAAAGCGCACCATCGATAAGAAGGCGTCGCAGGATGTGCTGAAGTGTCGGTTGACTATGTGAGACCTCAGTAGGGGTGTGCAGGACGTCGTAGAATGTGGGCAGGGCCTCAGTAGGAGTATGCAGGACATCATCGAACGTGTGCAGGACCTTAGTAGGAGTGTGCAGGACATCATGGAACGTGTGCAGGACCTCAGTAGGAGTGTGCAGGACATCATTGTACCTGCGCAGGACCTCAGTAGGAGTGTGCAGGACATCATTGTACCTGCGCAGGACCTCAGTAGGAGTGTGCAGGACCTCAGTAGGAGTGTGCAGGACATCATGGAACGTGTGCAGGACCTTAGTAGGAGTGTGCAGGACATCATGGAACGTGTGCAGGACCTCAGTAGGAGTGTGCAGGACATCATTGTACCTGCGCAGGACCTCAGTAGGAATGTGCAGGACATCATTGTACCTGCGCAGGACCTCAGTAGGAGTGTGCAGGACCTCAGTAGGAGTGTGCAGGACATCATGGAACGTGTGCAGGACCTCAGTAGGAGTGGGCAGGACATCATGGAACGTGTGCAAGACCTCAGTAGGAGTGTGCAGGACATCATGGAACGTGTGCAAGACCTTAGAAGGAGTGTGCAGGACATCATGGGACCTGTGCAGGACCTCAGTAGGAGTGGGCAGGACATCATGGAACGTGTGCAGGACCCCAGTAGGGGTGTGCAGGACGTCGTAGAATGTGTGCAGGACCTCAGTAGGAGTGGGCAGGACATCATGGAACGTGTGCAAGACCTTAGTAGGAGTGTGCAGGACACCATGGGACCTGTGCAGGACCCCAGTAGGGGTGTGCAGGACGTCGTAGAATGTGTGCAGGACCTCAGTAGGAGTGGGCAGGACATCATGGAACGTGTGCAATACCTCAGTAGGAGTGTGCAGGACATCATGGAACGTGTGCAAGACCTTAGTAGGAGTGTGCAGGACATCATGGGACCTGTGCAGGACCTCAGTAGGAGTGTGCAGGACATCATTGTACCTGCGCAGGACCTCAGTAGGAGTGTGCAGGACATCATGGAACGTATGCAGGAACATCATGGAACGTGTGCAGGACCTCAGTAGGAGTGTGCAGGACATCATGTAACGTGTGCAGGACCCCAGTAGGGGTGTGCAGGACGTCGTAGAATGTGTGCAGGACCTCAGTAGGAGTGGGCAGGACATCATGGAACGTGTGCAAGACCTCAGTAGGAGTGTGCAGGACATCATGGGACCTGTGCAGGACCTCAGTAGGAGTGTGCAGGACATCATTGTACCTGCGCAGGACCTCAGTAGGAGTGTGCAGGACATCATTGTACCTGCGCAGGACCTCAGTAGGAGTGTGCAGGACATCATGGATCGTGTGCAAAACCTTAGTAGGAGTGTGCAGGACACCAAGGGACCTGTGCAGGACCTCAGTAGGAGTGTGCAGGACATCATTGTACGTGTGCAGGACCGTAGTAGAAGTGGGCAGGACATCGTGGGACGTGTGCAGGACCCCAGTTGGGGTGTGCAGGATGTGGGAGGATGTGTGCAGGACCTCAGTAGAAGTGTGCAGGACATTATGGGACCTGTGCAGCATCCCATGGGGGTGTGCAGGACGTCGTATAATGTGTGCAGGACCTCAGTAGGAGTGTTCAGGACATTATGGGACCTGTGCAGGACCCCAGAAGGGGTGTGCAGGACGTCGTAGAATGTGTGCAGGACCTCAGTAGGAGTGTGCAGGACATCATGGAACGTGTGCAAGACCTTAGTAGGAGTGTGCAGGACATCATGGGACCTGTGCACGACCTCAGTAGGAGTGTGCAGGACATCATGGAACGTGTGCAGGACCGTAGTAGGAGTGGGCAGGACATCATGGGACGTGTGCAGGACCCCAGTAGGGGTGTGCAGGACGTCGTGGAATGTGTGCAGGACCTCAGTAGGAGTGTGCAGGACATCATGGAACGTGTGCAAGACCTTAGTAGGAGTGTGCAGGACATCATGGGACCTGTGCAGGACCTCGGTAGGAGTGTGCAGGACATCATGGAACGTGTGCAAGACCTTAGTAGGAGTGTGCAGGACATCATGGGACCTGTGCAGGACCTCAGCAGGAGTGTGCAGGACATCATGGGACCTGTGCAGGACCTCAGTAGGAGTGTGCAGGACATCATGGATCGTGTGCAAAACCTTAGTAGGAGTGTGCAGGACACCATGGGACCTGTGCAGGACCTCAGTAGGAGTGTGCAGGACATCATTGTACGTGTGCAGGACCGTAGTAGAAGTGGGCAGGACATCGTGGGACGTGTGCAGGACCCCAGTTGGGGTGTGCAGGATGTGGTAGAATGTGTGCAGGACATTATGGGACCTGTGCAGCATCCCATTAGGGGTGTGCAGGACGTCGTATAATGTGTGCAGGACCTCAGTAGGAGTGTTCAGGACATTATGGAACGTGTGCAAGACCTTAGTAGGAGTGTGCAGGACATCATGGGACCTGTGCACGACCTCAGTAGGAGTGTGCAGGACATCATGGAACGTGTGCAGGACCGTAGTAGGAGTGGGCAGGACATCATGGGACGTGTGCAGGACCCCAGTAGGGGTGTGCAGGACGTCGTGGAATGTGTGCAGGACCTTAGTAGGAGTGTGCAGGACATCATGGGGCCTGTGCAGGACCTCGGTAGGAGTGTGCAGGACATCATGGAACGTGTGCAAGACCTTAGTAGGAGTGTGCAGGACATCATGGGACCTGTGCAGGACCTCAGCAGGAGTGTGCAGGACATCATGGGACCTGTGCAGGACCTCAGTAGGAGTGTGCAGGACATCATGGATCGTGTGCAAAACCTTAGTAGGAGTGTGCAGGACACCATGGGACCTGTGCAGGACCTCAGTAGGAGTGTGCAAGACATCATTTAACCTGTGCAGGACCGTGGTAGGAGTGGGCAGGACATCATGGGACGTGTGCAGGACCCCAGTAGCGGTGTGCAGGATGTGGTAGAATGTGTGCAGGACCTCAGTAGGAGTGTGCAGGACATTATGGGACCTGTGCAGCATACCACTAGGGGTGTGCAGGACGTCGTATAATGTGTGCAGGACCTCAGTAGGAGTGTTCAGGACATTATGGGACCTGTGCAGGACCCCAGAAGGGGTGTGCAGGACGTCGTAGAATGTGTGCAGGATCTCAGTAGGAGAGTGCAGGACATCATGGAACGTGTGCAGGACCTTAGTAGGAGTGTGCAGAACATCAAAGGACGTGCGCAGGACCTCCGTTTAATGTCCAGGACACCGTATGCAAGTCATGCCCCCGAATCAACAAGAGCGATAGGCAAGTGCGCCAGAACAAGGCTATCGTAATCTCACTCGAGTTGGCTCTGAAATTTTCTAAGTTCTGACTCCGAATTCGCTACATCTTCACCACCGGTGGTGTTGTTTTTCTGCTTTGTAGTCCAGGCAGATCCTCAACTACTGAACTCTGGAGAAGGACTGTGACACACCGCTCTTCACTTCTTTTATCTTTATCATTGATCAATTGGGTATCATCAAATTTGTTTAAGAGAGCCGAATAACATCATTCCTATTATGACAGTAGTCCTCTTCTGGCGCACTTAACTATCGTTCGCGCTGGAAATCATTTTCCATTTTTCAGGCTCAATTTTATGATTGAGCCCGGTAGACCACACTGGTAAACTTTGGCGCGTCAAAAACGTTGGACGATGAGGTTGGAAGGCGTCAAAGATTAATATCCGCCACCAATTCTCACCAGTCATCTTGCACTTTTTCCTAGAATGTTGGTGCGACCGTAAGACAACAGGAAAAATAGTTACGGCACGAACTCCACGTGCAGAAAAACTCCGAAAATGATTTTGGCGCGAAATTCAAATTCGTATTTACAATGTGTTCCGATTGACTTTTCTTCAATGAAGAAGGGAGTTGAAAGAAGAATGAAGGTTTTTCGTGGGCCCCTTCAACATTTTCGTTCACTAGAGGGGCCAAGCTACCCAAAAACATGAGAAAATAATATACGGTTTTCTGCGCGTACGATGTCTTTAACTCTCGTTCTTGTTCCGAATCAGACATATGGGCCGGCGCAGACGAGCCACGTCAGCAAGAACCGGTGAAGTTTGGCTAGAGCGACTGACCCTGGGTCTATCCTAAACGGGGTGAGGCCACCCAAGATTCACTCATAGAAATGATGAAAAATTCTGATAAAAGATGTCTGATACTGCTATCAATCATTGTTTTTATAGAAACGTCATGAAAATACTCCGACTGGTTGCCTTACCAATTGTGGTGAGCGCGAAGCGCTCACCAGGATTTGGCTTTGATCTCTTCCCGCGCGGATGCCCTACAATGAGATCACCTATTCATACCGTCAACAGAGGTATGAGCTGTACACTATTCGACGCGCTGCAAGAAATTACACATGTGTGCAACTTTTCATCCCAACTGGTCCCCGCTTTCTAAAGTTATGACCTCTCAAAGTACGCAAAAACGTTCTCCACCACCGCCTCCGCCTCCGCCTCCGCCACCGCCTCCGCCTCCGCCTCCGCCTCCACCTCCGTCCGTCGAAAACCATTTTTTTGGAAGGCGTGGACCAAATCGCTCGAAAATTTGTGACTAGAGGTAATCGGCCACGGGAATGACGAAAATAATTGTCAGAACTCACCATAATGACTTCTGGGCCCCTAACGGGCGTTTGAAACTCGGAAACCGGCCTCTCAAGAATAGTTTATGAAAATGGTGGGTTTTTCGTTATCAGTCATTGTTTTCTTAGACTCCATATAAACACCTTGCTCTCCAGGGTGGTGTACTTTGAACGTCCGGCTCGGAAGAGGACGCTGTGCGGGTTGATGTACTTGACCGCGGCGCGTATTCGTTCAAAGCGCACCATCGATAAGAAGGCGTCGCAGGATGTGCTGAAGTGTCGGTTGACTATGTGAGACCTCAGTAGGGTGTGCAGGACGTGGTAGAATGTGGGCAGGGCCTCAGTAGGAGTATGCAGGACATCATCGAACGTGTGCAGGACCCAGTAGGAGTGTGCAGGACATCATGGAACGTGTGCAGGACCCCAGTAGGGGTGTGCAGGACGTCGTAGAATGTGTGCAGGACCTCAGTAGGAGTGGGCAGGACATCATGGAACGTGTGCAAGACCTCAGTAGGAGTGTGCAGGACATCATGGAACGTGTGCAAGACCTTAGTAGGAGTGTGCAGGACATCATGGGACCTGTGCAAGACATCAGTAGGAGTGTGCAGGACATCATTGTACCTGCGCAGGACCTCAGTAGGAGTGTGCAGGACATCATTGTACCTGCGCAGGACCTCAGTAGGAGTGTGCAGGACATCATGGGACCTGTGCAGGACCGTATTAGGAGTGGACAGGACATCATGGGACCTGTGCAGGACCTCAGTAGGAGTGTGCAGGGAAGCATGAGACGTGTGCAGGACCTCAGTAGGAGCGTGCAGTACATCATGGGACCTGTGCAAGACCCCAGTAGGGGTGTGCACGACGTCGTAGAATGTGCGCAGGACCTCAGTAGGAGCGTGCAGTACATCATGGGACCTGTGCAAGACCTCAGTAGGAGTGTGCAGGAAATTATGAGACCTGTGCAGGACCTCAGTAGGAGTGTGCAGGACATCATTGAATGTGTGCAAGACTTTAGTAGGAGTGTGCAGGACATCATGGGACCTGTGCAGGACCTCAGTAGGAGTGTGCAGGACATCATGGGACCTGTGCAGGACCTCAGTAGGAGTGTGCAGGACATCATGGATCGTGTGCAAGACCTTAGTAGGAGTGTGCAGGACACCATGGGACCTGTGCAGAACCTCAGTAGGAGTGTGCAGGACATCATTTTACGTGTGCAGGACCGTAGTAGAAGTGGGCAGGACATCATGGGACGTGTGCAGGACCCCAGAAGGGGTGTGCAGGACATCATGGGACCTGTGCAGGACCTCAGTAGGGGTGTGCAGGACATCATGGATCGTGTGCAAGACCTTAGTAGGAGTGTGCAGGACACCATGGGACCTGTGCAGGACCTCAGTAGGGGTGTGCAGGACATCATTTTACGTGGGCAGGACCGTAGTATAAGTGGGCAGGACATCATGGGACGTGTGCAGGACCCCAGAAGGGGTGTGCAGGACATCATGGGACCTGTGCAGGACCTCAGTAGGGGTGTGCAGGACATCATGGATCGTGTGCAAGACCTTAGTAGGAGTGTGCAGGACACCATGGGACCTGTGCAGGACCTCAGTAGGGGTGTGCAGGACATCATTTTACGTGTGCAGGACCGTAGTATAAGTGGGCAGGACATCATGGGACGTGTGCAGGACCCCAGAAGGGGTGTGCAGGACATCATGGGACCTGTGCAGGACCTCAGTAGGGGTGTGCAGGACATCATGGATCGTGTGCAAGACCTTAGTAGGAGTGTGCAGGACACCATGGGACCTGTGCAGGACCTCAGTAGGAGTGTGCAGGACATCATTGTACGTGTGCAGGACCGTAGTAGACGTGGGCAGGACATCATGGGACGTGTGCAGGACCCCAGAAGGGGTGTGCAGGACGTCGAAGAATGTGTGCAGGATCTCAGTAGGAGAGTGCAGGACATCATGGAACGTGTGCAGGACCTTAGTAGGAGTGTGCAGAACATCAAAGGACGTGCGCAGGACCTCCGTTGAATGTCCAGGACACCGTATGCAAGTCATGCCTCCGAATCAACAAGAGCGATAGGCAATTGCGCCAGAACAAGGCTATTGTAATCTCACTCGAGTTGGCTCTAAAATTTTCTAAGTTCTGACTCCGAATTCGCTACATCTTCACTACCGCTGATGTTGTTTTTCTGCTTGTAGTCCAGGCAGATCCTCAACTGCTGACCTCTGGAGAAGGACGGTGTGTGAATGAAGACACACCGCTCTTTCACTTCTTTTTATCTTTATCATTGATCAATTGGGTATCATCAAATTTGTTTAAGAGAGCCGAATAACATCATTCCTAAGGTCACGGTAGTCCTCTTCTAGCGCACTTAACTATCGTTCGTGCTGGAAATCAATTTCCATTTTCAGGCTCAATTTTATGATTGAGCCCGGTAGACCACACTGGTAAACTTTGGCGCGTCAAAAATGTTGGACGATGAGGTTGGAAGGCGTCAAAGATTAATATCCGCCACCAATTCTCACCAGTCATCTTGCACTTTTTCCTAGAATGTTGGTGCGACCGTAAGACAACAGGAAAATAGTTACGGCACGAACTCCACATGCAAAAAAACTCTGAAAATGATTTTGGCGCGAAATTCAAATTCGTATTTACAATGTGTTCCGAGTGACTTTTCTTTAATGAAGAAGGGAGTTGAAAGAAGAATGAAGGTTTTTCATGGGCCCCTTCAACATTTTCGTTCACTAGAGGGCCAAGCTACGCAAAAACATGAAAAAATAATATACGGTTTTCTGCGCGTACGATGTATTTAACTATCGTTCTTGTTCCGAATCAGACATATGGGCCGGCGCAGACGAGCCACGTCAGCAAGAACCGGTGAAGTTTGGCTAGAGCGACTGACCCTGGGTCCATCCTAGACGGGGTGAGGCCACCCAAGACTCATAGAAATGATGGAAAATTCTGATAAAAGATGTCTGATACTGCTATCAATCATTGTTTTTATAGAAACTTCATGAAAATACTCCGACTGGTAGCCTTACCAATGGGTGGTTCATTTTACTTCTGTCTTGAATGGTGGGTGCCCCCTCTCCCCGTCTAGGATTGTGCCCCAACCCTGTACAATTGGGTCATTTTAAAACTCATTTCTTCATTTTCTCGACTTTTAAATTCAAAAAGTATATGCCTTGTATCTTGTCTGTAGGAAGCCGCGTTGCAACTATTATCTTGCAATCCTAGCAGCTGTTTCTTCATTTCTACCACTATGTTTCAAGAAAAACAACTTGCCTTTTAGAGCTTGACGATATTGTAGAAGGAAACCCTTGTAAAGTTGTGAAATTTCTGAAAGTTGGGCTCCGCGGAAAAGGTCAAGGATTTGGCATTGCTCTAAATGTCGTGAAATTGTCTTATTGGATTTGGCTCTCAACTTGATTTTTCAAATGTAGTGAAATTGTCGAATTGATTTGGCTGTGATGATACTATATGCAGATAACATAATCATTAAATGTAGTGAAATCGTTGCAAACGGATTTGGCAGGAGCTCTATGAATTATCACAGTCAAATCACGCGTCAGAAGGGGTTTTCCTTGGAGCGCATATTGAATCGAATGAGAACAGGAATATACCTAGCAGCAAAACGTTTCTATACAATGCGAACCGTGAAAGCATTGAGGACACGAAGACATAGTCAGTAGCGAGTAAATTGCGTTAGATTTCGTTTTCATGAATTTTATCTCATCGGTAAGGGAAGGTCTGGTACCTGAAAAGGCCACACTGAAAAGGCAGAATAGCATTTGGAAACCTTAATTCTAGCCCATAAGGCCACGTTTCGTTCAGCATTGTTGACTGAGGATTATTATTTTTTTCTTTTTGTCTTCATTCGCTCGCCAGAGGACCTTCTGACGCATGATTTGACTGTGATAATTGATAGAGCTCCTGCCAAATCCGTTTGCAACAATTTCGCTACATTTAATGATTATGTTATCTGCATATAGTATCATCACAGCCAAATCAATTCGACAATTTCACTACATTTGAAAAATCAAGTTGAGAGCCAAATCCAATAAGACAATTTCACGACATTTAGGAGCAATGCCAAAACCTTGACCTTTTCTGCGGAGCCCAACTTTCAGAAATCGTTTTTTGCATTTTGTTCATGTTGCTGATGTGTCAGACGTAGGGTCAGCGTCGGAATCAATATCATCATCTCCCATTTCGCTACAAGAAGCAAACAAAAAGAACCTAAAAAACTTGTATAAAAAGTGCGAATTCCATTGAAACGAAGGTATCAGAAGCAGTGCGTCTGAAAAAGGACATTATAAACAAAAAAGGCATGAATAAAGTATAAAAAACTGAAAAGGGCTGACGGCTAGATTGGGACAACCATGAGTTTTTTGAGGGCCCTCGGTCAATGCGCCCCAAGGACGATGAGCGCGCACAGCGTTTTTCCGTCGCGTGTGCTAGCCGAACTGCTCCTTAGCCACACCGCGGTGTTGGATTCAATCCACATGCCGTACAGTAATACCGCAGGAAGGTTGATTTAGTGAATGGAAGACGAGACGCTGACGTCTCTTCGAGTTTGATACATGCGCTATCGAAGGCGGTGCGAAAGAATAGAGAGATTGGTATGTCATAGGGGCCGTGCTAATGAATACTTGGGTTGAGAAAGCAAGTGTAAAATCCTGGATTTCTTACTGGAAGAAATTCAAAGCGACCTTCGAAAGGACGAGTTTCCTTCATAACGACTTCTTCATCAACCCAACATCGTAAAGAGTACGACGACGATTATCGCAAATAGAACGAGGTACCCGAAAAAATGTTCAACTGAAATTGAGTTAAATGGTTTTAAGCGATGGAGTCTAGTGGAGAAGTAGGAGCGGCTGACCTCTAGAGTTCATGTCTTTGAAATGAGGACCTATTCTGAAAGGTTTGTGATAAGCATCACAACTTCCAATCGTATGAATTGGGGTGTTTCCAAATAGACACCCCTGCAGAAACGTACAACCGTCAACTAGGAAGCACTGTCTGCAGGCACCAACGAAACGCGCCATTCACGCGCAAAAAAAAATTATTGAGGCAGTGATGATCGTCGGTTTTTCTAATTTTTTTTTGTGTTTTCCTGGTTTTTTCTGCTTTTTCTTTGTCTTTCGTTTCTTCTGCTTGGTTACGAAGGAAAGAAGTGTTTCTAGGGGTTTTAGCGCTGATTAGGGTGACGAAATCCTGATTTGATGCAAAGGAATAAACGAAATATCATTTATGATAATTTTTCACGGAATTATTATTTCTTAACCTTATCATTTACACCAAGCAGAAGATACAAGACTATAGAAGAGTGGAAGAAACTGCGAAACATCAAAAATATGACATCGATCATGCCTTGAAGGCTGGAAGAATAGAAAAGCTGGAGAGACGTTGTTTTTTTTATTGAGCGTTTATAACCGTTATTAAGTGCAAAGCTGCACCGTCTAATTTGGATTTCCTCTGATTCGCACCTCCCGGAATCGCTAGTGTAAAAGATTAGCCCACACTCAGGGTTTTCCTCCCCTGCCGGACGGTGCAGCCGAAGGCTGCACCGTCCAATCTGGATTCAACCTGATTCGCACCTCCCGGAATCGCTAGGGTAAAAGATTAGCCCACACCCGGGGTTTTCCTCCCCTGCCGGACGGTGCAGCCGAAGGCTGCACCGTCCAATCTGTATTCAACCTGATTCGCACCTCCCGGAATCGTTAGGGTAAAAGATTAACCCACACCCGGGGTTTTCCTCCCCTGCCGGACGGTGCAGCCGAAGGCTGCACCGTCCAATCTGGATTCAAACTGATTCGCACCTCCCGGAATCGCTAGGGTAAAAGATTAGCCCACACCCGGGGTTTTCCTCCCCTGCCGGCCGGTGCAGCCGAAGGCTGCGCCGTCCAATCTGGATTCAACCTGATTCGCACCTCCCGGAATCGCTAGGGTAAAAGATCAGCCCACACCCGGGGCTTTCCTCCCCTCCCCTGCCGCCGTCCAATTTGGCTCTCCCCTGACCAGTTCGGAATTCTCCTGATTCGCAGTCCAATTGGGGTTTCTACGATTGGCCCTCATTGAAGAATGGTACTTCAATATATAAGACAATTCACCCTAATATTTTCAAGGTCTGAAAAATTGATTCATGGTTTGGTTCTGCGCCCAAATTTCTGTATTAAACGCTTCAGGATGAAAAAAGTCACTTTGCTTACTACAAGGTTAGATGTGTCATAATCCGAGCATTTCCTCCGTAATACGTTGACACAAGAGTAATTCATAATGATTCCATGTGAAAAAAACTTCCGTGCTAGAAATCCTCGAAAACAACTTCCTGTCCTGTGACTTCGCATTTTGAAAAATGCGCGTATGGTATGGTGCACGTGGGCCGTAGCTGCGGACACATCGGAATTGACGGTTGGACATTTCTGCAGGGGTGTCCACCTGCCGACAGCCTATGAATTGAGGCTTCCCCATCAATTATTCTCATGTTTAAGCAATTAATACTTTACGTATAATGGAAAGGTAAGATAGTAGTACGGTGCGTTTCACTGTATACAGTATTTTCTGCAAAAACGGCGTTTTGCGGCGTTTTTAGTGCGTCTAAAGCGCCGCTTCTTCATAACATGCTTCAGTGTGACCCAAAATCAATTTTGAAGACATTTGTGGATTTTTCTTAAAGGCAGTGTTCACGATAAAAATCGTTTTTCTGTTTTTCCGCCTATCTTGAAAACAGCCTCATGCTGATTCCAATGATGTTTCTGAAATCCAACAAGACCTTCTGGGAACGGAGTTATGGTCCCTCAAAAATTTAGCTAAGGAAACATGATGGACGAGTTGTCCGAGACTTGTAACTTCCGTCTTTTGCAGCCGATGTAGGCGAGCTGACCTGAGTAAAGAGAGAAGTTGAGAATGAAGGGAAGAACGGGGCTAATGAGTGGAAATCATCGCTCATCTCACAATCTCGAGCATTCATTTATTTACGTCGGTGGGCGTGTGTTGCGCTTTCGGGGTTTGCCTTGCGTTCGAATTGGCAACTTCGAGCTCTTTTGGAGCTTCTCCTGGCTCGTTTTCATGCATTCTTTCGACGTCATCGTTACAGTGTGCCCCTCCGCTACCCATTCCGAGTGGAAACTGGAACACATTTTTTATCGTAAACACTGCCTTTAACAAGAGGATTCTAACGGTATATAGAAATATAAACTTTTATGCAAATTGCCAGTCCTTATCCCAGAAGAACCGTATTTTCATCCTGTTTTTTTTTCATTTTCTTGTATTTACCTGCGTAAAACAAGCTACGACTGACGTGTTCAATTAAAAACAGATAACATAGATGATGTAGATGCGATTTCGGTGGTGGGGAGTTCCATTTTTTTTTTGTGGGTCCACCATCACGTGGCGGAGCGAGGGTGAGCTGCGGCAGTGGGGTGGGGGCACGTAAAAATGGAAGTTGGCGACTATCGAGATGGGCACGAAATGACCTGAGATTCCGATTAGGCATTGTTAGAGAGGTATTCTGGCCGATTTCCGAAGGAGGAGGTTGTTGGGTGTGCTCTACGGTGGTCGATCTTGAGAACGTTTCCGTGCAATTTCGGGCGAGGAGTGTGTTTGCGGAAAGCGTATCTCTTTTGTGGAGGGGTGCTGTGTAGGGAGTGAGGTCTGTTTCCAGAACTGTTTTTGAGCGAGCCTCAGACAGTGAAACGATTAAGGCATAAATAGCTGAGCGAACAAAAAGCATTCAAAACTATTGCCGCCTACGACGCAAGGCGTTTACAGGATAAAAAGCAAGTGGACCGGTGGTGAACACGGAAACACGTTTTTACTTGGCGGTTCATATTGGACAGTTGTATTCATTGACGGTTCATAGCAGCCTCCTGTTTTTATTTATGTCAAACATATAGGAAACCGAGAGACTGCGAATGTGGTCGCGGATTGATTAACGGAATCAATTTTGATACCTTATTGGTTGGTGGTTTATAAATACCTTGGTATCGAACTTATAACAGCGAAAAGTTTGAAAGGATCCCTGCCGACTGTATAGTCTAGTTTGCGAACGTAAATACATCTACGGACGAAGAAGAAGCGGTCGGTTAAAGATCAATATCCACGAAACTCAAAGCTCCACACTCGCCACCGGTTGAGCCGGTTGAGCGAGAGCGGTCGAATGGCAATGAGACTGATGCACATTGATCTCCAACCGACCGCTCGTAGTCAAGAAACTGCCGCGTTTACGGGTATCAGCAGAGCCAAAGATGACTTTGAATTTCACAACAGAGGGATCGTCAACACATAAGGCGAAGGAGCTGCTCGAATGGGCTGAATTGCAACAGCAGGTGCTGCAAGTAGGATGCAAATCTCATTGACCGGAGGCTCGCTGGTCGCTGGGCCGACGTACTTCCCCTCAAGAGCGTGAGCGTCCGCGGCATTATATTATATGCGGGCCAACAGTCAATGAGTAAGAGTAGAAGCTCTGTGATAAAGGTTCTTTCAGTTAAGTTTTTGAAACTGCAATATTTTCGTCGGCTGCTATCGCAGGGGGTTGCACTTGGTTACCGCCATTGTCCACGCTTATTTTTCCGATCCGCAACAACTTCTGATTTTAGAATGAGGAAAACCCCTGGCTGGTGTTATAATTGCGTGGCAGCACTGAAAAATGAGCGTGTCCATGTACGATGGTCAAGTCCCCCCGTCCCTCTGATGCGAGGGCACATTTTCTCGTATCTTCTTGCAATTGGAAAAATTGTGGAACAATTCAATATTATCTAGAGCGAAACATTTATTAATTTCGCTGTAGAGAATTAGGTAGTACTGATGCAGTTGCATGATGGTCAACCACAGTCTATGATTCTGGCCCAATATTCAGAAGCGTCCTGAAACAGTGGAGATTAACGAAAAAGCCCAATACGCATATGTAATTTGGGGACTGTTCTTCCAAGAGAATTTTTAAATGTGTGAGTACTTTCCAATTTGAAGTACCGTATAGTCAGTCTTCAATAAACTTATTATTTTCGATTACATAAAATTCTGCTCCGCTTTATCAAACTCAAGAAGTTTGTTGTTTGAGCGAGCCCTAACTTCTTCTCAGAACGTTTGAAACACCATACAAACAGCATAAAATACCCTCCACATGTTCCCGACGTTTTATCTCGGCGTGCACAACTCACGATCACGCTTCGACCGTTAATCAGTCGAGCTTTAAACATATTACGGGCAGGTGCAGCTAGCGTTTCGAATGTGAGCGTCTGCTCCCTGTTATCGATTTCGCGCACTGCTTGCCACGGTTTTCTCTCACATGTCTATGGTGTGTTCGTTTTTCTTAATCCTGGTATTAATTCAGTTTCGTTCCGTTATGTTGTGTTACTGTTCTGAGCGTCGGTGCTATGTGGGAGGGGGGGGGGGGACTATGGCGCGATGGACATGGCCACACCCATTTTACTGTGCCGCACAAAATTTTAGCACCTACCCGGGGTTTCCCTCCCCTGCCAAAATCAGGAGAGTCATTGCGGCACGGAAAAATGGGCGCGGCCAAATGGGCGTACAACAGTGCCCCCCCCCCTCTCACATAGCACCTGAACGATTGCCACAGGAACACTTTATCTTTTGATACAAAGTATTCTCCAACGTCCTTTGGTTGTGGCTGATTTCTGACAATTTTTTTGGTGGCATATCATCACTTTCCGACTTTTTCTATGCTCTATTCATTTTTTGGAGGGGTTAAGTTGACAAGCCACAAATTAAAAATGGTCAAGGGTAAGAATGCGTTTCAAAACTGATGTTTCGAACCCAAACTCCATTTATGGGATTCCTGCTGCTACAATCTAGGCATGAAAAATGTCAAGCTTCTCTCCCTCTGTCTTACTTACAATTTTTCTTCATGACATTTCGCTAGAGTTTTGAAATCACATTACCCTTTTTTCACAATTGTTACACAACGCAGGTTGAGGCTGCAAACTTTTCATTAAAGTTTCAAACGTCTCAAAAGTTTTCCAAAATGAACATTCGAAAATTCTAAACTTCCTGTCAGGTTAACTTTCGGCTCTTGGAGCCTTCTTCAGACCCTAGGCCCCGGTCATAGTTGGATGAGCCGACGTCTCCAGCCCGGTCGATACACACCGAATGCATTGGAAATGGGATGCAAAAATCACTCGGTGTATCCCCCCCGCACCCCCCAACACCCCCCAACCTCCACCCGGTCGATACGTATGATTGGAATGATGGAGTGAGGTTGAGAAAATCACTCGGTGTATCCCCGCACCCCCAGCACCCACCCGGTCGATACGTATGTTTAAAATGAATGGAGTGAGGCCCCGGTCATAGTCGGTGGATCTACTGAGTCCCACCGGGTCGATACGCATCGAATTCGTGGAAGACGGGTGCAAAAAAATCAACACACTGAGTCCGACTGCGACCGTCTGATGCCCACCGCAATCCCCCGGTCGATACTGATATTTCTCATGCGTACAAGGGCGGCGCCAATGCACCAACTGAGTCCTACTGAGTCCCACTGAGTCCCACCGAAATCATCCTCACCCCACCCGGTCGATATAGGTGTTTTTCACGTGATTTGGGTGCATTTTTTCGGCCGACTGCGACCTGCCGAGTCCCGCCGCATCTCGACTCTCGCCGTCTGCGCTCTGCCCCACGTACTGCTGATACGGAAATCAAAAAAAAATCAGCCACCAAACACGTTCCGATTCACAGCTGAGATGATAATCGTCACTATCAATTGCGTGTTTCGCAGAGGAGTTGGTTGACGCTCGGGGCAACCGGACTCAGTGGGACTCAGCAGGTTTTTCCACCCCGGACTCATTCGGACTCAGTCGGACTCAGCAGGTTTTTCGACGAAGTCTGACCGGGGCCTGAGGTTGAGAAAATCACTCGATGTATCAGACGCGGTCGATATTCATGCAAAACGTGGATGACGGCGGATGAGAAAATCACCGGGTGGGCGGGTCGATGATAAAACATTGCGTATCACTAGAAAGCTAACCCTACTGCTACCTCCGTTTCTTCACCATACTCTCCTTCCCTATTTCTCTGAACAGGTGCAATCCTGTCGGCCACGTAATCATCGTCATATCTAGTTGGATACACCGAGTGATTTTCTCAACCTCACTCCATCATTTTGAACATACGTATCGACCGGGTGGGTGTTGGGGGGTGTTGGGGGTGCGGGGAGGGGGGTGTTGGGGCGAGTCGGTGGGTTGCAGATGCAAATAGCACCAACTCTGACCGGGGCCTCTACGTTCTGCCCGGAAAGGGCCAGAAAATACGATCGGACGAAACTTTTGAGACGTTTGAATTTGTAGTGAAAGTTTTGCAGCCTCAACCTGTGTTGTGTAACCGTTGTGAACGATTATGAGACTCAGGGATTGCTCAATCTTTCCATAATACCTTTTTGTTGGAATTTCCGGAATTTATCTATTCAGATGCGATACGCGATGTCAAGCTGCAGGCTCACCTATTCGACTCTACCGTGCTTCCGGCTTTGTGCTATAGCTGCAAGACGTGGGCTCAAAACAAAGGAGTTAGTGTTGCTATGAAGCCTACGCACAGGGCGCTGGAAAGATGTCTTCCGAGTACAAGTCGATGGATTCAGAGGCAGCGACATCTGAGCAGTGAGGATCTCCGCCAAATGTCCGGACTCCGCGACCGGCTGATCCACATCGAATCAGCTATGTACAAATGGGTGGGACATGTCGTGCGCAGAACGGGTGACAGGTGGGGTACCAGGGGCAGCATGCATGAATTCGGCGGCCAGGGTAAGAAGGCGCGACGTCACGTGCAAGCATCACAGCTTGAATTGAAATCGTGGCGCGTGTGTGCGGCGTAGTGCTTCCTGAACCTCGCTGCCGCCTTCATGCATGCCACTCCAGTATCGCTCGCTGGTTCCCTCGAGATGTCAAAAGAGCACTTGGCCAACCAGCGACGCGTTGGAGAACGATTCGATTAGCAAATTATTCACACGAAAGGGTTCACCGCAATGGATGACTGTTGCTAATTCCAAAGAAGGATGGATATCAAAGGAAAGGTATGTACACACACACTTAGCCGCGGAACGGGGCTCACTCGGCCGCGTAATCCAAGGCCAAAACCATATTACCGTAACGGATGTGAAAAAAAATCAGTATCGACCGGTCGTGGCGTTGTTTCTCTATTGAGGGAATCGTTTTTTCCGACGGGCAGAACAGCATTCTGTTGAGTGGGATGAAAATGAGATTTCAATACGAGATCGATTGTGTCTTCGTGCATAAAAAATTTTCGGGAACATTGAACAAATATGCATGTCGCCGCCATGAGATAGGTACCGCTCTTCACGACGTCGTGACAAAAATCGTGGCGATTTGCACTCTAGCAGAAAAAAATCGGCAATGTGGGTGAAAACGGAGGTTTCAACCATTCTCAGATCGTTGTCTTATTTCATTCAACTCCGCCAACTTCCATGATGCGCACGTCATCCAAGCACTGAATGCTAGGAGTCAGCATCCAGTGAGCTGAATTTGCTTGTACAGGGTTTTTTGGACTAAGGCTCCGTCCATAGCTAACGACCAGCGGTAAGCTTTAAGTCGCTAAAGCATTGAGCGCCGACGCCAAAACGCTGGGGCACAACGCTTGATAGCTGGCGCATGTGTCTTATCCGAGGATCTCACGGGGTTAAAGGCAAAGTCCAAGCTCACGGACGAAATCTGATATTTCCACATAATTGTGAAGTTCACCCACCCTAGATAGCCCCTGCCAAATGCTAGCTCTCAATTCCTTCGGATAAGCTAAGCGAGATATAGAAGGAAGCCACCTTGGAGCACCCACCTCGGGAAGTCACTTTTGCACGCCCCTTTTACGATCTTTCGAGCTTAACAGCGGCGAGATGAGAGACGGTTTCCGACCAGTAGCACCGTTCTTCCCTTCATTCCCAGCTCCTTTCTCTATTCACGTCGATTCGCATACATCGGTTGCAAACAACGGAAGTTACGAGCCTCGGACAACTCGTCCACCATGCTTCCGTAGCACGAGGGGGGTGGGGGGGCGAGGGGAGGTTGAGGGGCCATAACATTGTTCTTAGGGGGTCTTCTACGAATCCAAAGATTTCATTGGAATCAGGGCGAGACCGTTTTCAAGATAGGCAGAAAAACAGAAAAACGATGCTGAGGTTGGACTGTGCCTTTAATGATCACAGACAACGGAGGGTTAAGATTTGGCAACGATGGGCCCTCTTTTCGACTACAAAACGCTGTGGACGACGATACGGCCCGTACTTTTCGCACTGTATGTGACATAATTGTATTCGTAGTGAGAAGCACGTGCCGCAACACGTAGGCGTTCCACTCGACCACAATACGCTTTCGATTCGACTACGAAGCAGTTTGAACTATAAACGAGCCACGATGCTCTCGATTGAGCTCGTTGTTTGACCGTTTAACAATTGATCAGCCGCAAAACATTTATATAAAGGGCCACACCTCATAGACAGCGCAGTCGGCCTATCGGGGTCGCCTCTGGAAAGTGATCACAAACCACATTCTAGACGATTTTCGACCGCTGAAGTGGTTTTCTCCGCGGCCGAGGGCGAGGGAAGCTCCTTCGCCGTCGGCCGTGGCGAGGGTAATGTCATTGTCGCGGAATGCTAGAAGAATGACCCCTTGCTGCGGCCGTGATATGGACCGTATCCTTGTTTGGAGAGACCCGCTCCTATCGAAGCGGTGCGAGCCCGCTGCTAGCGGGGCGTGCTTCTATTAAAGGACGACGTGCTGCTGCGTGGGAAAGTGGATGCCGCAAAAGCTCTTCGTCTCTGCTCCTTGGTGGACGACGTGCTGTCGCGTGGAAACGGGGTGCGGCAAGAGTTCTGACTTTCTGCGTCACTTAGCCCCTTCAGATAGACTACGTTCTACTCGGAACAGTACGTGCTGCTGCGAAAGTGTCTCTCAACTCGACTAGGTATCCGATTAGAAAGCCTATAGTGGCTAAATCAGACCTCTCCAGTATCTGATATGGTATTCATAATATTAGTGACAGCCACCTGCGCAGCCGTCAAAATCAGCGACAAGCCGGCGGCAGTGGTCACAAGGGAGTGAAATCAATAGCAAACGTTGACCGTGGAACAACCCAGCGTCACTTGACGCTTGGAGCTAGCTATGGGCGCTGCCTAGTCTTCGAACGGCTCAGTTAATCTGTGTTGTGTTTCTTCTCATGTTAGAAAATGTGCAGAGGAATACACTGCTGTTGAACGATTGCCGATGATCGCGATAAGGCTTTCCAGGATTTTATGTCCACTTTTGTAGCGGTGGTTCACCGTGATGATTGGGGTCGTCAAATAAAGTCCTTCTTTTCGACTGAAAAATTAATTGGGTGCGCCTGAATGTGATCAAGAGCAAAACCTGGGCGACCATGGGCAAAGTTTTCTGTCAGTCAGAGGCATAGTTTGCGCTGAAAACGCCTCAAAGTTTTTTGGGGTTCGAATTATTTGCTGGGCCCGCCTGAGAACGTGGGTAAAGTTTATTGGGTCAGCAATGCATTATTGTGAAAGTATGGAATTTCGAATGCCTCGAATTCCGTCTAAATAGACCGGTCCTCCGACAGCCGTCTGGCATCAAATGAGAAAAGAAAGTAACTTATCAAGAAATGGTGCATAAACTTCCGCTCATTTAAGCTATATCATTTATTGGAGAGCTACTTTCTTCTCTCATTTGAAGCCACATGGCTGTCGGAGGGCTTGATGAAATTCGAAGCATTCGATCTCTCATATCTTCCCAATAATGCGTTGGTGACCCAACAAGCTATACATACGTTCTCAAGCGGGCCCAACCCATGATTTATATCCAAAAAACAGCCAGTGGTTTTCAGCGCGTACGATGCTTTCAAAGTGAAACTAAAAGGGGATTGCCTCTATCATAGAGTGTGTGATTTGTAATTTTTGTGGTCATTTAAAGGCAGTGTTCACGTTAGGAATCGTTTTTCTGTTTTTCCCGCCTATCTTGGAGACGGTCCCATGCTGATTCGAATAATGTTTTTGGAATCGTACAAGACCTTCTAGGAACGGAGTTATGGTCCCTCAAAAATTGGGCTAAGGAAACATGGTGGACGAGTTGTCCGAGGCTTGTAACTTCCGTCTTTTGCAGCCGATGTATGCGAGCTGACCTGAGTAAGGAGAGAACTTCAGAATGAAGGGAAGAACGGCGCTAATGACTGGAAATCATCGCTCATCTCACGATCTCGAGCTTTCATTTGTTCACGTCGGTGGGCGTGGAAAGTGCATCTGGGGGTGACGAGCTGACGTGTGTCCAACTTTTGGCTCGTAGGGGACCATTCCGAGCTCATTTTTCTCAGTTTTTTCAACGTTAGGGTTGCGCTGGGCCCCTCAGCTGCTGATCTCCAGCAAAAAATCAGACATGGTTTTTATCGTGGATGCTGCCTTTAAGTGGTCACGAGAAGATCGAAGTTGCATACTGCTACTCTTACGCATGATAAGAACAAGTGAAGGCAGCTTTCCCCAAAAAATACATACATTTCTTCGCCTGACGTAACAAAGGGCAGTCAGCAAGGCGGCCAGAATAATTGCGCCGCAGACTCCGACAACTTGGAACATATTCAGCCTGAAACACACTACTTTGAAGAGGAAAACCCCTTTCGACTTCTCCAGTTATAATCAGAAGGTCATCTTTCTATTTGAAAAAAAAACCTGTTTGAGCGTAGCTCTGCTCGATCTTATCGATTTTTGATAAAACTAGAATTTGCCACACCTTACATCGAATTTTGAAAGTAAGATTTCTCGAATTCGAAAAAGGAATAACGATGGCGATATGTTTCTTCAAGGCACAGCCTAATCTCAGAGTTGATTTTTTGTTCTTTCGCTCTTGTCCAGCGCGCTGATGCTCTAGTGTGTTATCCTGTCGTTCACGGTGCCAGATTCCCTCATACAAAAAGGAGCTCGACGCCCAGGCCAATTCGCATGTTTTTCCCGAGGCACGCGTTAAGCACGCGCTCGCCCTTCTGAAACGAGCGCGTGCCCATAGCGGAGATAGGGGCGAGATCGCGTCTACCACTTGGAAAGCCCACATCAAGAAAGGAGCTCGACGCCCACCACGTTCCGCCCACTTTCCGCAAGGCACGCGTTAGACACGAGGTCGCGCAATGCACTTTTCAAGGCCAATGGCTGAAGAGAGTGTGCTTGCGTCGGAAGCGCAGACGAAGAGGGCAAGCAGCAGTGCCTCTCTCGGGATCACCATTTATCGACCGAGCAGTGATCATGTTGGTAAATGCTGTGTTTTTGTGCTTTCATTGCTTTCATTCTCTACTCAAACGATTATTCTTCATTTTTGCCTCCCTTCTATACTTGTTATCCGAGGATAATTCTTCGGATAATGGATCCATTCGGATAATGCCGATTTCAAATTTTCCGTACATTGGTTCGATTCAGATAATGCGGTTTTTCAAATTTTCGGATAATGGATCGATTCAGATAATGCCATATTCCAATGATTCGGATACGGATATCCGGTCGGATAATTGCGAATAACTTCGGATATTCTCGGAATAAAGTTGAGGCAAAACGGTGAAAAATAAACAAGGTACTCAAGGCGAGCCTTTTGAAACATCCATAATTGAATAAACTGCACGTCATTGCATTCGCAGAATGTTCACATACAAACTTCAAACTCCATACATGCATATGAGTAAAAAATGCAAACAAATCTCCAATTACTATATCGTCGTTGGGAGGCACAGTATTATCCATACACAGGTTTTTCAGGACAACTAGCTAGTGGAAAGTATACAAAGCAACAATACAAAAAACTTCTACGCTGAATAACTAGCCACTTGGTTATCTCGCTTGACCACGCCCATTTTTCAGCGCCGCAACGACTCTTCCGATTTCGGAAGGAGGAAAATCCTGGGTTGATGTACTAAATAGTAGGCGGTACGGAAAATGGGCGTGGCCTAGTGCAAATATATCCGATTTTATCTGAAAATTATCCGATTTCATCCAAAATTTTACCCGAAATTTATCCGAATTTCTGACCCTTCGGATATTGGTTAGATTGAGATAATGCGGATTTTAAATTTCCCCGATATTGGTTCAATTCAGATAATGAATTTTTTCGAATTTTCGGATATCGGATTATCCGAATCTTGGATATCCGAAAAGGAGTGATTCGGATACTAAGTATACCGTATCCCCACCGTAGCCTACCGTAATCTATCAAAAATCGATAAACGGATTGCAGAATCGTGATTAGCTATTTTGTCATAATTTAGGGCGTAAATTATGAGTATTTTGTGTGATTGCACTTAACAGCCTGCGATTTCTATTTTTAGTTCCTTCTGAGTCACACACCGTTTTGTCAGACCGCAGAAAAACAGGAATTAGGCGTAAAATGAGTCAATTGTGCAATTACACACAACACTCTAATTTACGGCTGAGCCGAAATGACCCCTCTCGAGAAATTTGCCCACATTTTTATTCTATTCCCACGCCTCATCTGTCATGTTTTGCTTTTTTGTCATGATTTTTATAATCGAATGTAAATTTCAGTGGTCACAATGACGGGCCATCCACGATCACCAAAATGGCCTTGGAGGAAACGAACCCGCCTAGCAGATTTGAGAGGTCAGAAGTTGGGACTCGGGAAGGACTTGGGAAAAAGCGCTTACAAATTACAGTGTGCATAACTTGCAGATACTGCCTCTGCCTTGCCACCACAAGTTGTGGTAACAGATAACGACACAAGGGTGCGAAATCCCTTGGCAGAAGAGGAGGTTGTGAACGACGTTGCGGTCAATTGGATTCCTGTGGAGTATAACACTCCGGATCAAGGTTCGTCGTGTGTTAGAAAGTGCTGTTTCAGAAGTTTCTGTTTTTTTTTGCTTCATTGCTTTGTGTTCATTTTAATTACAGAGACAAAGCAATAGAACAAAAAATTTTGGTTTGGTTTCGCATATTTAACATATTTCTCCCGAAGGTTCCCTTTCTGAAAAAGAAACGAAAGAAATTTACTGAAATGAAGAGCATTTTTGTTCAACTTTTTAAGCAGTTATATTGTCTTGAGGTGAAGATTTTTTTTCTACTTTTGCCGATTGCCGTTTGCCGACTTTTAAAAATCATTTGCCGCACATCCCTGGTCCCCACCATTCAAAAGATGTTGAATGTTTGCTGGGGCGGCATGCATGAACGCTGCGAAGAAGGTCAGGGAGCCGCTCCGCGTCCTCCGCGTGAAGCGTCGAGCCAGAAGAGACCCGAAAAACATGCCGCCAGCTTGACTTTCGGACGCAAACTCACTACACACAGCAAACACCACGCCTAACAGCTGTTTTTTGATTTGATCCTTATCTAGAACGGCTTTATTTCGGTGAAACTTTAGAGCCAAACGGGAAAATTATTCAAAGAATAATTAACTATGAAGAAGAAATAAAAAAAGACCGAAGTTAAGCACGATTAAAATTTAATACAAAAACAGTTAGGCGGGGAGTTCAGCGTGCGTGGTGAGGTTGCGGTCTTACACAAAGGGGACGTCATTTTTTTCGTGTCATCTCTGGCTCGACGCTTCGCACGGAGGACGAGGAGCGGCTCCCTGACCTCCTTCGCAGCGTTCATGCATGGTCAATTCTGCTCCGCTGTCTCCCAATCTGACATCGGATTTTGCTACGGACACCTCTGAACGAAGTTATAAGTGTTTTTGAAGCTCCGTGAAAAGGTAAGGGTACCCATCAGCCAATTTTCAGGGTGTTTTAAAAATTTCGGATTTTGCTCAGAACTTTCAACTGGGCGCTGAACGCGAATCTGAGGTCTGTTTCTCGCTAGAATTATGGTTAATGTAGGTTATGGTAGGCATAATGCCCTTTAAGTGGCTTAACCTACCTTAGAAATTCGAAAATCAAAGAATGGACCTCAAATTCGTGTTCGGCGTCCCAAATAACCCACCTGGAAGGATTTTGAGTTAAATCTGCAACATTTTTTCAACGCTTTCAGATGTATAAATAAACGCCCAACCGAAAATCCGCACAAGTCCAAAACGCTATCAGTGTGTGCAAAGTTTGGAAAATGTATCTTCACCCAAAATTTGCTCAGTAGGGTAGTTTTGGGCGCTAAACACAAGCCTGAGGTCCGTTCCCGGATTTCCTTCAAACCCCTAGTGCTCGTTTTTCATAGAAAAAAAAGGCGGCAGAAGGTACCAAATTTGACAGGTGGCTATAACTTTTTTCGTAGATATCCGTAGTGAAATCCTAGTTCAGATTCGAAGAGTGGGCGTGCACCAGAGTTGACTAAGAAAACATTTATCAGCTTTCTGATCCGGGGGTGCACCATGCGAGGTTCCCTAGTTAGACCATCAACGAAATCAACACTCATTGCAGGCAGTTTGTTGCAGCAGGCAAAAAATCGATATTATTGATTGGTATTAATCGATAATGTTTGATGAGTAAAATTCCCAAACCAAGAGATCTATACCCATCAACAATTGACACTACTCATCTCATTTTTTAAAAAAATGTTTAGAAAAAACTTTTAGAAATAATCCAGCTAATGTAGTTTTCGATAGCCATCCAGTTGGAAGCACCTTTTGGCTCGAGCGCTGCCGCCTTCTAGAAGTCAAAACCAAGGCTATAAGGGCCATTTGGAAAAAATGGTTTTTTAACACTACTTTTTCCGAGGGGCGATTTCGAAAATTGCTTGACCGTGGTCGGGGGAGAAGAGTAACTATCTCGGACGCGCCAGTTTATGTAGCTCAACCTCAGGTAAATCGAAGGTAGGCGAGCAGGACGAAAAATGGACTTTCTCTTCAGAACTTCTTCATCAGATCGGATAGAGGGCGACGTGGCACATATTCGAATGGTTCCACTCAATATGGGGGAAATTAAGAAAGAGAAAGAAACGAGTTATGGCGAAAAAGTCGCAAAAGTCGCGATTTCGCGACTTTTGAAGTAATTTAGGGCGAGTATTGTAACAAAACGCTGAAAACACAGGAAATAATCAGTATGACTTCCCTCTTTAGAAAAAGAGGGGCCTTGGAGAAGAGCCATGCAGGATGAGCCCGATAAAAACTGGTGAAGAATGAAGAAATCTAACAGGAACACTTATATAATTGTTGTTGTTTTTTATGCACCTTTGATGGAACCTCCAATTGTCTCTGGCTACTGTTTTTCCAATTGCTAGCTTACGGTGCGATGTGTTATAGCATTTCTCGTTATTGTGCACTCACTTCGTTTTTGTGCAAATTATTTGTTTTTCTTCATTATGAACAATGAAATCTGAAAAAATAAATTTGCTGGAGATGAAATCAGCAAGGTTTACAAAGCATATTCAGGCAGCAGTGACAAGAATGCAGTCTGCATCCAAGTAGAACAAAACCACATTGTTGTTAGCTTGAAAGAAGACGAGCGGGGTCAGAAATAAATTTGCTCAAAAAGTGCTAACAACTTCGGACGGAATCGTGAGAAATTTTATTTGAACTGAAAAAAAAAAATGCTGGAGTGGATCGTACATATTTCGCGTAAAAACTTTTACTGTATCAGCCTACCTACGGTTTTTTCATTTCTGTTTATATTTCATTTCAGTCAAAAATAGAAGTAGAGATGAATCTCTTTGTAGAACCACACAGGCGTAGACAGCAGTACAGTGGACCTGGAACGCTAAAAAGTTCCTAAGCGGCCGTAGTTCTAAGTGGGGGCAGGGCGGGTCCATAGGCATAATTAAATGAGGCGGGGAACTTTTAGTAGGCTGCAGGTGGTCTTCTATATTCGTGGGCTCGACGCCTAGTCGATATTTAAAATTCAAAGGGGCTCGTGGCCCGGGCTCATCAGATTCAGCGACTTGTCTTAAGAGCGGCTTGTTGCCCAGGCGCGAAGCAGCTGCTCGCCCACTACAGTCACTACCGCGCCCGCAACAGCCACTACCGCGGGCGACAAAACTTCGAATTTTGGGCTCCACGCCCACTATCCCGCTGGCGACGCCGGCTCTTCGGCGGGGCGTGGAGCGGGTTTTTGTATGAGCCGATCAGCATTTGCAGACTACGGCTGCTGCATCACGCAGCACTCGATAATTGTGTTGGAAGAAAGGTGAATCGCTCCGAGGCCAAGTGGTCCCAGCACGATTATCACGTGTCGCATGATGCAACGCTTATGGGCTGGTTAGCAAACATCCCCCGTGTTGTCACAACAATACGAGAACTGTTCGTGAGAAGACCTTACAACGAATGCTAATGTCATATGTTTCTTCCGTGTTTGTCACGAGGATCACACCATGGGACGCAAAAACCACAACGCTATATGGGAAATGAACCTTTTACGCTCATCTCATCACGGCGCGCAGGCCAACTGGTCCTAATTTCCGGTGTTAATGTGAGCACTGAACCCTATGGCCATTGGTATACTTCAGCGACAGCAGGTCGCCGGCGACGGACACGGCGCGGAGTCTTCGTCGCCGCTTTGAATTCCACGCGCTTTTGCGGACTGCGAAAATGCACACGTTATACCTACCACAATTCGGAACGAGTGGAGACCACTGTTGTACTTTACTCTGCGGGATTTAGCCGAAAAACAGCCGCAAAATAGACCACCAGGCTCCGCAGCGGCTCCTGGTGGACTACTTTTAGGCTGTTCCGAGGCTATTTCTCGGCTTTTCACGAAACGGGCTCGAAATAGCCGAGAAATAACATGAAGTAACCAAATGTAATCGAGGCGCAACTGTCGTCGGCTAAGCGAGGTCCAAGTACCTCAACCTTGGGTAATTGAACCGACGGAGGTGTTCACATCTGAATCGTTCCTCTGGAATGCGACGTGTACTCACCCGAAGAGCATTGTCTCACCTACATATTTCTAGGCTAAAACTCTCAGAGTAGCATTAACGGTTTTCTGCAGCCTTTGTTACTCTGTCGAATCGCTCTTCCGCTTCTCCGAGTGGCTTGTTTATTTTATTGTCTTTTCTATATTCACATTGGTAGATATCATAATGCTCTCACGTATTGTGGTTTTAATGTTTTACAGTAAACTCGTGTGGCGTGCTTCTAATTTTGAAACTGTGTTCTCAATTTAAACTTTTTTCACTTACTTTTTTCCAGTTTGATTCTGAATTCATTTCCTGGGACAGATTTTTTTCGCAGAGCATTGAACGCACTTTTAAGTTTTAATATTTTCGGTAGACGGTATCCGCTTACTGTAGCTGTATTCAATCGCTACATTCATATATTTTTTTTCCTTCCTGCATGACAAAATATTTCTCTTTTCATGAGAAATGTTTGGAGTAATCATTTGAAAGAGTTGATCCCTTTTTGGAAAAGTTTTTTCTCCTTCTTTTTCGTTCCAAAGTTTCTTGGGTTGTGAACTGCCGGATTGGTAAATTTCCGAGGTGTTAATTCCAGGAGAGCAAAAAACTTGCATACCAAGAAAAAACATGAATTAACAGAAAGTTACCCTTCAAAATGGAATAAATCTCATACATGTTTACAAAACCTACAGATGAAAACTGAGATTTTTATCATTGGAAGAACACTAATTAATTACGCAAAAAGTAATTATAGATTAAACACAGAAGAAGTACAGCGGAAGTCAGCTGTTCTCCGGAACATGAAATTTATGAAAGTGATAGGATTATTTGTAAGACAGTCTTACAAAAAATCATAACAAAAAAAATTACAAAAAAGTCTTTCTAGGATCAATTTTTGACGTAGAATTCGAATTTTCTGCATTGCAGCTGCAAAACATTACTCTGAACAGAGTTATATGCGTATTCAGCGCTTCAATCTTAGACGCATCATAGCGTGTAATCCAAGAGCCTTCGTGGACTCCTGATATATGTATACCGATGTGATTTCTACACCAGGAATCATCGCATAGTCATATTTGGTGAAGAATCATCAACTGTGGTGAATAAATCTTATCGGTGTATCTCAGGAGTGAACGAAGACTCATGGATTACACGTTATGATGCGTCTACGAGTGAAGCGCTGAAACGCATATAACTTCGCTTAGACAAAATTTCGCACCTGCAATGTGAAATTTCGAATTCTAAATCGAAAGTTGAGAAAGGCTTTCATTTGGAATAGCCACGGCGTGTGATGATCCTTCCCTTTTAAGTCTCAGATTTGACTCAAAATTTCTATGCGTGGTTCATTAGGGGTGCTGAATACGAATTCAACGTCCATTTGACGATTTCCAAAATACTAAGGTAGGTTCTGTCGCTAAATGGGATGGTACCTACCACCACCTACAGTAAACCTCAGAATTCTGCAAAGGGTCACCAGATTCGTGTTCAGTAGACTGAATTACGTCTACATACAAGTTTCGAGCAAAACCCGAGGAAATTTCTTGAATCTCCGAAAAAATGTCTGATAGCTACTCTTAGCTTTTCGCGAAGCTTGAAAAACGCTTCTAACTTCTTGGAACCTGCAGCTCGAAGCGGGATACTGCGCAGTTTTACTATGGAGGCCCAGGAAATTCTAACAATGCTAGTCATTTTGTCAGATGCGTTCACCACTTAAAATATCGTCGGTCACTGGATGAGGGATCGCCGCAACGCTGCTTGGCGGGAAAATATGCGCGATTAATAGCCAATCTCCCTTCGTTTTCCCGTGCGCAATTTTTCCCGCCAAGCAGCGTCGCGGCGAACCCTCATCCAGTGATGGACGATACTTCTCTTGTAAATAATAATAATTCATCACGCCTCAGAAGACAGACGTTTGAAAATGAAAACGAGATTAAGGCTGCGAAATCACCATCAAATGACACAGTACAAGCGGAACTAGTAATACCAACAAATACAACCTGGACTATGCCTGAAAGCGGATATGATTTCAGAGGCCATTAGTTTGAAAGACTGAAATATCGAGGGCAGGAGGTCTTTCACGAATTATGAGCAGCGCCAGCACGGACTGTAAATGTATAGGCACGGATTTTAGTTTTGGCGGCACTGTGAAATTTTTAACTTCTTCCTCTAGTTCTAGACGCACTGAGTTTGTAGAAGTGGGAGCAATCTATATTGACAACACGAGAAATCATTTCAAACACCATGCATAGACACTTAGTAATTTTAGTGTGATGAATGAACGTGGCTGCAACGGTAGATCACCGCGCGCGCGATCGAAACCTCATTGGCATGAATGCGACCAACCACGCACGGCCACCCTCCTGGGGCCGGATTCATGAACGAAATTTGGGGTAATTTATACCCCGCGTTTAATTAACTGCACCCTATACCATAAAATAAACCCCAAGTGCGATTCATCAACATTTATCCCGCGAGAGTATCGGATATCCCACCGAAGTCTAATCAAAAACCTTTTGTGCAACCGGCACCACTGATGTGACGTAAAATTCTGAATCGATAGCTGCGCGTCCTCATCAGTCTCGAAGTTTTTTGTTTGGCGAACTCGACCATGTAGCCTAGATTTTGCAATGTACGGAAGAAGCACTATTTTCGAACGGATTTATGCATGTTTCAGCAACTTTAGTCTCTATCGAATCAAAATTTCCATAATTTCAACATCGTTTTCGGCAGAGTTGGGCTTTTGTAATATTTTTATTATCAGAGCTCCATGTCTTATTGCCCGTTTCTACATTTTTTATTCATACTCATATTTTATTGATGCTTTTGAATAATATTTCTGTCAAATATCCAACTGCTAGAAAAGTGGAATTTAGAACAGCACATTCGACATAGTGTGCTTATCCGGGCCAAATTCCGGTCCGCAATTGCGTCTGGCGGCCGCACGCGCTCGAGTCGGTCGAGTTTCCAGCGCCAAAGCCGGCTCGATGGGGCTTTTTTATACAGTTTTCTTCAATTTTTCTTAGTTTCCAGTTCCCAAAACTCACCTAGAGTCAACAGATCGACTGCTGCGGTGCTGGGAACTCTTCCGACTCGAAAACGCGCGGCCGCAAAGCGTGTCCAGACGCAATTGCGGACCGGAATTCGGCTCAGATAAGCACAGTATGACAAAATATTAACATTATGTAATCAAACGATTCGGAGCTTTCGAAAGATAAAACTCAAAAGTTTCTCGATTTTTTTTTGTAAGTTGGGCTAGTTCATGGGTTTGGTTTTTGATATATTAGAATCTTTCGAAATTGGGTTGATTATTTTTAGATAAGAGGTTTTTTTTTTCGATTTTTTATATCGGTCCTTTTAATAACTCTAATCAAACTTTGCTCGAATTCAAAGATTCTCTGCTTTCTGAAGCTGTGGATAGTAAGAAAATTTCTAACGTTTCAATTAGTCAAGTCATATGTCGTAATGTGTACTATACTTTGACCGAATCGAATGATTCGAAATATCATTCGACTGAAAAAGTCGACTTCGAACTATTCGAAAAGTCGAATATTCGCAAAATTCAAAATCCTGAATTATTCGAAAAAAGAATATTCGAAAAAAAATCTGAAAATGTAAAAGTATAATGTGTACAAACTGTGAAGCGGTTTGGACGCATTACGACCACCACCCGTTAAAAATTCATTTGAAATAAATAAACAGCTCATATAAATGGACAATAGAAACTTAGTCTTTAAAAAATTCATCTGTTTTAAATTTACGAAAAATGAGTATTTCAACTTCTCGTAAATGCATACCGAAATTGTCGAAGCCGAAAATCTCAGGCTTAGTACTCTCAAAAAACCTTTTAAAAAAGCCATTGCATTGAAAAATCTAGGCTCGATATGGTTTAGTACACGAAAAAGATGCGAAATGGAGCCAAGGAGAAAGC
Source organism: Aplectana chamaeleonis (assembly GCA_029168955.1). Taxonomy (NCBI): domain Eukaryota; kingdom Metazoa; phylum Nematoda; class Chromadorea; order Rhabditida; family Cosmocercidae; genus Aplectana; species Aplectana chamaeleonis. Next base: position 104,916 of record JAPDOI010001461.1, on the reverse strand, counting down.
TAAACATAGGGCAGAGTATAAAATCAACAGTAATATGTATATAATCAAATAAGTTAAATGCAAATGGTTTAACTTGCAATGCCTCATAAGTTCTGACAATTCGCTAGAAGCAAAGTGCTGATTCCGCTCTCTTGCTGATAGAATAGTATCGGATACCCGACTCCTTCAGCAGGGTATCGGATACTTCCATATATACCCCAAAAACTGGGGTTTAATTCTTGATGAATAGCTAAATTTCACCCCGTGGAGTAAATTTAACCCTAAAACTGCGGTTTCATGGTTGATGAATCTGGCCCCTGGTCCATGTGTCAGAAAAAATGAATACGGATACCATACGTCCCTCAGTTTTCTCATTGTCTTCAGTGAATGCAAGTCTAAGTACTTATTTCGGACCTGCGGTGTTGATGACAAAAATTAAACCCAAGCGTGCCGCATCACCGCAGGGAAAAAAATCCACGAAACTTTTTTTTCTTCTGGGAAGGCTTTAAGAACCGTATTTCTACGCTATTCTCCTTCTGAGAGACACGATAATAGCGTTTTATTGAGAACTCGAGAGTGAAGTTTATCGTAAGCAGTGTGTTTAGAGGCGGTGATCGCGATGAAATATGGTAGTTTATATTTCTTTTCTGAATGTTTTTTATCACAGTTGGGCTTGAAATGGAGAAATACTATGTACGAGAAATCAGCCAGACTTTGGCAATGCCCTAGTGAGCTGTCGGTTTTGATTATCACCAGCAGCGGGGCGGTGGGCCTCGGTGAAGTATAACCAGGGATAAGAAGGTTCCGACGTTAAAGTCACCGCGCTGCGCTGTGATAATTGAAATAGGAGCTTACTCAAGATGAAACAGAGTCTACGAATGTTGTTAAACCACTTACTCTTCAGCACTTCCGTTCTCGGGTTCTTCGACACTGAAAAATTTTGCTCGCTTATTAAATTTGAAAAAAATAGTTAACTCGTATAAAAAACTGAAAGAAGATGCGATCTTGAGCTCCCAAGGCGTGCAGTCAGGATTCGGTTATGATGTAATAGCTTTCTCTCTCTCTTACAATCGTAGGCTGCTAAGGGGTGGCATTTTCGGGAGCCTTGCACAACTTTTTCAACCGGAGGAATTTTTATCGTTTCGACTCTGCCTAAGCGAACTCGTTTTTCTTACTCGTGAGCGGATTTTTTCACCGAATCGCTTAGCGATCGCCCCTCAGGACAATGCCAGTTAAACCAGAAAGCCCCTGAACCATTTTTTTTTTCTGCAATTTATGCATTAAAATTTTCATGCACACTTAGATCGCCACCGACTGAGAAGCAGGCAAGCTGAAACTGTGTGAAAAACCGTCCTATGTAGTCCCAAGTTAATTTTATGCAGACTCTTATCCAAGCGTAAATATCCATTCTTCCCGAACTGGGATCGCAACTGGACGCATTAAGTGGATGAGGCAGTCTGATGGGTGGTCGCTGCTACAAACGCGTTTTGTTTATTTGTTCGCTTGTTCCTGCTCTCAATGTATGATAGACCTTGCGGTCTGCGACTTATAGCCATGAAGTTGAATTGTGAAACAAAGCTGTTTAAAGGCATCGTTCGCGCTGAAAATCAATTTCCATTTTTTGTGCTCAATTTCATGAATGAGCCCGGTAGACCACACCGGTGAGTTTTGGCGCTTAAAAAATCTAGAGTTATGAGGTTGGAAGGGGCTAAAGATGAGGATCCGCCACCAGTTCTCACCAGTCATCTAGCACTTTTTCATAGAATGTAGATCCGACCGGCAAACAACATGAAGAACAATTACGGCACAAACTCCACATGTAGAAAACTTCGAAAATAGCAGTGACGAGGCCCACAAATGCAGGAAAACCTCAAAAACGATTTTGGCGCGAAATTCAAATTCGTATTTACAATGTGTTCCGAATGAATTTTCTTTACAAATGGGAGTTTTTTATGAGCGCCTTCGACATTTTCGTCCACTATAGAGGCCAAGCTACACAAAAACATGAAAAAATAAGATACCGTTTCCTGCGCGTACGATGCCTTTAAACTGTATAGCAAATAATGTCCAAACATGAGCTGCGTAGGAAGGAAAACCACATTGGGTGGACTCAAAAATGACTCTTAAAGGCAGCATACACGTTCGCAAGCATAGTCGAGATAACAGCATAGATCGGTCCGCACGGCCCGTACTATTTCTTCAACGACATTTGAAGCGCTGAAAACTGTCCAGGATGACAATATTTGACAATGTTTGAGCAATCTTGCATTCCACGCCCGTATTTTTACACCCCTTTGAGTAATAGAATCAGAATCGATACTTGACAAAACATGTGATAACTTAGAATGATAGCACTATAAAAAGGGAGTGCAGTAGAGAAAAAACTCGATTTACCTCAATATAACATGTTTGTGCACAGATAAAATCCTCCATTTCAACAGGTCAGCCAAAGTAGAGCGGTATTCTCGAAAGTGGACGAGAGTAAATAGGTATACAGACATGTTATACTCAAGTAAACCAAGCTATTTCTCTCGTGCACTCCCATTTGATAGTGCTATCACTCTCAATCATCACACGTTTTCACAAGTATCGATTCTCATTCTGTTACTCGAAGGGGTGTGAAAATACGGGCGTGGAAGGCAAGATTGCTCAAACATTGTCAAATATTGTCATCCTGGACAGTTTTCAGCGCTTCAAACGTCGTTGACGACATAGTACGGGCCATGCGGACCTATCTATGCTGTTATCTCGACTATGCTTGCGAGCGTGTATGCTGCTTTTAAAGGGTTTTCGCAGTAGTATCGCCTCGAGATTCACTGCAACAGAGATTGTGCGAAAGATGTAGGGAGTGCTAGGCAGTCCTTTGTAGCACTCCATATGCTTTTTACATACCCTGCGACAGCGAGTTTCGAAGCCACTCAACTCCGGAAGCCCCTTTAATCCAATTAAACAGCACTTCTGACAATAAAGGGTGAGACGATTATAAATTGCCAACGGCACTAGATTATCACGGCAAACAAAATTGATTATAGCCAATTGATAAAGGTAGGGTATAAAAGAAATGAAGAGCAGTATGTGACATTCACAAACCGTCTTTCTCCAGAGGTAAGCGGCTGAAGGTCTAGACAGACTAGAGAGTAGGTAAGCAGCATCACCGGTGATAAAAGTATCACTATATTGTGCCCCAAACATAGGAAACTCTAGAGAGAAAAAGTTCTACACTTCAGCTGCAAGTCCAGAGGGGGGCACTATGGTATGACACTTGGACACGCCCATTCTTCCGTGCCGCCGTGAAATAGGTTCACCAACCCTGGGTTTACCTTCCCTTCCCAAAAATTAGAACAGTCGTTGCGGCGGGGAAGAATGGGCGTTACTGAGAGAGTGAGCGACCCTTTCTGCTGCCGTAGCATCAAAATAATTTTTCAGCATCAATTTGCTTCCAATTTAAGCGCCTTTCACAGTCTGCCGGACGTTGCCGTCCGACACGTTATGATAGTGCCGCAGTGCGAGGGAAGCTGCGGTGAACAACCGTCAGTTCCGACTCTTCAGTACAAAATATGAGGCGAAACCAACACGATTTGACCCGTCATAACTTGCCCCGACGTCCTGTCAATGATTTCAGCGCAGTGTGACGTCGGTCGGCCGACATCGCAGTGCGGGCCGCACCGACGCTGCAGCCCTATCTTATAACGTACCGGACGGCGTCGTCCGGCAGACTGTGAAAGGCGCTTTACCTTTTTTCAACCTGACGATTTGCTAGATTACGTCCAACTGCTTATGTAAACCATAGCTTTGAGATTTCCTGAACCTGGTGACTTGTTTGTTTTTACGAATAATGTATGAAGATTACACTTAGCTTTGGAATGCAATTTTCTCGAATACATGGAGTTGGACCCTCGGTACCATTGAAGAATTGTCTTATCCGATTTTTCATCCGAACTATCCGGCGGATCCGATTTTATCCGATCGGATAACCGATAACCGATCCGGTCGAAAATTCTTGTTTCGGATAGGATCCGTTATCCGAAATTCTCGTTTGAGCCATTATCCGTTTTATCCGATGAGTCGGCTTTGCAAAATCGGCAATATCCGAAAATCTGATCCGACGCGATTTTGACCATCGGATAAAATGTATACTGCGAACCAACCTCGAAAAAATGTGGTGAATGATTTTGAGATTCGAAGTTTTTACGAAAGTGCATTTTTTTATTTTTTCGTGTACCAAAAGTCTTAAAAATCAAGATGATTGAATGCCCATGTTTGAATGTTAAGTTTTTCCGGGATAAAGGATATCAGGAGAATTACCAACTTTTCCTCTGGTGAAACGAACGATGAAAAACTGTTATATAGCGCGGGCGAAGTGATCCAATGGGTCGACTTGCCTGATCGTTTTTCGTCGTGCTTCCGTCTCTACTGTTGTTGAGGGGACTCAAAACTAACCTTTCCGGCGAGAGAAAGGTCAAAACTTTCACGTGAACGCTACCTCCAAGCACCGTGTCGCGTCGCCGTTTGCATGAAGCAGACCTAACACACAAATTTGCCACCGCAATCGCTGAGTTTAAGGTCTTTTTCTTCAAACCGACACAGGCAAAACACGACTATACCTCGAACAAGCTCAGCTGCAGAAGCGGGCTGGAAGCTAGTCATTTTGTTAGTTAGTAGCCTTGGCCTGACCCCATGGATACAGGAAAATCAGGGTTTCAGACTTTTGCAGAACCACATGGAAATACGGGTTCTGTCGCGCCTAGCAACCGTAAGGTGCATAATTCAGGCTGATTTGGCCTGTAAGTTGAACACTGAATTGTGGATTTACGACCTCGGTACTTCAGATGAAACGTTGCCTACGGTTACGCCGGACCGGCAATTTCACGATGATTAAGGAGAAGTAATTGAGAAGAGTCTATCGTCTCCAAGTAACTACAGTTCATAAAAGACTGCTGCTGCACAGCTCACTCGCCTATGAGGCCCCAGTTTGCTCACATAGCTTCATCCCAGGCAATGTTCTTTTCTTACAACCCTGACGAAAACTAGATAAGGTGGCCTCACTGACGCATTCCTTATTCCGAATCAGTCAACAATGTCTGTTTGTTGAAAACTGTTGCTCATTTTAGGAAGAAGAAACGGCTAAGAAGGGTTCAACCTTGACTTTTTCTGGAAACAGATCCTAACAGGTGACATGCGAGTCTTTAGCTTCACACCCATAGTAACTTCTCTTTATTGTTATTGTTGTTGTAATTGTTTATTACAGGGTAACCCTGCGTATTGACATCGGAACAAGATAAACGAACGCGTAGTAATAAAATGTAACAACGATATACGAGACCGGGAACACGTAGTATGTAGAGTATCTGTCGGAAAAAGTTCCATGACTAACACGAGATCACTATGGAGTATCTATCGAAGAAAATAATATTATGACTAACACAAGATCGCAAGCTCAATCATCCTCCGTCCTCAAGTACTGCTCCACTATACGCTTGAAGGAGCCCAGGTCTGTTGGCAGATTGCCCTTTTTGAGCAGTTTTTCCAATTCAATGCCAGCTCTGTTAGTAAAGAAATGGTGCCTGACACTCTTTCTAGCCTGATTTCGGACTAGTTTGAAACTGCTACCTTTAGTTGTGGATGCCCTCATTTTGAGAAAAGCGTTTGGCCGAAGACCGGTATGCCCATACTATATTTTATACATCATCAAAAGATCAAACCTTCTCCTTCTGCACGCCAGCGTTTCCAATTTGAATTTTGCGTTCCTAGCATTACTACTGGGTATGTTTTCATAATTAAATCCCAAAAATCTTATCATTAACTTACGAGTGAAACTATTTTGTACCTTCTCCAACGCTTTAATAGTAGAGACCTTATGAGGGTTTGATCTCACAGTTTCATACTCAAGAAGGGGCCTAATACAGATTTTGTAGGCGTTCAAGAGCACCTTTTCGTTCCTAGTAGAGAGTGCCCTGAACAGGCAATACATAACCTTATTTGCCTTAGACACCGCCTTCGTACAATGAGCGTCAAAAGTGAGATCTTTTTGAACCAGGAAGCCGAGATCCATTATTTCGTCAACATTCTGAAGCTGCTGATCTTCAGCAGTATATATGGCTTCTGAACTACTGTTGCCAATATGCAAAACCTTGGTTTTTTTCTCCAGACAGTATCATCTTCCAATTTTTGGACCACTTTATAACCTCATCCAAAGCCTTTTGCAAGCACTTCTTGTCAGCTATTGTTTGAATTGGGGAAAATATTTTGAAATCATCAGCAAAAGCGGAGCATTTTACCTTACCAAAAGATACGATTCGTGGAAGTTCATAAGTGAAGATATTGAAGAAAGTTGGGGATAGAACTCCTCCCTGCGGTACACCACTGCAAACAGGCCTTGAATCAGAAAAAGTGGAGTTAACGCGGACAACAAAAGATCTATCGCTCAAGAACGCTCTGATCCATGCTACTATCCTCGGGTGAACAGCAACGCGTGTGAGTTTAGACATGAGTTTTGCATGCGAAACCCTATCAAAAGCCCTCGAAAGATTTATATAGATAACGTCAACCTCTTTACCTTCATCCACGTAATTGGTCCGTTCATTCAGCGACTGCAACATAGCTGTCACAGTAGACTTTTGCCTCTGGAAACCATGCTGAACATCCGAAATGATTGAATGGTCCTCCGAATGCTTGCACACTCTTACCTTGAGGATTTTCTCGAACAACCTACCGAAAATTGAAGTTATGCTAACTAGTCTGAAGTTCTCGGGGTTAGTGTAGGGTGGTTTCTTAGGTATAGGGGTCACAAAAGCAACCCGCCACCTATCCGGGACCTCTGCACGCATGAAAGACAGGTTGAAAATATGTGTTAATGGGCCTACAATAATGGGTGCTACCTGTTTGATGAATTTTAGAGGAACATGATCAGGGGTGTCAGAGAACGAGTTGGGCCACTTCATAAGAAGGTCATGAACCTTCTGGGTGAAACCAGACGGAGTCCGTCATGACCGCAAAATCTGGAGTGTCTTCCATAGTATCATCAAAATCATCATCTTTGCAAAATGCTTTTTCGAAAACAGTTGCCAAAATCTCAGACCTCTCTTTGTCGTTAGTGATCATAGACCCTTCACTTTCAATTGGTCCTATTCGCGGTCTATCTTTCAGCCTTGAGTTTAGAAGCCTATAAAAAGCATTTTTATTTCCAGATTCAATCACCCTCTTTTCAACATTTTTGTTGTACTTTTTCAATTGTTTCTCAAATTTTAAGCAAATTTCTTTATACACATCCCAATCACTAACCGCTTCGGTGGTTTTCGCCTCATCCCAGGTCTGCGATTTTGTTAAGGCAAGACGCTTCAGATGTTCCGGAACATGACTTTCATCTTTAGAAACTTCTATGAGAGGCACAAAAAGATAAATACGGTGCTGCGAAATATTGATGAATAGCTCATATTTAGCATTAACCGAGTCTGTAGCATTCAAAACACCATACCAATCCATGTTGTTTAAATAGTCAACGATGCTGGCAAAGTTAGCGTATTAAAATCTCTTCTTAGCTTCTTATTATCGACTTTGGGAGGAGTAAGGTTAAGCTCAAACCGAATTGTCGCGTGATCGCTGGTCCCTACTGGCTCACACACGACTGTACTACCAACCAGATCAACGTCATTAGTCAGCAATAAGTCCAAAATATTGTTCCCATGAGTTTCAGTTGTAAAGAGTTGAGAGAAATTATAGTCATGACACAAACCTAGGAGACCCAAAAGTGTCACTCCAAGAGAATTAACGTTGTGTGGTTGTGCCCAGCACACGTTTGGAAGATTAAAATCCCTGTAGTAATGCAAGGGTGGTCGCAAACAACAAGATCACTTAGCGTTTTAATCAGTCGATGGAACGCCGCTGCCGTGCAGGAAGGAGTTCTGTAGACCAAGACCATGCAAATAGACCGCTGACCGAAGCTGATTTCCGTACAAATAATTTCATAACCATCTGGACTTGAGTCACGATAAATAAACTTGGGAAAGAGAGATTTTTTGATTAAACACAACGCCACCACCTCTTTTGTGGCTACGGTCGCAACTGAGAAGCTCATAATGAGCGCATAGTCCACCAAATAAGGATGCATCATTTATAGTGTCTGACAGCCATGTCTCCGTGAGAGCTACGACATTGAATTGATATTGTTTGATTAGAAAAAAAGGCAATTGATGTTTTTGGAAAGAGATCGGATATTTGTTGAGATACAAGGTGCAGTAGTACTAAGTGACCGGGGATGATCTACTGGTTTAAATGACTAGGAAGGGAAGAATCGGCCGAACTACTACTGGACGAAGATATAGAGACATGCGGGTTATGAGACATGTCCAAGGAATCTCGAACATTAGGAGAACTACAGGCCATAAAACGGCCAATGTCTCACCGTCGACTGCGTACCACGCGCTGACATTGGCCGTTTTATGGCCTGTACGAGCAACAACTTCAACTGATTTCAAATGATTGCCTGGAGTGGCAGCCTTCACCTTTCTAGTTGGTACACTCCGGCCCCTCCTCTCAACACTCCACCTCACACGCTCCTCCTTTGGGAGGGAGGGTCTAATATAGACCCCCTTGGCATGGGGGAAGTGTTTGAGCCGAGAAGCCCGTTGCAGCACCATTCTAGCAATGGCTGAAGACGGAAAAATCACCTTTATCAATCTATTGAAAGAAGGACTAGGCCGTCCCATTCTATGCACAGAAACCGGTAAACAGTCAATAGACAAGAAATCTAGGAGATCATACACACACTTCTGATCATTGATAGCTCTAGCCCGTGATGAAGTATACACATTCGGAAATTCTGGAACCCCAATGATGACAACAGATCTATTACGTTCTATCTTTCTAAAATCCTGGGAAATCGTGTGGGTATCCGGAGGTTGTGGGGTCTCGCGAAAAATAGGAACATCCTTAAAAATATCAGAAACCACAGTAGAGTTTAAATCGGCTGGGGATGTGCGTGAGGATTCAGGCAGAACGGAATTAACACTAGCATCCTCACTTCTAAGAACGGCATTCTCGTGCCTTAGATCAGCATTGATTTTCAAGAGAGAAGTTACATGCTCCGCCAATTCTCGATCTGCACGGCACAACGACTGCACTTGGCTTCTACTCTCCATCAGCAACGCGATGACCATTCGGATGTGCGGTGGCGTCGATCCATCTCCCATCACCACTTTCACAGCTGAGTCCAAGTCAATCGAATGCGTTTCCGTCTCCCCCATTGCAGCAATAGAGCTTCCACAGAATTCGTAGCAGCAAAAAGGGGAATACCACGGAATTCGCACTAGTTAGCCACAGCGAGAGAAAGCACTGTTCACCCGAGCATCAGACGATTAGCATACCATACCATATATAACTCGCACGATCGTCACCATGTAACCTCAAACTTGGGTAATTAAACCCTATCAGCCTCCTTTCATTTCCCTCAATAATATGACTGCAAGTATGGCTTAGACTAGACATTGTCCATTTTGAAAGTATTCCGCGAGATTCATACTTTGCCGTTGCGATCAACGACATTCGCGATTCTGCAAACCGCGCCACCTTCTACATCCTGTCAAAGCACTTTGAACATGTGCGCGTGCTGTGCTTCCCGCTGCAGTGAGGTATCTTTTGGAGTAGGCTCCCACTACACTGCTGGCTGCTCCTAAGAGCTGATGCTTCTTCAAACTCGTGTTCTGAGCCGCGAATACATAGAAACCTATGAATTCACGCTTAGGACTCGCTGAAATCAGGGACTCCGTCGGAGGCAAAAACATTTTTTTACAAAAGCCAGCATGAGTATCCTCACAAGCTAGCTCATTTTGATCAAGAGGCGAAAGGCAGTGGAGACTCCTGTTGCGAGGCAAAAACCACAGTTGTACCGACTAAATGAGATCAATTTACATCGCGCGAAAGCCGCCTCCTCATCACGGCGTTTTCTCGGGTATTACAGTGTTCGTTGTTGACGAGAAGAGAGCAATGCTACTTATGCAGTATAGCTGCTGCGTTCTACAAATTATTTGCAGGAGATGGCTGGAATGGTGTCCAGCTCCACATCAATTGTGTTCTTCGTCTTCTTCTTGCAGGTACCGCCTAAGAAAGATGTTGTAGTCCTAACGCTAACTTGACTCCCAGTTTGATCTCCAGTCTGTCGCTTTCCTCAACGAGCTGTGTAGTTCTAGCAATAAGCTGTGGCTAGTCCACTTTTTAACACTGCGCCTGAGATATTTTGCAGCACGAAAAATGTTCGGAATCCTCCTCCACGGCATCCACCTAGAACTTTCATTTATTTCTTGAGCTGGCAGGATTTCCGGAGTGTCTTTTCAGCAGCAAAACGCTACTGCCACAACCTCGAATTCTTCGTTAGCATCGAAAGCGTTCTACTCTCTCCAAAGCACTGAGCAAAGAAACAGAGTTTTGTAGAGCAGGCCAATGTATTTTGCGGGAGAGCTAGTGCACAAGACCTGAGCGAGGAGCCCTAGGCCTGAGCGAAAAACTCTCAGCTGAGCGGAGGACCTTAAAAACTGTTGAAGCAAACAATCTCGACTAGAACCTCGTCCACAATAAACAGTAGCTCGCTCGTCAATAAACGACCACTTCAATGCAGGAACCTGTCGACTTTTGATGATACCGAAATTTGGGTTGGATAGATTGGGGTGGCCTAGCTGAGCACCGTCTGGACGTTCAATGAGCTCTGAGTCGTTATAGTCCTCACTTCTGGAAAAAACAGCCTCAAAGTCAAGGATTACGATATTCACAGCATGGCAATCATTGCCAGACTGGCCGATTTCTACACGACGGTTTCGGAGAATGCGTGGATTATGGCTAAAACATGGACGATGGTCACACTTTCCTCAAGCGGTGGTTGACGGAAGTGGCTGGAATGACTTGAAGGAACCCATTTTCATGCGATTTCCGCGAATTCTTCAGAACTACTACCGGTAGCGTACGCTCCGATTCGGAGAGAGATCTCGGAATCGAAATTTTGCCCGGACCCTGCCTTTAACGTTAATCGCCGAATGACTTCTGCTCATGGAACGAAAATCCCAAAGCTGCTTCATACAGAGGCGGCCACTCACGAAACTTGGTTGGCTCGTCAACTCCTTGCCTTCTAGTCACCCTAACTCGGTATCTTTAATGTTGAGGGAACGGAGGAATAAAGTGTCAACGATTCACCAGTACTTAATGAGAAATACAGGTGCTTATCAGTAATTCTGCGCTACACGCAAGCGCAGGGTTTGAATCGTGTGATGTTCCCTGAATAATCGCTGGAATAAGTTTTTCAGATTTCTTCGACATGGTCTTGCACATTTTACACAGAGGTGTACAATAACAGTACTGGGCCCAAGCTTGATTTCCTGACCGGGACGGCGGTGACTTCGGATAAAGACTGCCTGAAGCTGTGCTTCGACAACAACGAGTGTGGAGTGGCTTTTTTAACACGCATGGCTGAACCTCGTCCTACTGTGGTAAGTTTCTAATGAAATAGATGCCCTCAGCAATGTGCACCTTTCATCACGTTGAGGTTTATAAATGTTTTATCGGTCCGGGAAAGGATGGAACTGGCCCAAGGAGTAGATCATGTAGTTTCGCATCTAGGACACCACACGACAGTTCATTCACAGTTCATTCACTGGATAATGATGCAAAATCGTGTTGCGTTTAATACGCAGTTTGGAACTTCCGCTTTGAGAACGTAATTGACATTTACTATTCCAAAAACTGTCAAAATGGAAGAACTGATATGCTGGTTGCTAGGCTGTAATCAAGAAAAAAATTCTGTCCCTAAAGGCAGCGTTCACGATGATCATCCGTGGTGACTTTCTACAGTGAAATGATGCTCGACGGGGTTCCTAAGCTCCTAGGTCCTAAATAACGATAGAAAACGAGCCAGGAGTGGCAAACAAAAGGCTGCAAACAAGCGTTTCGGAGCTCCAGAATCGCCCAGTGCTCTTTTTCTGCCGCCTCGATTTGAACAAATGATCACTCAGATTACAAGAATGATCAAGTCAAGAAAGTTCTGATATGCGAGCTGATTGATTCACTGCACTGACAGGCATCATAGACTCTGTTTCATTGAAGGTGAACTCCTGTTTTCAATTATCACAGCGCGGAGCGGTGTCTTTTCCCTCTGAAGCTCCTTATCACTAATTATATTTCACCGAGGCTCACCGCACCGCTGCTGGTGATAATCAAAATCCACAGGTAACTGGGGATTAACCAAAGCTTACTTCATAGCGGTCAGTTCCTACAAACTCAAAAATCAACGTGAGCTTGGGTGGGCCTTCTTTGGCTCTAAAACGCCGCTTTCGCCTAATTTTCAAGGGTGCCTTGCTATTTAGGGCACCAGACCTTACGTAAACCGTGGAGATATTGGGAGTGAAATCTAAAGGGGATTGCCTTGTTCAAGCACTTCTTCAGTCTGTACAGTGTGCCCGAATGAGAATGGCGGCCCACGCGGCAGGCGTGCTGGCAGGCGGCCGTCGCATGTGCCGCCCCCTGACGAGTGTTGGATTTCAGCGACGGCCGTTCCCTCTTCTCCCTCTGCTGAACTGATTGATCGGCGCAGTGCTTGCTGCCAGCCGGTGCCGGCCCCTTTCGTAGTCTACGGCGGTGGGGACTTCTCGTCCGAGAGTGGCAAACGCGACGACCGCCTGCCAAGCACGCCGGTCGCATGGGCCGCCATTCTCATTCGGACGCACCTTAGGCAGTTTCTCCTCATTCACATTCTACGGAGCCTAGAAAACTTAGTCCTCCCAGCGCTCGTCTCGCACGAGTGGATGATACCGCTTCCACGAACTGAAGTATTTCCATGGATTCTTTTCAAAACAATGACATATAGGGCTGGGGACTATCTTGAACGGGGAGGGGCACTCGAGTATAAGTCAGAAATGAAATGAATCGAAAATGTGATAAAAAATGCTTGACGCTACCATAAATCATTGTTGTTGATGAAATTCCATAGAAATACTTCGCTTGACAGCGTTATACATAGATTGGTTGTTCATTTCATTTCTGACTTTTACTTGAGTGCCTCCCTCAGTTAGGATAGCCCCTATGGCTGACTATTGACTGACGACGTTTACAGTCATTGTTTTGATAGATAATTTATGGAAATACTTCGACTTCTGAATGCGATATCACTCGATTGTGTGATGAGAGCGCTGGGAGAAGAAAGCCACTTTCACAGTTTGCCGGACGGCGCAGTCCGATGTGTTATGGGATGGGGCTGCGACAGCTTTCAATGCCGGAGTGAGTTGCAGGATGACCGAACTCAAGCTGCGGCGTTCTACGCCGACGATTCATACTTTCGGTTGCTCCACCACAGACGTGGTGGGCGCAGCGCGCGACGTCGGCTAGCATTGCCCGACGTCGGACGGTGAAATAAGTGCGAAAGAAGCTTAAGGTGTTCTTAGCTTCGTTGATTACATCGTCACAAATACCTTCAACTTGCGTATGTTAATGGAATATACCGCCACATATACCATCCTCTTCGGATATTCACATCTATGAACTACTACATTACTTTTGAGCTTCTTTCAGACTTGTAATCAATACAAGGAGGTCAAGATAGGGAGTGCAAACATGCCTGATGGCTATACTATCTACAGACTGGAACGAAAGGAGAAGAGCCCTTGTTGCTCCCCTCTCGAGCAGTTCAGTGGCTGAGTGTGTTTGTCAGGTATGCCGAGAGGTCCGAACTTGCCAGTGCTTTCCTCAAACGTTATTCTGGAGAAAGCCTTCCTGTCTTCGATAGTAGCGTGACTTTATTGAAATTATGACAACATTTCTCCAAATTCTACAGCACGAGACGCGCCAGGTGATAGCTGTAACGAAGTGTGCAAGTGGTCGTTGGCTTGATGAATCCAGGTCTACCGAACTGAGTAACACTCTTTAAAATTATAACGAAAATTTGTGTACATGGCGTGATATACATTCGCCTCGGGAAACTAAGACTAGTGAACGGAAAATCCGGGCTAGTAGCGGCGCTAACTCGTCTACTAACGATTCCCCGCTGATCTATGATAGTCGCAAAGATATTTGTGCAAAAATCTGCTGAAAGTGGTCCGACTCAGGGCTCAAGAGATAATTGAAAATACTGAAAAGAGTTCTTTTCAGTATTTACAGTATTTACTTTCAGTATTTGCTCTTTTCAGTGTTTGTTTTACAATGATTTTCAACGTTTTCCCTTCTGAACAGCAACATCGTAAACTGGTCTGCTTCCATAAGTCGTAAGGTGCGTGAGTAAACAAATTCCAGCAGCGTCGCCTAGCTCGCATGCATTAATAAAGCCTATCAACGCGTTAAACCTTCGATTTGTAGATTAGACAACGCAATTCCCCCACAAAATTACTGATTTTCAAAAATCTAAAGTGAGATTGAAAATTTTCGTAAAATTATCTACAAACTGATACCTAACAATACTCCCACAATCTCAAAGTTACAGAGAAAATCGCCTAAAACCGGTTTTCTCACTGTCCAGAACCGTTGTCCAAAACCTCGCCCTCCGCTGAAATTTGAAAACGCAGGTTTTCCAGCGAAAAATGCGATTCCGAGGTCCCAGAAGTACTGTTTTCATCCTAGGTGTATCTTCTACAGACTGCGGTAGGCTCGCCCGGAAACTTCGCAACTTAGGGAATCAAAGAGCAATATTCGACATTGCACTGCGGCGAGCAGTCGAAGTTTCCGCTCTTCAAAGCCAAACTGAGCTTCGTCGGTTCGGCTTTAGAGCGGGGGAAATTTAGAGGCCGCAAACTGAACTACACTAATTGGAAATAAATTTCTAACCTGTGAAGACTTGCATACCACACCCACACAAAGGTTTCACCCACCAGAAGGTCTTCTTCTTCTTCTTATCGGCCACATAGAGCTTCTCCTCATAGGTGTCAAAAGGCAGCCACATCACACGGGTTAGTCCACATCTCCATAACTGCTAGAGAAGTCGGCCTTGCAGGGGGGCGTTCCAAGAACATTCCCATGGCTAAACGCGTCCATGGAAACGTAGCCACGGACACGTGGGAGCGATTTTCAGTTATAATTTGCATCCACGGAAAGCAAATTTGTCCATGGGAAGGTTGTTTGTCCTCCCACGGCGTCGTGGGAACGTTCTTGGAACGCACCCTAGAACATGAAAATAAATGAAATGAATCGTGCCCTGGATTGTGGCAGTCAGGACATTCGTCGGGGATCGACGAGTTGGTCTTATGGACGAAGGCCTTGAGGTGTGAGGAGTGTCCACATCATAGACCTGCCAGGATGACGCGCGTCCGTCTGGGTAGGTCCGTTCCGCTGTCATCGATCGGGGGGGGGCACGTCACCAAGAATTGGATTTAGGGGAGCACTGGAAAGGGATTCTGTGACGAATCGGGTGTGCTCCATTTGCAGTAGTCTGACGCGATTGAGCTCCGACGTAGCCCAACGTTGATGATCAAAGACAGAGACTGCAGCATGAAGTGGCAAGCGAGTATGTCGGAAATGGGGACCAGATGACAGTAATGGGAAATTAGGGTGTGTGGAATTCCTTACAGTGCCAACATGGAACTGTTGCGGCTGGAGTTGACAATGCTGCTTTACAGGAAGCAGCGAACACTCTTGATGTAGATGAGATACCGGCGTGGATCTAGGGCATCCAGTGATCACGCGTAGAGCAGTGTTCTGTGCACGCTGAAGCTTGCTCTAAGAGGCTTCCGACAGGTGTCTTGACCATATTGGGGCTCCATATTCCAGCACCGGCTGCACCATAGCCCTGTAGGTGGTTCGCAAGATTTCCTTAGAGCTACCCCATGTAGTGCCTGCTAGCAAACGTAGGATGTTGTTACGCGTGTTGGTAGCAGCAGCTCGAATACGTGTACTTTCATGAAAACGTAGTGACAGGTCCAGGAATACACCGAGTGGTCGAGGGTGTTTTGATAAGGGCAGCATATTTCTTTCCCAAAGAACCTTGGGATGCAGCTTGTGTTCGGCTGTCGCTGTAGTGCACAAAGTAACGCTGGACTTGGTTGGAGAGACCTTTAGCTGCTTCGATTCAAGGAACTTGGCCAGACTGACGAGGTATTTATTCGTCTCAGCTGTGGCTCGATCGATGACAGGGTCAGTACAAATAATAGTGATGTCATCCGCATATAGACATAAGTGAGTGTTTAACGACGGCTTCGGCACATTAGACAGATACAAAGAAGACAGGCTGGGAGATAAAACTCCTCCTTGTGGGACGCCTGCCTTCAGGGGCACAGACTTCGTCAAGTGTCCATCAAATTTCACACGAATGGATTAATTTTTGACAATGTTATCGGTCCATCTTTTGCACCCGTCGGGAGTAGTAGAGTCCAGGATCGATTTGGACAGCAGCGGGATACTTAGGCAGCAGTTAAAGGCAGTGGTCACGATGAGAAGGGTTGTGGAGGAAACCATAAAAATCAATTCCGCTCGAAAACAGCTGGAAAACTATGGCGAAAGTGCGGCTCAAAACGAGCTTGAAATGGAGATATTAGGGCCCTATATTGCCAGGTTCGTGCACACGTGCACAGCTCCTCCCACAAAATACGAGTTGGTTGGTATGCGTGGTACGAGCTTTCCGAGCCGTGCACAGACAAACGTTAAACACTTGTCGTTGTTGTTTGGCGCCTCGTACTGCCAGTTGGCCGTCATCAGCTGTGATGAAATCATTTTGCACTTCTTTGTGTTTCTTATTTTTCCTAATAATCGATTCTGATTAATATTTTGTTATCGTGATCCCATTTTCAGCTGCTGAATATGCACTCAGTCATCAACTGTATGTCAATGCATTACTTCTTTTCAGGTCAATGTTTTTTCCGATTGCAAACTTCTTTCGACGCGATTAGCCTAAACCAAAAACTCAGGTAAATCTTCATAAAATTTTTTATGTCCTTCCAGATTAGGCCATCCATACACAATAGTCGGGTTTTGTTGCCTTTCATATATTTTTTTGTATATATAGTGATATCCGTGGCTTGCCCTCAAAAAAAAACATTTAAATTGAAACCACGGTGGTTTAAATCTCACCCGCGGCTGGCTGCTAATTACCAGTCAGCCGCTGGAGAGGTGCAAACCGCCGCGGTTTGAATTTAAATGTTTTTTCTTGAGGAAACAGGCCAGGGACCCAACCATACGTCTCACATTTTACTAGATGTTAAACAAAACATGCAGTTATGAACACGCATCTGCTTAAAAAATAGACCTAAAGTTAAAATAGGTCTTCTAAGCCAGAGGAGTATCCAATGATATCTTTATTTCTTTTCGGTTTGTTTACCTACTCTTGCCTTAACGGTAAGCCACTGCGTGTCGAACGCTGAAATTCCCCGGTACGGTAGCGGACAATCGCGTCGGGACCAACTCCGTATAAAATGCATGACGCGCGCAGAATTGTGTGATTGGGGCGCGCAACAATGGGACTGGGTTTTATTCCGTTTTGCATGACCTTTCGGTAACAAATGATGTACCGCCAAGATCGCAGCGTGTCCCAGTCCAAACTTGCTGGAATAAGTAATCCGTTTACAATCATTCATGCGTTTTTCGGTGTTTTGACGGATTCAGTTGCCACAGAGGTTCCTGCGGGTCAGTGTTGCGGAATCAAACGTGGTTTTTATAAAGTTTTGGTCCAAAACGCAATGTTCTACATTGATAGTGCAAGGATATTTCCACTCCTAATGTTCCTGTTTGACCAAGGTCTCAATACTCTCGAGGAAATCACAACAGCGAGCCCGGTATTGGAAACGGGGAGCGACGACACCTACTTGGTACATGATTCTGAAAGATGGAAACGAAGTGCCTATTCTCCCCATTATAGAAAAGAAGAAAAAAATTTCATCCCTGCGGGTGGTCGAAGCTATCAACTCATTAAAAATTTGCGACGTGAGCAAAAATACTTATTGCAGAATATTTTTTTGCTTTCAGCAGACGTTTGGGAGAGATGAGCGCGACATGCAGAAAAACTTGAAGCATCTGTACTGGAATGCTCGGCAGCACATTGATTTTGATAACTACAGATTGTGAATAGGGGTTCAAAACAGGTTTTCCATTCGAAAAACAACGATGTTATCGCAACAGTACAAACCCTTAACATCACCGTCACTAACAATGACTTTTCATCCAGCTTTGCAATCGATGACGTGCCAAGTATCATCAATTTGGCACCAGCGCGCCCCAATCGCACAATTCTGCGCGGGTCACGCATTTGTATGCGGAGTTGGTCCCGACGCGATTGCCCGCTACCGTACCGGGGAATTTCAGCGTTCGACACGCAGTGGCAAACGCCTTAACGCTGCATGCTTAGTTAATGGAATTCATTCGCAAAAACCGTTTGTATTACCTAGCTTTATCATTTTGAGGCGGCTGAAGAACGGCTTATCTGGCCTCCTTATCACTGTTGTACTTTGCCATGACCGACCGCTCCGCTGCTTGATCCGCGCGGACTCATCCGAGCAACCTATGCTATACAATCGTTGCACATTTTTCATGGCGGAAAATATGTACGAAAATATGTATATTATTAAGAATTAATAATATGCTGAATATTCGATTTTGGTAGAGAGACCCAGTTTTCGGCACGGGTGTGGAGCTACATGCAGAGGAGGGGGTCAGAGCCGTGGGTGGGGGGGGGGGGACGAGACGTTAAAGCTGGGACTTTTACATGCGTCACCTTCCACCGTTCCGTTGCTAAAAATCGTGGCGCGACCACCTCGCCAATCTTTGGCCCTGACCCATCTTTGGGGAAAGGGAATTTCTACTCATCGAGGTAGAAGTCTCGCCTTTTGTGGCTCCGATTCCGCAAGGGACCACTTCGTTTGAACTGAGTAGCGTAACGTGCCGGACCTCAAAAACAGGGCAACTCCTGCTTCGTGTAGAGAGCCCCTATCCCCTGTTTGCGTTGCAGTAAGAAAACAACGTGAAATGAGTTCAGAAGGAATAAGAATTGACGCCTATATTCCAGATTTATCCGCACATCAGTTTGGCGGTGGTACATTTAGGAAACGGCTTAAGATGCTTCACTCATTTCGCGCGTGGTTTTCGAAGATTCTCATGTTGCGGAAGTTTTGTTGAAAAACATTATCATCAAATTCTAGGGTTTCAACTCTTGCCCCAACAAAATTGTACTGGCTATAAAACGGCGAAATTCACTTGGTTCCTGCGCGCGCTGGTGCGGAGCGGAGGTTAGAGACAATGAGAGAACGTAGGGAGGCCAATCGTGCGCCTTGAATGAAGTGAATTACGACGTTTTACTCTGAGAAAATTTGCACCGGCGGCAGACCAACCCTGCCTTGAAGGCTCCTAATCGATGCCTGCAGGGTAGTGTCTATCCAGAGTCCCTCCACCAGCCATGACATTGCATCAACCTCGCGTCGGTGTCTCAACCAGGACGCGACGGCTCCCAAACCCGTTCTGGAATTACCTCAACTCTATCCCGACGGTGCCTGATTCGGACCGCGACGGTGCCTCTATCTGGCTGCCACCCCAGAGAGAGCCCCGCCTAGGTTCGGACAAGGGTCGAGGTCTGCAGTGAGGAACCACCCTCCCTGCAGACTGCGGCGAAAACCGCTCCACCCCCCAGCCGTGAGGATCCCCTATCCCTCCAGCTGTCAAAATTAGGCTGGCCTCCGAAGAGGGACTCGAAGCCACCTTCCAGGGCCGGCATCAGAATGCCGAATGAGGACTCGAGTGAGATGAGGCACCTTATATACCGGCTGTGCATGTGATAAACACATCAAAACGTGATCATTCGCTTTACCATTTTTTTCATGTCAGCCACTGTAGCGGTGGCGTCGCGGTGATATCGCGAAGCTGTTGCGAGGCTCACGCTTCGTTATCGCGGTACCGTTCTTGATTGCGGTGCCGTTGCTGTACGGTTGCGGACACGTTAGCTTCAAACTATTTTTCGACAAGTATTTGTGCTGACGTGTTTAAATCCCAGGCGATTTCAGATGACTGATATTGCTTCTCAAAAGGCAACATTCTATCTGCAAATTTCTAATTTCCCATGTTCGGAAGCAAGCATGAGTGCAGCCGGCTCCACGACAGCACTTTCCATGTAGACGTGGAATTTTGGGCCGCAAATGCGGACCACCACTCTGACATCGCACAGCTCGGCGATAATCGTGCTGGGACTAAGACTAATGTGTCGCAACTGACTTTCTGATCTCAGCATCGTTTCACTTGCTCTGTTTGTCGCAAATCGTCTTTTCGCAATTGCCAACTGGAACTCCACTTCTATATGCTACGTAAACTTATGAGGTCGGAGACCTCCCTCCGGTTTTCGCGAGCGGTTAGAACCCCGTGGCTTCAGGAAACCTCTTCTAGCGAATTGTTCAACTTCGGGAAAACCAACATGCAACTGAGTCCATATTTAATATATCATGAAATCGATAACCATCCACAATCGTGGACCCCCTGGCAGGGTCGAACGGGATAGCGAAATTTCGCGGTAGCGAAATTTCGCAAAACTTCGCAACGGTCAGTGAGGGGGTCGCAAAAATTCAGTCCAAAAATAAAAATTTGGTTGCGATATCTCCCAAAATCCTCCATATTTTTGGTCACTGAAGCAAAGATCTTTTTTTCATTGCTCAGGTTTTAGACGCTTGGGCGATGGTGAGGTGGGCCGCTCCGATTTCGAAAAATCACGCAACGCCCCGCTTGACCCTGCCCCCTGGGTTATATTCGAGGTATAACTTACTCTTGACTTGGGTGTCACACAGCTGAAACCCAATCATTCGTCAACAGCAAGAACAGTTAAACGTTTTTTCACGTTTCACTGGATTATGGTGACCTTTCGCGGGGTCGCTCATTCGGGAGCATTCTTGTGAAATAGGACTGAAGTCGCAGGATGCCGCGGTAGATCATGCGCGCATGGTCAGACTTCAGTATCTAGTAGTCTGCTTCATTTTTTAAGGGATCCCCGACGCAGCAGCGTGAGTTGAAATCATCCGATCTGAAATCATCGGGCTGCAGTTTCCACAAGATCTACCTATGCCACGTGGTTGCGTCGCGACATCCTTCAAAACTAAACGGGGTCAAAAGAACTTGAATATGAATTTTTCGCGCTCACCTGAATTGTTTTATCAAATCACAGCTGTATTGAGATCATAGCTCTTTTATTCTCTTCGATACGAAATTTACAGTCAATCTATGATATATTTTTTCTTGATATTTCAGGTGAAGACGTTCACCCATCCGAAATCTGCTGTGGCAGTACGAAAATGCCCCTTCCTGAGTCCAGACGCTGACCTACCCGCATATGGATGACAAACGGACAGGATCTCCTTGAAGTGGTGCGTCATTTTGTCGTTTTCAACATCTTTTCATTCTTTTTTTTTAATCTTGTATAGTTATCGTTATAGTCTTTGGATTATATAGGTTTCGGTCCCCGGGTCATGAGAAGGGGCCGGATTTATCATTGCGCAAACCCAGGGTTTGTCGATTTCGGTTGGGCCCAGCTTTGCGAACAATTCGGGTGCGCTGATGCTAAACCTAACCAAAGCGACAAAACCAGGATTTGTGCAATGATGAATCCGGTCCCAGGTTTGAGTGCGTCTTTGGCTTACGTGACCCAAATGTACTGCCCATTTCATTGAGGGCACCCTCGGATAACTACAAGTACGATCCCTCAACCACTTACCATCTTTGGAGGTTATATTGATGCTTTCATATGCGGAAGAAGCAGGATGGGCAAGGTTGGGACTTCGAAACGGGGGAGTCCTTGAAATTTTGGACATTTCCTGGTGAAAAATGTAAGGGAAAGTGGGAAGGGGCTTGTGAAATTTTTGGAGGGCGAGGAATTTTCTCCAAATCACTTACTAAGCTGAAGTGATGTAGCTCTTTGATAGTAATACTGTAGCGCGAGGACGGCTAGGTCAGCATAGGCCGTCATGAAATCCAACATTACGGTGTGTATGCTGCAGTGTGGGCAAAGTATCAGATTTAAGTCAGAATTTCTATGCGGGGGTTATTCGGTGTGCTGAATACAAATTTAATGTCTATTTGTCGAGGGAGAATCGTAAAAAGTTTTCGAAATGTTCCCAAATTTTGGTGAACGGGGTGGGGGTGCGAGGTTGTAGCTCTGCTGAAAATTGGCGCAACGGCCTGTTCTACCCTGGAAAGAGGAAATGGTCTCTTCCCTCAATACCAATTAAGTCGTGAAAAAAGCACGCCTTTGTGTTAGTCCACTAGCAAAAGATTATGGCCTTGTTTTATTCGATTGGATTCTTGAAGGGGTTCAAAAGTAGCCATGATGCTTAGCTAGTTGGCACAGAACTCACCTGGGCTCTCCTCCAGGCAGGATTTTGAACCGCAGAGCGTAGGAGAGGGGGGGGGAGTTCAGTGGTTCCCCCCGCTCCCATGCCGTTTATGAGGATGGCAGTCGTGAGGTGATTAAGCTGCAAAAAAAAACGTGGAAAGGGATGAGCGAAGAGTTGTGATAGGGGATCACACAGGTTAGTGGCAGCCCACTCTCCAGATCTCCGACGGTTACCTATTTTTCCTTTTGAGCAGCCTGTGTGACCGCCAATCACAACCATTCGGCCTAGTGCATACTTCCCGCAACGCGCGACCGCGACACTGCAAGTCAGCAATGTCGATTTTTGGTTGATATAGATGACAACCATTATGTCTCGTCGCTCCTTACGAAAACTATGCACTAGGCCTTCCCTCCTCTCCGTTTTCCTATTCCATTTCTGCGGCATGATCACCTTACGGCCTCTCAAAGGGTGTTAAACCTAAAGTCGTCCCGGCTATATACCCAGTTTCTCCTGATTCTCGTGAGTGTGCGGGGCACCCAAAGCAGAAGTCCTGCAATATGGGGGTACAATAAGGAGGACAAGGACTGTGTAAGCCTTATGAGCACTCCGTAGAGAAGAGGGGAGGGGGGGGTCGTTTCTGTTAGCACAGGTCCGTAACAATTTGTCGAGCCCTGATCGGATCACCTTAACATCCCAAGCATGTCAAGATTAGGCTAAGATCCATGAATCAAAAACATAAATTCTCTTTTCAATTATAAAAGGCAGTGTTCACGATAAAAATCCTTCCACTATATTCCCGCCTATCTTGAAAACGCTCCAATGCCGATTCCATGTATGTCCCTGGAATCGTACAAGACCTTCTGGGAACGGAGTTATGGTCTCTCAAAAATGGAGCTAGGCAAGCATGGTGGACGAATATTCCGAGGCTTGTAACTTCCGTCATTTGCAGCCAATGTATGCGAGCTGACCTCAGTAAAGAGAGAAGTTGATAATGAAGGGAAGAACGGGGACTTTGATCGGAAATCATCGCTTACCTCACATGTTCATTTGTTCACATCGAGGGGGCGGAGATGGGCACGGGGCGGTTCTGGGACTCCAAAGCGCTTGTTTGCAGCCGTTAATTTGCCACTCCTGGCTCGTTTTCTACCGTTCTTCCGGCGCTGGGAGCTTGGGATTGTTCTCGCCTATCATTTCACTGTGGAAAGTCACCGAGGATTATCATGGTGAACGCTGCCTGTAAATGTCAGTCTTCGAGTGGATTTCGCTACAGACTCGGTTTTCGTAAGAGATTTGCAGCTATTAAGTCCCAGCTAGGGCGTTGTGTCGTGATGCAATTTATTCATAACTGAGACCTGCCTCGTTTAGTTGTACGTGGTCCCGCGAAAAGTGGAAGTAAAAAAGGGTCGTTTTATTAGGCCTTGGTGAAGCTACGACCCCCTCTTTTGTAACCAAAATTTTCAAAACATTCAACTCCCTTCCCTAATTTAAAGGGTTGAGCGGGCCGTTGAGGCAAATTTTGGCTGAGATACGACCACCCCCGTTGACCGAAATTCTGGACAGCACACCGAATAACCCCAGAGTAGAAATTCTGAATGAAACCTGAAGCTTTCCCCAAACTACCGTACACCCACCTTAACGTAGAACTTCTTGACGGCCTCTGGAGACACAGCTAATTTCGCGCTGCAATCTTGCTATCAGAGGGCAAATATTACTACCTCATTTCAACTTCCTGAGTGCTTTGTTAGAAATTCCTTATCCAAAAATTCTACGTGACCCCCCCAAATTTTCGTTTCAAAAATTTTGTGAAATTTTGATGACCCTCCGTTGAGCCGAGTCGTAAATCTGCTCAAACTTGCTAGTTTGCCTGTTTCAACCAAACTTTTTACATCTCTTCAAGTTTTTCCAGTTTTGTGCGACATTTCATTATCCCCCCCCCTCCACCCCGCCAGCCGTTGTCTCGAGAGACAACGGTCGCTTGACCGTGATGGGTAAAAAGCTGACCCTCCTCAAATCCGCTTCGCTTCGAAACGCTGTGTACGACAAGTAATACTACAATTTGTCTAGGTCTCCACTTCTACCGCTAAATTCTGATTTTCGTCCCTCGAATGTTGAGATTCAGGAAATTTTGCGTTTTTGATCGAGACTTCTCCCATGCCACCATGCCTTGGACTTTAGTACTTTAATTCCTGAAGTGTTTACCGCACATTGAATGTTGACCCATATTTGGAGTGTCGCTTTTCTCGGTGTGAATTTAGACCTGATTGTTGGCCAAATTGCAGCAACTTTGTACTCACCACGCCGTGAGTGAGACTTCATTTTCATTCTGATTCATAGAGTTTTTTTGGTTAGCTCACTGTTTTACCATGCTGCCGACCACAAATTGTTGTGTAATAGTAGCTGAAGAGGAAGAGTGAGCTAGTTGGCGTCTGCGGGACGTGGTGTGTGCAGCTGCGGGATATGCATTCTGTATGAGGACTTAACTTAAAACTGAAAATTTTGGCCCCCCGCCGTGAATTTTCTGGCTTTCATGACATTTTTTTCAGGTTGACCTTTCATTTTAATTTGATGACATACACGAATCCGCATGGAGTCGCGGATTACTCGAATCAACATCGGCTTCGTCAGGGCTATGGTGAGTTCGATTACATTCATCCATAATCTTCAAATATTGGTTTTTTTCGTTGGGTAGAGGGCTCGTAAAGTTGGTCCGAAACTGGGGGTGTTAATGTCGATGAGTTCCGATGACGCTCCTGACGGTCTAGCAGGGTTACAGTTCACCTCCGCAGTGCCATTCAGTCCGCAAAGTGCACGCTGATTGCGAAATCGTCCTGCGGCGCGGTTACGAGTATCCTCAGACAGGGATGGGGGATTACCCGGGCGGTGGGATCACCCGGGCACCAAAGGCGAAAACCGCCCGGGTGATCCCACATCCCTGTCTGAGGATACTCGCAACCGCACCGCAGCAGGCTTTCGCTTACAGCGCGCACTTTGCGGACTGAACGGCAGTGCGGAAGTGAACTGTATGTCGTCACCGCACAAATAATGGTGACACAGGTTGATAAGATTTTTCCACAGAGGATTGAACCCAATATGCATACGTTGGGAGAAGAATTGTTGAAACTTTTTAAATTTCAGGTCACCAGAGGGTGGGAAGCGGAACTCCGTCAAAGTCCGACACATGGCCCACCTTAGCCTTTCATTAGCACGCATTTGAACGCGCTCACTGACAAATTATCGAAGCTAAATTCTCATGATTGATCACGCACGTGTACGCACACACGCAGTCCTCTCGGCATTCCATGCTCTTTCGTCGTCTCTTGCCCTCTCTCTGCCCAGATTCGTAGTGGGCCATGAAAGTTTGTTTGGACACAGACTGTACCCGCTAGTTCGTTGGACGAAGTAAACCTTCTTTTAGTCGGGCTGTAGGCTCAACCATACTTACCGCTTTAACGCGCCTTATTCGATCCAGGGTATTCTCATCCGACCTAGGATTACGTAGATATAGCCTAGCTCCCTCATTTTGAGCCGATTGAAGTATGGCCTACCGGGGTTATCACTTCAGAATATCCTTATCACTGTTATGTTTTGCCATGACCAACCGCTCCGCTGCTTGCCCCGCCTTAGCTCATCCGAACAGGCTACGCTTTATGTACCATATATCCTCAACTGTATCTTTTCAGGCACTAAATTGATGCTGTGGAGAACACAAACCAAGCTGATCCAAGCGATGCGCTATGTTTGCGATACCGTTTAGAACACTGTATTTCTTTTTTCATGCTTGCAGATTTTCTTAGTTGATAAATGTGACAAGTTTTTTTTTGTTTATCCTTCATGCATGTCTGTTTCGCAAAACATCAAGCCAGATATGTAGTCATCCTGTTGATTGATCGCACAGACAGGAAGAATCTCTGGGCTCAGTTCGGCTGGCCATATGCGACGCGCTCAGCGCTCCATCGAAGTGAATGCAACGACCTTGCTCCGTGTGCATAGCATTCAACCAGCCAAACTATTCTGAGGCTCCTCCCTTTCTGCGCGTTCAATCAACAAGCCATAGAGGGCGCTCGTGAGCTTGGGCTCTTTGCCTTGACTAGATCGATAATCACCATCACCACGGGCAATATCGCTGCTTGCGGCTAACTCGACGCTTTCATACTGCAGCCTTAACTGTGCGTGACCTACTCTCTCGTATACATAAGCCAGGCAGTCGACTGTCCGATTTCGCATCGGGTACAACAGCAGACATTACTCCCATAGCGACTTGACGAAGGTGTTAGTTGTTCTTTGGACAAGTTAGAGCAGCGGTTTCTGATAATTCAGAAACGATACGGGTTTTGACCATGCATTTCGAATTCAAATGAGGTGATTAGTTTGTTTCTCAACCTCACCAAATGAAAAACTAGGCGCCTGATCTAGCTCCGAAAAATTCGAGCTCACTATATTCTCTGAGTTTTCGATGTGTTAGGTCCTGTTATAGTTAGTCGATCGAACGTAGCCAGCTCGGTCGAAACAAATAGAAAAAATTAAAAATCAGGTGCAAAAAAAACCGACGTGGCCGACTGGAGCTCGCCAAGGTCTGCCGTTGCCGACTGGAGCCCGTCATAGTAAGCCGTGGCCCGCCAGGTCGATAAGCATCTAATACGTTGCACGCACCGTGTAGAAAAAACCGGTGTGGGCTACTGTGACCTGACGTGACCTGCCGTAAGCGTTCGATAGATATGAGAAAATGGTCGAGTAAGCTTGGGAAAAAAACACCCAGTTAGGCCGAAAATGATGACGATGGCTATTTGGTCAACAGGATTGTCCTTGCTCAGTTAAATATGGTGATAAAATGGAAGTAGTAGTACGAAACATCTTATGAGACGGGCAATGTTTCATTATCAGTCCGCCGACCCGGCTTTTTTCACACCTGTCTCTGAGAAATATTGCCGCGACTCATCCGCAACTGCCATGCGACTCCACCGCGATTCTGGGCTGTCCAGCGACTCCCCCGCGACCCTGGTCTCTTCCTCTACTCCTCCGCGACTTCTCCTTGAGTCAAGCTTCTGCGACTCTACCGCGACCCCCCCCTCCCGCCCAGGACCCTTCCGTGACCTTACCGTCATTTAGTCAATGAAGACTCGCCGCGGTTCTGCCTCGCATTTCCCCTTCCACTGCTCCGCAACTCCTCTGGCTCGGCAATGGCATGCGGGTTACGGTAGGTCACGAGCGGGTAACAGCAGACCACGGCGGGTCACAGCCGGTCACATTTGCATTTCGCACCAACTATGACCGAGGCCAAAGTGAGAATTAGTCCCTGAAAGAGTAGAGTCTTCGCGCATCAGCTTCACTTCGGGGTCTTTAACGTGGCCTATGACCAGAACAATATTACTACAATCTTTGTTTCTTTTTGCCACAACAAAATTGTCCCATTTATTTCTATAACTGCTTCGAAAAGCATTTCCGAGATGGCAGATCTATTTTTGGTCAAAAACAAATGAAGTTCTTGTGGTATCCCATGAGTTTAAGCGTGGGTGAAATGAACGACGGACGGCAGAAATCGTTCCATCATAATGATAATTAGCACTGTCAACAATTCCATCCGCTATGTCCCTTAAAAGTGTGAAAACTGACTGCTCGTCTGAAACCTCAATAAAGAATGCTACACTAGTGTTCTGAAATAATCGGGGGATATCACATTTCCACATGCTGACTGCTTCTCTATGGCAGGTGTCGTGGGCATACGTCTCGTGGCAAGCCCATGGCCGGGATCATGCTGCCCGCGACCAGCGACGGCGGCAGTGCATTTCAACCATTTCGATTTTCGATCGATATTGATGGTAAACATTGAGTCGCGTCGCTCGGCGCGGGCAGCATGACCCCGGCCTATGTCGACAGTGCGACTCACCCAGATGGAAATAAACAAAATGGCTCTGTAGCAAGCATTCTTGGCGAGATTTCTCCTATTTTAGCGGAAAGCACAAAATCAGAAAAATCGAATATTTACTCAAAGTTTATAGTGAACAGTGCTCTGTTGAGAGTAGCAGCGTTTCAGTTTTGGGATTTGGGATAAGTGTGAACATGTCTACTGTCGATTATTACAGTTTATAACGTCGTAATTACATGCAAATAATATCAGTTGGTGAAATGTTCCACCAAACGGCTATGGAGAAGTACTTCCTTCAAGCAAAGAATTTTCAACAACACGTTTCTAAGGAATCATTTTTGGAATCTAAGGAACGCAGCAAGTTTTCACCGAATTGAATAGCAAGAAAAATGTAACAGTGGCTATTAATATAACTAACATTTACTTATTTTAGTTCATTCAGTTTTAATGCAATTCATTCAATATATTAAACATGGATAAATGAATATATAGTAGAATAAGTTGATAACGCATTTTGGATGTAGCAGTAAGACAGCTCAGGAGGGCAGAATCTTGTGAAACCCCTCACAACTTCAGACCCAGCGAGGAGAGACCGCTTTTCGCCGTTTTTTCGTTGAAATAGTAATATTGGGCACCCGTACAAACGTTTAGTGAGAGTAACTCAATCACGACAAATCGTCGCGACCACTGCCTTTAAGTCAACTGCCACGACTATATTTCTACCAGCTGGAGGTTCATGTTGAAGCCAGCAATCATGTGTTCTGTGATGGACATGAGTGCCGTGAACGTAGAGTGGGCCTTCTTGAAGCCATGTTGATGCACGTTATGATGTAATGCTTCTTGGAGGTGCGGGTTGATGAATTTCTCGGCTAACTTAGCAATAGGGGACAGAAGGGAGATGGGTCGATGCGAGGTTGCTTGATCTTCTGGTTTGCCAGGCTTGAGGATCGGAAGAACAATTGCTTGCTTCCATCTAGCGGGAATGACACTTGTGCTGAATGACGAGAAGACTAGGTCACAAAGTAACTCAAGGAACTCTTCCGGCAAGTGCTTGAGATGGACGGCTGACACACCGTCGGGTCCCTCGGCTCGCGAGTTCTTCATGGACTTGATGAGGGAAGACATCTCAGAGGCAGTTATGGCAGGTACATCTTGTCGGCTGAGCTTCCTTATAGACCGGAGAGTCAATTTCTTCCCAGACAACCGCTTAAGAATGCTCGAGGTCTTCTTTGCATCAGTGGAGAAATTCTAGAAATTTCCAGAAGGTCTTAATGGCAGTGTCCATGATAAAATCAGTCTCCAAGTTTACACCGGAAATCGAGAGGTTCGAGCCCTATTTAACCAGGAACGTTGAAGAAACGGCTAAGAACGAGCACGTACGAGCCCTATACGGCCCTAATTAAAGTGTTCCACTCACGCAACGCCCACTCTCTCAACGGCTACCGATAAAGTTGACAAACTCACAATTCCAGTTTGAGAAGGTAATCGATCATCAAATGGGGTAGGTTTAGTTAATTAGAGTGGACTGTAGCCCCCTGAATGTATGCTGGTTCCTCAAAATGGGGTTTCCAGTTATTTACGGATCAGAGGCCGCTGAAAGGAGTGGGCGTTGCGTGAGCGGAACACTCAAGTTTAGGGACGTGTAGGGCTCTTCCGTCCTTGTTCCAAGCCGTTTTTCCAACACTAATGGTGAAGCTGAATTCAGACCTCTCGATTTCCGTTGAAAACTTCAACACTAATTTCATCGTGGACACTGCCTTTAAGTCTAATTTAAAGGCACAGTACACCCTCAGACATGACTTTTGTGGTTTTAGTTAGATTTCGTTGTAGACCTCAGCCTGTATAACACGTTCCAAGTACGAGATCTCAATTCCTATGAATAAGCAAGATATAAGCGACCACCACTCCCTTCGCTCACCACCACGGGCCACACCCCCTAGCAGATTTCCGAACTCAACAGCGTCTAGATGGATGGATGAATTCTCGATAAGTCGTCGTTGTTCAGTCAATAGCTAGACTGTCTTCCAGACTGTCTCTATCTCCTGGCTCGTTCTCGCGCAACGATTGCGAATGAAGAGAAATACAGGCTTGAGACAACTCATCCACCAATTTTCTACCCTCAGAAGGTAAAGGCATCTCCAAGGAGCCATAACTCTGTTCATAGAGGGTCTTAGACGATTTCAGAAATACCTTTGTGATCAGCGTTTGACTCTCACCAAGATCAGTTTGAAAACTGAAAATCAAATTTCTGGTTTCTCAGTGCCTTTGGGCGTCTTTCATAGTTGGCCGACCGACTTAACACGACTCGCTATCAAATTATATGAGCTAATGAAGATGAGATGAGCAGCATAGGGTAAATAGATATCCCACATTCGATAACGATGTCGATCGGCAAGCTATGAAAGGCGCTTTAGTTGGAAGGGGCCGCTAAAATCTTATCCATCAAAATGAGCACTTCCGCGAACATGTGCTATTTAATAACATTATCGCAAAGCGCCCCCCAGATTTGGCTCTAACTCGCCCATGCACAGCCCTGCGATCCCGTAATCAGCGTTCGAAGTAAACGTGGAGATGCGATTTTGCCAATTTCAAAGAGCGTTAAAAATTGGTGTATACACCCAAAAATGGTTTAGAATGGTTTCCCGACACTCGAGAAACATGGAGAAAACCACGTGATTTTGGTGGAAAAAAATGTTAATCTCCTTTTTTTCAGTTAGCGTTCACGATTTCGGAGGAGCACTTCCCGTTGAGCTAAGGGGATAACTTTCCGGCAAGGTGCTGGAAATTGATGCAGCCAGCTCATATTCAATTTTGGAGTCGAAAGCTCAATTCTAGCAAAACCTCAGAATTGAGGACAAAGAAAGGCAAAAATATGTAATTGTGGTGCCCGAAAAGCGTGCACCAGATTTGGCTTCAAAGTTACAGACACCCAGAATTTTGTTTTAGTTTTCATGCTTATTATGGAAAAAGTCAAACGCTGACCACAGAGGAATCTCGGGATCCGTTCAAGACCCTCAATGAACTGAGTTATGGCTCACTAAAGATGCCTGTATTTTGAGGGTGAAAAATTGGTGGTCGAGTTGTCACAGGCCTGTACTTCTCTTCATTCGCAATCACAGTGCGAGAGCGAGCCAGGATACAAAGACAGTCAGGCAGTGGATTGAGGAATGAAGGCTCGATGGGGATTCATCTATTCATCTAGCCGCTATCGAGTTTGGAAATCTGGTAGAGGTGTGCCCAGCGGTAGTAAGCGAAGAAGGTCGGGCCTGTGGTAATCGCTGATATCTCGCTTATTCGGAGGAAATGAGATCTCGCACTTGGCACGTGTTACATGGGAGGGGTCTACTATTCAATTAAATAGAATCACAAAATTCATGTCTGAGGGTGTACTGTGCCTTTAACGCTCATAGCGCTCCCAGTTGAACCCAACACATTTTTCCCGGCACTTGACGCACTACACGTTGGGTCCCGCACACCTTAGCGTTCTTTCCATGCACTCTAAAGACTCTACGTACGTTTGCATGTTGCTTGTCGCATTTACGGTGGAGTCCTTCTCCAAGCTCTTCCAGAAGGGTCACGCGCACGAGATGGCATTTATGCTGTATTTGATGGAAAAAGCAGAACTGCCCTAACACTCCGATTAAATGAAAAATTAATTTAATAGAGAACAGAGATGAAGAAAAAATAATCAATTCAGTTTTATTACCTTACCTTCTCCATTTTTCTCAAAAGACCGGCTGAGCTAGCTTTTCATCATTCCACCAGCTGCAGCTTGCCAGCTATCGCCGGTGGAATGATCGGGTTAACTAGTAACGACGACGAACGCGTTGTGTTGACTAACCCTTACTTCTCACGTCAAGGAACAAAAATAACAAAATACTGTAGTGGAATGTTAGGGGCATCGTACGCGTTGCAAACCACTCACCGTTTTTATCAGTTCGAATGATTTTCTGGGCCCACCTAAGAACGTAGGGAGATTTTGTTCGGGTAAAAACGCTTTATTGTGAGGATAAATGAAGTCGAATGGCTCAAATTCCGTCAAAAGATGCCGTCCGTCCGTCACTCATCTGGCACAATTTGCTGTCAGCCATCATATAAGTAACTGGTCAACAATTGATACAGTACAACTGAGGAGAATATGATGGAATATACTATATGACTACGTGGAGAATGACTTTTCTACACATATCGGTTAACCTTTTCTTATTAACAAAACCCCTGAAAAAAAAATAGGAACTCCATTTGAAGGTGAGATCGTTGGTCGATCGAATCTTCCTTTCTCAAAAGTCGATTGATGGATTGTCGGTCCGAAAAGGGAGTTTCCAGTGATTCTCTCGCGGCTTTTTCAACGTAGCTGTTATGAAGGCTACTAGAGCTCTCATTATATATGGAGAACTTGAAAACGAAAGTCATCGCGAACGATGCCTCTGAAGGTTGACGGCTCTGTAGTGGAGCTCAATTATATCGTCGCACATGTGTCAACCCAAACGTTGTTCTAAGGGCGATGAGCCTCGCGGTATCTTCTGGAGGGTTGAAGTGTGTGAAAACCGACCGTCGCCAACGCCGCTGACGAACGCTGCTCGGCACCCTCAAATTTTATTTTGAGCTCTTTCAATCGGAAATATCCGGAAAAGATGCAATGTTATCTGCAGAATATTGCCGGTGCATCATTCTGTGGCGTAAAATCGTTGAAATATTTGGAAAAAAGTTTGGGGTGTAATCTGAACAAAAGGAGAACATAGTCCATACTAATACGATCAATCGAAAAATGAAAAAAAGTGTCATTCCAATGAGAACAAGGGGAAATACTCCGGAGTTTTTTCAAAAAATCAGATTTAACAAAATAAACATTTTTGAAACTTCGTTGCCGTACAACACAAAAGTCCCTTACGATGTTGAACTGTGCAATTTATTCCGATCAAATACATCCTCGAATCGCATCCTATGATCGTCAAAAACGTCGATCTGTCTGGCGATTCAGGTTAAAGCTTGAACATCCCGAAAGCCAGCATTGTACACTGACAGGGTGTTCAATTGACAGGCATGTGATTTCTCACCTTGATTATGACCGGGGAGGAGTTCGTGCGATGGCATCCTAAAAACCGTGTTCGGCAACTGAGATCGGATGAGTTATGAACATGCAGTCTCATTTGATGCTTACGAAATGGGATTACCTGCTCCTGTTCCAATAATAGGGGGCAAAAACTACACAGGGGCCATCACTTGCCTGTGAACTTCCTTCCCATCCCCAGCGGATCTCAATTTTCCCCCGTCCTCTGTTCAGGTCCATGATGTTTCGGCAAAATTTGACCCAAGGAATACTGTTTCACAACAAAATACTAATACCTCATTTCAGTCAGCTAGAGGATAATGTAAGAGTTTCAGAGTTCATTCGCGTATGTAGTGCTCCGCTCATTTTTCACTAATCTGCTTGCTGTTGCTTCAGTTATTAAATTTTCTTCCGCTACACATGCCCTTTTTGTCATGTGGAGAAATAGCAGGTATAGCTGCCAGTGCACTTTTCCGCTACGATAAATTGTTACATGAGACTTATACAAACGTCTCGCTTACAGTGGGCGACTCCGATGGTTTTGTTGGCGCTGGCAGCTCTGATAGCGACGCCACCGGCTGTGATCTGTTAAGCAGTAGTCACGTCTAGAAATGAATGTGTACTCATGGCTTTATCGGAGTTTCTGTTCTGCGGAGTGAATTTTCACTGTATAAACTAGGGGGCGGCAAGAGCTCAGATGAAATACAGAGGAATAATGATTGCTCCCCAGACCTTTACTACGCCATCATCAATGCGGCATTCTGGAGTAATAGTTGCACACAATTGAGTCCGCGCCGATGTGATTCTTCAAGTTTTTTTTTCAAGCATGGAAGACCAATATGCCACCAGCAGCCTTCGATGCAAGGTCAAAATTCGGATATCGAAGTGTTTCTATTTAGCACAGCCGAGAGTCTCGTACGAAAATACGTCGGCGATGCGAAACTACGAGTCTTAGTCCAGAGTGGACAATTTAATACATAATTCAGAGAAAAACTACACGATTTGCCCTTTGCACTGATTTTAAAGATGCATTCAGCGGTCTTCGCCAAGCAATGACCTGTGATCGCGGAACAGAATCGCACTCTGTTATATGTAGTTCTTGGTGCGTCTCTTTGTGCTCGGCTCTCAGAAGGTCTCGATTCCTTGAAGGAAAGAAAGGCCAAATATAGACGACGATTTGCAATTTTCCACAAAGTGCGTGCTTCTTTGAAACCAGTACATTCCGTTGAACTCAAAATTTTTACCGGCTTAGACCTAGTCCATGCTTTCCGCCACGCGTGACCGCGGCAGGGCATATCAGCAATGTTCATTTTCGGTCGATATAAAGGCTATTAAACGGCGAGATTCACATGGTTCCTACGCATGCTGGTGCAGAGCGGAGGTTAGAGACAAAGAGAGAGCTAAGGGTAGGCGGAGGCTGAGACGTAGCGCGCGCAGCTCGCGCCTCGAATAAAGTGAGCTACGAAGTTTCATGGGGGGTAGATGGCAAACATTACGCCCCGTCGCACGTCGCAGGAGGTATGTACCAGGCCTAAAAGATTGATTGCTCAAATCAGAAAGGGTGTTTTCGACGCGAATTCGCGTGCCTGTCAGTATGGAGACAAATTTTATTCAGACATTGTATCAAAGTCCCGTCGACGGAAAAATGTGGTGGCGCGGTTGCGGCCCACGCACTATGTATACGGTGATTCAGGCGCTCTGTCAAATTTCGTCGTTGATCGGCCGAACATCTGGGGTGGTAGTAAACATGTCGAAACTGAGAGTTAAGAACCATGATTATGTCGCGATAATGGGGAAGAAATTAGGTCCGAGACATCAATGTAACCCTCAATCCAACTGGGAACTGCCACATAATCATTCGCAAAAATGGCTACATTCTGGGAAACGAACCAGCGAACGCCGGTTCACCAACAGCACCACATCGCTCTGCACCAAATTGTTGTCATCGAACGTAGGAGAAACTATTGAAATCCCGAACTTTTACATGCATTTCTAAAATAGGACGGTCATGGACCTGAACCTGTGACCGCACTGACGGGAGCAGCGCGACATTGCTCTACGCCACGCATTCAGCGTCTGAATCACATTCGAGAGGGTCTCCTAGTTTCTTGAACTCTGCTCCTTACACATCAACAGTTTACACGTTCACAGTAGAGTAGTGGTTTTCGATGAGCTTGCAATCTTCTCGTGTTCACAATATGTTTGTTCTCTATATAGTCACTTCTTCTAGTCAGAAGTGATAGCGTGGATTTCGTTGATTGATCCGTTCAGTTGACTGTTTTTCCTCTGTTGCTCTTTCCTTGTCTAGTTTTCATGAGTATTATGTGATTCCGATTTTTCTTGCCGATGTTTTCAATTTGACAAGAATCGTAAATTCGGGTAAGAATGGCCGGAGAAATTTGTAAGAGGAATAGCCAGGCTAAAACTTGCTGAAAGGCTAACATAGAAGCCTCCCTTATTGAATTCGAACTCTACATTGTGCCTTTTCTTAATCTGTGATTATGAAAACCCTACAACTCGTTTTTCTGATGACCCTGTATTGTTTTCTTTCTCGGGTAGTAAGAAAAAAAAGGGAGAATACACACATTGTCATTCTTGCCTCCGCAGAATCTTAACTTGTTCAAAATCTGTCTGGAGAAAATTTTTCGAAAAATACCTTGGAAGAATGAGACCCCGCTGTTGGGCTTGAAATGAATTTGAAACTCTTCATGAAGACCGCCAAAAATGTTTTTGCTTACAGCCAAAAATTTCTATGCTTTTCTATTTTGGTTATTCTTTGTTATTTTGAATATTCGGCCAACATCACTGCATGACACTCAATCATCCAGCAACTAAAAAAAATGGGCTTGAAACTACTTGGGGGGGAGGGGCACTCGAGAAAGTGAAAGGATTCATCCATGAAAAAGAAAATTTGTGCTGATATAATATGCCTGATAGCGTTATCAGTCATTGATTTCGTGGAGACTCCATGGAAATACTTCGATTTCTCAAAGCGGTATCATTCATTCTCCTACTGAATCCTGAGAGCCCCCCCCCTCCGAAAAAGTTTCATACCAAAAAATGTTCAATTGTTTTGTTTAACTATTCGGAAATTACTCGAGCATTTTCTCGGAGTGCGGAAAATTTCTGAATATTTGATGGAGTCGAATGGCGAACAGGTTTTTGAAATTATTAATTCACTCGGAATAATTCAAGATTTCTTATCCAAGATTTTTCAAACGACTTTTCGCGATTTTCAAAAAAAAACGTTTATTGATTTTTTTTTCATTTCTAGGTTTTCAAAAAGTTCTCCGCAAATTATTTATGCGAATCCCATGCTTTAAAAGGCAAGTTCCGAACATGTCCGAATCCTGGAACATATCCAGGATTCGGATTTGAGAGCATTTTCCGAACATTATTTTTACGCCGGTGTAGGTTTTCAAAAATCTCATAACAAAACGAATCTAATGTGATATTTCAGAATCTAAAGGCATATTGTTCAGCAGCCAGTCTATGTTCTCTGTCTATTTTTATGTTTTGATCACGTGTGATTTCATCCACGTCTTGAAATGAATAAATAAATAAATTTCGATTTCACAATCCCGAGGAAACAAAAATGCATGGTTACAAGAAAAGTGAACACTGAACCTTCCGCGAACACTAGCAAAAGGGAATATGAGAATAAAAGCTTCATAATTCAAATTTCAGCGGCTTCTGGTCTAGTTAGGCCCTAGTTATACACCAGCGGAATGAAAACGTCTCTCGATGACATTGCGGCCGCTTGCTGCGTGAATCTGGGATTCGTCTGCATTGTGGCGTCTTCGGCGCCTTTGACGCAATACTGCGGACAAAAATTTCCAGGCGTTTTTAATGGTATTTTATCGGTTTTTTCGCTTCTGACACTTTTTATTTGCAGAATATCACTAATAATCAATTCGTCTCCTCATTACAGTGCTCGTTATGTCGTTTTGGTAATGTTTTAACAATTTTAAATCTGAAAAATAATCAGCTGGTGGAAATTGGCAAATTTCCAACAGGACAGGTCCCGTAAGGATGCAGTATACGGTGCCGCGGCGTGTATAACTGCTCTGTGCGGCCTTCCGGCGCGTTTTTCTGCGACTACTGTTCCTTTCGGCATGCCTGAGCGCAGTTATGGCGCATATAAGTGGTAGTTGTCTTGCTATTTCCGCAGCGTCCCGCCGGTGTATAACTAGGGCCAATTCCAGTGACAGGTTTCTCGGCCACTATTACCTCAATTCGCATTCATCCGTAAATAGAAGAAAACAAGAAAATCACATTTGCAAAACGCTAAACAAAGAAAGAAGAATCAGAGGGGAGCAGTCAGCTGAGCGTATCAATTGGACGGAGGCAATAATGGGCTATTGATCGCGTTATCGCTGGGCATGACGAATTGTGCGGTAGCCGTTGGGTAATTGACGCGCACTTGAACAGTTCTTGGCCCATTCACGGCTTGGAGATAATGGAGGAGAAACCCGGAGTTGGCGGGTTGGGATGAAAAGTCCTTTAGAGCACTTTTCCCCTTAACCCGTCATCGTCGTCCAGCGCACTCTCCAACAGGCGCAGTGTCTCACTGTTGACCTGTGGAAGGCGCCGATTAATTAGCGGACATCAATGTTCGCGGTTGAGTGTTTCTAGGGGGGGGGTAAGAAGGAAGTTACAGGGCACTAACCTTGAAGTTTAACCCCAAGATTTTCACAGCAGCCTATTTCGGCTCTAGAGATTTAGTAAACTAATGTTAGTCAAGTCTCATAACTTCGTAGTTAACATTGATTTTAAAGGTCTTGAGTAACATCGTAGTTTGGCAGGTTTACTATCACCCCTGATTGTCAGGAAGTATTTAGTGTTTTTGCTCCTTCTTCATCCTTCTTTCATAGTTATCCTTGTCTTTTCTCTTTGGATGTTGCAATTTGCAGCTTTAGAACCAAAGTGAAGCAGTTTTCTAAAGTCTCCTCTAGGGTCTTTCGGACTAGGATTCGCGGCCGAAACCAACTATTGCCACCAAAAAGGGTCAATTAGGGAAAAAAACAGAACAAACCTACGTGATACCACGTCCATAAAAAAAGCCGTCTATATGATCTGCACTCCAGAGATACTTCCTAGGTTGAGTTTCAGCCTAACCTGCAATTTGAGTAAACTATCGCAACTAAGATTCGTAATCGGAAATCTCCAAACGACCCCGCCTAAATAGCGGAAAATACTCGAAACCCGACAAGTGAAAGCGTCAATAATGCGGTATAGATGGCTTCGACCCGTGATGAGGTTCGTTCGAACGATTGGCTACATACCTTGCCTTGATACCTTGATGATTCATCTTCACTGCGCGTCGCCGCCGTGTGGACCACATGTCAACCAGCTCGACCGATTCCGAGCAAGGGACATCCAGTGATGGTGATTTTCTGGAAGCCCTCGCTCGGTGCAGAACGTCTTGACTCTGTCTGAAATTACAGAGTTCCATCTTGTGGGAGGACAGCCTAGAGGCCGGCGGCAATTACGTGGTAATCAGACTGTTGTACGGAGGCTCCATGGGTCATCCATGCGGGACAGCACGTGTCCTGCCCTTGGGTGTTTGGACTGGGCCATAAACAGGAGAGGATCCATTAACTGCGACGGCTTCCAAAGATCAGCACTGCGTAGGCCACCAGCTCGCTGGGCACGACGATTAGTCTTCAGTAGTCTGCGTTCCAAGGCCCTGTGAGCTGTCTTTATGGCCTGTGTGGTCGCCTTGGTTTCAGCCCATGTCTCGGTTCCATAGCACAACGCAGGTGGCACCGTGGTGTCGAACAAACGTGCTCGTGTTTTCACCTCCTGCAATTTGTCTGTCACTTCCACTATCGATCCAAGTGCAGACCAGGCGGCTTGTCGTCTCCGTTCGATCTTCGTAGAAAAGTCGCTTTGCATGTTCACCTCTCTTCCGAAATAGACGTAGCTGTTCGTAGTGGGTAGGGAAACGCCAGAGAGACGAATGGGGCTGTCGTCGCACCACTGGTTGCGCATCACTTGGGTTTTCCTCAGATTTATTGTAAGGCCGATCGCTTTGCCTGCAGCGTCCAGTTCTTTGAGCTTTCGTTCGACTTCTGCGGAAGACGAACCCACCAGCACAATGTCGTCAGCGAAGCGCAAGCTGGATAGTCTGCGCCCGTCTATGAGGATAACCTTGCTATCCCAGTCGATGTGGCGCATCACGTCTTGTAACGCGGTCATGAACAGCTTCGGCGAGATGGTATCTACCTGTCTGACACCCTTTCCAATCGACACCTTCAACTTCCTCTCGAATAGTTGCGGCCGCCGCGCGGCGGCCGAAACTCGTCGCACGGCGGCCAAAACTCGTCTGCTTCCGACGCGCGTGCGGTCGCGCAGCGCGTGGTACGCAGTCGACGGTGAGACTTTGGCCGTTTTATGGCCTGTACAGAATAGGGATGTTTCGGTGAAATGAGACCGAATTATGCTTGTGTCGCTTGTAAGCCGTAAAAAAAACTTTATAGCTCGTCAACTCTTTGAAACCATCACCCTCATCACACTGTCCTTGAATATGCAGACAAAATTGTTTGCAGTATCATCTGAGAGCACATACAATACAATACAATAACCCATGACAGTTTCAATCAACTTAGTCTTTGAAAAGGCTTGAGAAAATTATAACCGCCCTTTGAGTCCCCGATGATGGAAGAAAAAATGACGACAATCGCTCCGCGAGCATCGCGTCGCGTTGCATTGCAAGTTCCTAAAAAAATTAATATCCAGCGTTCTTCATTCTTCTGCGTTCAGGGTTATTCGAAGTTGAAAAAAGCACTTCCTCATCGTCCATCTCGTCATTTTGGCTTTTCTACGACAGATTCGCTTCCGAATCTGTTGTTTCTAATTCTATTTGTCCGCTGATTCGTGTTGAGAACATCCAATTACCCACAAAGAACGATTTTGGAACATATCTATCGAAGAAATCCGCAAATCTCAAAATCCAGCGTTTTTCATTCTTTTGCGTTCAGGTTTATTCGAAGTTGAAAAAAAATGCCTTTGGAAATTGTCGAGGCCGGAAATTTCTCGTTTCTTAAGCACAGACTATTATAGTGAGGATTCCGAATATTCGAGTTCGAATAAGTATTCGAATTCTTTGAACGAATTTTTATTCGAATATTCGAAAAGTTTAAATATTCGAACATCATTCGAATTCGGCTATTTGCAAAAGGTGAATATTCAAACAATATTCAAATTTGACTATTCGCAAAAAGTGAATATTCGAACATTATTCGAATTCAACTATTCGCAGAGGTGAATATGTGAACGCTAATCGAATTCGAATACTTGAGTTGGTTCAACAAAAATTGTTAAATCTAGCTCTGATATATGAAGGAATCGACATACTTTCCAAGACTGAATTCATTTTCATCATTACTCCACTGTTCCACTTTCCCAAAGAGCTTAACACCTTCGCCCACACTTCTTCTGAAGAGGCTACTAGGGCGATTCTAACAGGGG
The DNA here is from genome assembly GCA_029168955.1 of Aplectana chamaeleonis. Taxonomy (NCBI): domain Eukaryota; kingdom Metazoa; phylum Nematoda; class Chromadorea; order Rhabditida; family Cosmocercidae; genus Aplectana; species Aplectana chamaeleonis. The sequence continues at coordinate 64,301 of JAPDOI010001461.1, read as the reverse complement.
AGCCACCGATGTTTTAGATCTGGTCGTGCTCTCTCGGCAGTCGGGCCCTCTGGCCATTGCATATGGCCACGCCCATTTCTCCACGCTGCAACGATTTTGGAAGAGGAGGAAACCCCGGACTGATGTTATAATGGCGGTGCGGCACGGAAAAATGGGCGTGCCGTAGTGGGCTGACAATCGGCACACCCCCCCCCGTTTCTGGTGGTAGCACCAATTTGGCTGAAACTTCGTCAAGAGGCTTTTAAGCTGTGTATTAAGAATATCTTATTCTTTTCGCGATTTTAGAAGGATTAATGAGGAATATGGGGAGGTTCTTTCCCATTCCCCTACTAGAACCCACTTTAATCTTTCGGAAGGTGGACAGCGGGTTTGTAGTATGCATACCAGAGAACCTCTTGGCAAAATTTCAGTCGTATCTTAGACTTTGACGACATAAATACCCTTTGCGTGCCGTGATTTTTCTAAGCACCGTAAGGTTCAGAAACTTTTTTTGCCTAAACTTCTCTCAAAGGGGGTATTTGAGGCGCTAAACACGATTATTGGACATCCAGATTCAGGGATGAGTCGTGCCTTGTTAGTTTCATTCGTTGGTGGTAATGATGCTTTAGAAGAAGAATTCAAATTTTTATTGCCGCTCATTACGTATTTGCGTGATATTGCTATGAATGCTTAAGTTATTCGCGATTCGAATAGTCGAATTTCGAATATTTGTTCGTTCGGAATAACAAATGAACGAATTTATTCGAAATTTGTTCGTTCGAAAAAAATGAACGACTTTATTTGAAATTCGTTCGTTCGAAATAAGAAATGAACGAATTGATTCGAAATTCGTTCGTTCTGAATAGAAAATGAACGAATTGATTCGAACTTCGTTCGTTCGGTCTTTATTTAAAAATTCCTGACTCTATCCATGTTTGATCTCAGGTCGGTACACGGGAGTGAAGGTATTCCATTTTGTTGAAACTTTAGATTGAGTTTGCTATTGATACGAGTGTTTTTTTATGTCTGAAGCTCTATCTCTTTATATACAGTGTATATTTTTTTTATTAAAAAAAAAGCTGTTGATTGATAGATTAGTTGATCCTGAAAGTGGCGTTTTGCCCTAAAAAGTTTACCGCTCTGGGATGCCTTGAGCGAATTAAGCCAAAAGCTTCGGAAAATGAACAAATGAACCTTTTTTTCGTGATCAGCGCCCCCCCCCCTATCCCTGGAACCATTCTAGGAGAAATTTAAGTCCAATCTGGAACATTTTTCTGAAGCGCTTTCAGAACCTCTAATTGATAAAAGTAATCGCTCAACCAAAAATCCGTACAGGTTCAAAACGCTATCAGTGTGCACAATGTTTGGAAAATGAGCCTTTACCAAAACTTCTGCTTATCAAGCCAAAATCTTTTATGCGCAGTTGTATTTTGCTATGATGAACCGCGATTTTCGATAGTTTACCGACTTTAGGCATCTTTCATAGTCCTCGCCGCTAGCGCGGGACCAGCGGTGGACTATGAAACTTTTCACCGCGCGGGAGGAGCGGTACATCTATAAAATCTGCGGTGGCAAAATCTGCGGTGCCACTTGAATTTGGGCCTCAACTGTGACATGCGCGGAAATTCCTGCTTAGCATTTGCGTATGCGGTAGCGTAGAATAGACGATTAACCTTCATGGCGGTTTGGGCGGTGGTGTCGCTATGGCGGTGCTGGACGGGCACCGACGGCTGGAAGGTTTGCGGGGAGGACTACGAAAGATGCGATAACCCTAGGTGTAGTTGCACTATTGATCGGTTTAAGTTTTAGACGGCTGCACTAGTGGGGAATGTTTCGTTCGGGAGACCTGGGACTACCCGCAGGGCAAGCAAAAGGTCACTCAGACCCGAAAACAGTAAGCCTCAAACTCCAATCAAACCGCGATTTTTTAAAAACTCGCTGTCATAGAACCAGTTTAGAGTCACTTCCTCCCGTGCCGCCTTTGCCGCCCCACAAGAAACAATGCTTGTCCCTCCACTTTGAAGCAAGCGTGCAACCAAGTAGGAACTAAAATGAAGTTTCCATGTAATATTTGGATGATATTTTATTTGTAAAAAGAAACATTTTACAGTTTCTCAAATATTTGGAAGTCCTGCTGTGTTTTCACCTCCCAGTGAAACATCAGGAGGGGCGGGTGCAGATAGTTAGGATTCCACTGGAAGGAGCGCGAGTCCAAGCAGTTCTCAAGTATGTACGTACTAAGGTTTTGCATCCGTGGTTCTATAGAGCATCTCACATCAAATTTTCAGCTCCTCATCGACTACTCGTGTACATGGGGAATATGGCATACCATTTTGGTATGTCCCAACGAATGCTGAGATTAATCGATGACCTTCACGAAGTGCGGTCTCTTCATGGTCCTCCAACTATGGCGGTCAGTGACTCTTCGAACAAAACAGACAAAAATTATCTTCTTTAATTGTTATTGGTCCGGAAAAAAATGTTTGTGAAAAAATGTATGTTTAGGTGTCTATCGTAAGAATTAAAGGCAGCAGACACGCTCGAAAAAGTTGTTGATATAACTACGCTTCTGGAGTCGCATTGCTCCTAGTAGACTGCTCACCCCGTTGGAAGCGTCAAAATGAGTCAAAACTACTAGATTTCACCAATGCAATTGGACGAATTTCTGCAACCCCGCCGCTGAGCTTCTGCGACCCCGCCCCAAAATACGAACTAAAATAATCTAATTGTTATTCCTCTATTTGCGCTCAGTTTTCGTTTGTTTTTTCGTCAGGTCCCAGTACAATTAGCTCCAAACCTTAGATTTATGTCATAAAATCGATACCATTTTTGAGCGTGTCTGCTGCCTTTAAGGTCCTAATGCGACCGTATATGGCAGTTCTCACGGGAATGAAACGCTTGCAGAGCATGGGCACAATTCCTCAACCTGTCTGATTCTCTTTTGTGCAATTGTAGTCGCTATTCCGAATAAGAAAAATAACTTTTAGTGGAATGAGAATTACATCGCATGCTTAGGGTCAGGCTCAATTTTCTTGCTATGCATCGGCTGGCCGCGGAGAGTGGTCGTTCGGTTTTTTGTGAAAAAAATGCGTGTTTCGGTGTCCATCGTAAAAGCTAAGGTCCTAAAACGAGCGTACTGTGCTTCTCTGGGCCGAATTCCGGTCCGCATTTGCGTTTAGACACGCTCTGTGGCCGCGCGCATTCGAGTCGCAAGAGTTTCCAGCGCAGCACCCGCCGACCTGTTGACTCTAGGCGGGTTTTAGAAACTGAACAGTTGATAAAATTGGCGAAAATTGTATAAAAAAGCCATATCTAGTCGGCGTTGGCGCTGGAAACTCGACTGACTTGAGCGCGTGCGGCCGCAAAGCGTGTCGAGACGCAATTGCGAATCGGAATTTGGCCCAGATAAGCACAGTATGTGGCAGTTCTCACGATAGTGAAACGCTTGCGGAGCTCGAGCACGAATCCTGAAGATCTTTCTGTCTGGATCATGTTTTGCGCAATTGTAGTCGCTATCAGGAATAAGAAAAATAACCCTTAAAGGAATTACATTTCATCCCATGCTGCTTAGAGTCAGGCTCAGTTTTCTTCCGATACAGCCTCAAGTCTCGGAAGGGGGGGGGGGTCGCGAGGTTCTGAGAAAAATTCAATGTTTCGGTAGCTAATGTAACAAATGTGGCCTAAAACGGAAATTCGCGAGCTGGAGACTCAATTTTCTGTAAGAAGGGCCTGTCTTTTCGCTACTTAGGACCCTTTTTCAGCACAACCCAGTAAAGGTCAAAATCTACAGGTATGCTCTCTGTCTACAGCACCCCTGTTCTTTGCGAGACTGTCATGGAATACGAATCTATGATCGCGTGTGCATGATATGAAGATTGATCAAAAACGTGATATCGTGAATGTTCAAGATGAAAGTCCAGAGAAGTGTACCGCAGTTTCGAAGAACACGTTCACATTAAAAGTCTGAGAACGTGTTTAGCGTTACGATTTCGAGAAGAATCGCCACCGCGACCTCAACAAAGCTAGATTTTGAAGCATTCTTTGGTTTTGCACTCGGGGGATTTTTGTTGGGGATAGTATTTTAATCAGAAACTTTGCAGTTCGGGACACAGTATCGACTATTTGTCGCTGAACTCTTCCGAAAATACCATCATGCCGTATTCTATTTTTGCAATGGATGCGACGGATGTTTGTGCCATGCGAGAGCGCTGTGCTCGCGCCGCATATGTCGGTTGAAGAAGTTGGTTTGAATGTTTTAATAACTTTTTGTCAAACCAGTGTTCCATTATAACTGAATTTCCGTTGTCCCAACACCTGAGGGGGAAATTTGGGAACGTTTCGACACCACGTAGGGATTCGGAGAAATCCTCTTAGTGAGCAACATTGTGACTCGTACGGAATTTTTCTTAGGTCCCCCACCTTTATGTGCAATTGTTCCGAATAATGTGATAATGAATTTCAGCGTCGTCCCGAAAATAGCCAAAGATGCTAGGAAAAGTACAGTTCATCTGCTGGATATAACGCCTCAACTCGAAGCTGTACTAGAGAATGCAATAGACATCTTGATTGATACTCACGAGAAAATACATCAAGAGGTATGGGAGACAGTGGGGCTCCGGGGCCATCTAATGTTTCCAAATCAATGTGCTATCAAGTTCAGGCAATAGGTGGTGAAACCGCACTGAAGGCTGAGACAATCCATTCTGATCTGTATAAAGACGATATGGAGGGAGAATATGATTTCTCGAGACACCGTCTTCATCTGAATCTCACACTTGCTTTTGACGGAGTGCGTTTCAAGAAATTGACTAAGTGAGTGGTATATTTTAAATTATTAAGAAACGTAATAGTTTTGAATTCAGGGCTCAAGCGTTCCCTCTGTACTTCAGACTAGAAGGATTGCCGTTTCGGGAGAAGAATAGATATGAGAATACTCTATTAGCAGCTGTTCTGTTCACAATGAAAAGCTCTTCGGAAAGTATCTTTAGGAATGTCTACTACCGGTAAGGAATTTTTTTCTATTGATTAGGTCCACGTGAGAATTTTCAAATTATAGACTGCGCAACAAAATAGGAAAACTTCGACGTGATGGCTTATCCGTGTCTGACAAAAATGGCGCTGTATGGAATGTAATTCCTCGCGTTAGGAACGCTATTATCGATTTTTGTGTGAGTTGAAGACCTTTTCAAGCTTTTGCTTTATTCCTCGTTTGAAGATGAATTAATCCAGGGGATGAAGCAGCTGTATAATTCTCCTCAGTGGCGTTCTCAGCTTGGATGCCACTATTGTAGATATCCTGGGGACAAACTCGCGAATCGTTTACACTGGTATGTGGAGTATCCCAGGACTTCTTTGAGGAGGACGCGCAACTCCATTCTGACTAATGCCCAAGCACACCAATATGGGCTGAAAGTTATGTTTGGCTTCCACTCTTTCTCTCCCATATTATATGACAGTAAAGAGTCTTAGGTCGCACCCAAATGATGGATATTCTGACAATGGAGAGATGTCGTGGCGACTCTCTTCATTTAATATCGGAGGGCATCAACTGCGATTTTATAAAGGGTCGGTACACTGAATCATCCTAAACCGTGTCTTCGTCGTCGCCAAGGACAGTCATTCGCAATATCTTTAGAAATGTTTCATACTGCGAAACCAAAGGCGCCTGAGTTGCCCATAAAGAAGGCAGTCGCGGAAGAACTAGATCTCGCATTCCAAATGATAAGGAACTACACAGAGGCCTCGAAGTTCATTCTTGGAATGGGTGACTGGAGTCGCATGACAGGCTTGGGAAAAGATGCCGTATGTGATATTCTATAAAAGATTGCCTGTTGACTGCTGCATTGTCAATTCATTTTTCAGTTCGTCTGTGCTGCTTTCCCACTTATTGCTGCTAACCAACTGTGCGCTCATCCGCTTCGATCGGCTGCGATTCTAGCATACTGGATGCTTATCAGGATAATGAGTGTAGGCAGCTCCTTCAATAGCGACGAAATGGTTATGGTACAAGCCTTGGCAAAAACGATGGAAGCATTATGGGGGAGATTATCCAAACCACTTTTCACGTTAAAAGTTCACGTAAGCACAGAAAAATCTGAGTTCAGCTTTTTATTTTCTGAAGAAAACTGCGCTTCCCCACTTTTAGGTTCTTCTGTACCACTGCCTGCTCGAGGATATGGAATACGTGGGCACTCCTTACAACTGGGGTGCGTTCCAAGAAGATTTCCATGGGAGCAAAATGGGTCTGATAAGATATAACGAATGATAATCTAACAGATAGGCTTATTTCATGCGGTCTCTCAATCTATCATTGGTCGGCTATTATCAGATTCATTTTTCCTCCCGTGGAAATCTTCTTGGAACGCACCCCTGGACCGCATTTCGCTTTAAGAGCATTCACAGACGGCTGCAGTTACGTACTGATCAAGGCACGACCAACAGCGAGACTCTTCTGATAAAGAGGTTAGTTATCAAAACATCCGACTGATTATTTTGCACCTGTGTTGACTTCCTTTCAGCTTCCTTTTGAAGAAAGACTTGTTGAACATGCTCAAGCGCGAGAAAGACATGACGAATGACAGGAGATTTGCGCTGCTTTATAAGAAAATCACCGATGTAGCAGTTCCGAGGTTGTGATTTTATTCACAATTCCAAGAGAAAAAAGACAGGCCTTATCAATTCTTATTACTGTGCTTTTATCTCTCATTTCAGGTTCCCCTGTTACGTGCAGCTGAATCGTGAATGGTACATACCTCGAATGTCAGAAGTAAAATGGGATACGGTTCAACCATTGCATAAAGCGGCCCTGGCCGATTTCCGTCATTATACGATTAGGTATGTGAATTTTGTCAAGTTGACTATTACTCTGAGACAGTTTGCCGCGGCAGCGCTTGGGAAGTAATGAGAGCCCCCTGCGCCGTGATAGTACTGCCATTGTACTCGCAGTCGGTCTTATTTTCGTGGGGCATTGCCGCTATTGTGTGCTTGTAAGAGCCGAAGCGGATCTTTCGTGGAGCCGCAGAATTTTTATGAGTAGGGCTGGCATTCATGAACTCGGAACATGGGATACGATTGGGTTTGCCTACAACGATTGCTTGCTGTTTTCATAAGAAATCCAGCTGTAGCCCATGGTTTGTCGTTCACGAATCCAAGAGTGGATATTTTTACACATTTTGCTATGCTATTGGAGACTTGGGGTTTTGAAAGCATTTTCTAAATCACTGTTTGCTGTTGCTCTGTATTACATCGATGGTTTTAGTTCTCGCGTCTGCAGCAAGGGAGTCGTTTACTCTTTCATGTACTACTGGACCAGGCCTGCAGGAAGCACACAGCATTGCGTCTCTTTTGCGCTTAAGGATTCTGTTGGCTTTGGCAATATAATTGCTTTTATTCACAACTCAGCTTGGCAAAGTCTCGTTTTGGTCGAGGAGTTTGAACTTCGAGATCCATTTATCGGCCTCAAAGATACAATTTCGGCTTGTAATCATCCGGCTGCTCATCACGCTTGCCTTGCACTTGAATTTATCGGACTTGCCAATGCTTTTTTAAAGAAATTGTCAGAAGCCATTTAAAAATAAAGAATACTTTCTGTCTTAAATCTCACGCTGTGATCATGACATTTCGTCAAAGGCGTTCTATTTTAAGGGTTCAGTTTTTGAACAATTACTTTGAATACTTCGCTATATATTTGACAGTATTCTTCCAATTCTTCCAATTCGATCATTCTTCCAATAAAGCTTTTCAGTGGCCTTTTTTTTTGTTCACAGTGTGTTTGTGCGCTGAATATATTGATACATCATGTCTTTCTCGGCGCCAATATTCTTTATGGTGGTTTCAGCATGGCTGCGTCATTTGGTGAATCTTCGGTATCTTATTCGGCAACTCCCCGAACCTCTAAAGGTAAGTAGATTTATATTTCAGAGTTTTTTTTCGGGTTTCTTCTCTGAGAAAACGTGTAAAGTCTGTCCGAATGAAACCGTCCGCCCACGCGGTCGGCGTGCGTGTAGAGCGGCTGTCGCGAAGAAATTTTTCGGACGAACTTTTCAATGGCTGCAGACAGCTAACTATAGTATTATTCACTATTCGTCTAATATGCATTCCTGCTCATCGATTCACAAGTCTAAATCAATGCCTCTAGACGGCCGCTTGACACGCTCGCAGACCGCGTTGGCGGACAGTCTCATTCGGACTAATTTTATGTATGTATGAATTATTTCGCCGCGGTCCGCAAGTGATTTCGCCGCGGTCCGCACGGCGCCTTGAATCTGCCGATTCGGTGCTTCGAACCTGCCGATTCGGTGTTTCGAACCTCCCAACTCCGCAGGTTCGAACCTGCCGATTCGGTGTTTTGAACCTTCCGATTCGGTGCTTCGAACCTGCCGAATCGGTGCTTCGAACCTGCCGATTCGGCGCCTTGAATCTGTCGAGTCGGCGCCTTGAACCTGCCGATTCGGTGCTTCGAACCTGCCGATTCGGTGCTTCGAACCTGCCGATTCGGGGGGGGGGTCGTGAGGTTTCTTTGTTAAACATTGCATTTTTTGGTGTCTATCGTTAAAATTAAGTTGCTAAAGCGACCGTATATGGCAGTTCTCACGGGAATGAAACACTTGGGAGCATGAGCACGATTCCTCAAGATCTTTCTGTGTGGATCATGTTTTGCGCAATTGTAGTCGCTATCCCGAATGAGAAAAATAACATCAGCAGGTTCGAAGCACCGAATCGGCAGGTTCAAAGCACCGAATCGGCAGATTCGAAGCACCGAATCGGCAGGTTCGAAGCACAGAATCGGCAGGTTCGAAGCTCCGAATCGGCAGGTTCGAGGCACCGAATCGGCAGGTTCGAAGCACCGAATCGGCAGGTTCGAACTTGCCGAGTCGGGAGGTTCGAAACACCGAATCGACAGGTTCGAAGCACCCAATCGGCAGGTTCGAACCTGCCGAGTCGGGAGGTTCGAAACACCGAATCGGCAGGTTCGAAGCACCCAATCGGCAGGTTCAAGGCGCCGACTCGACAGATTCAAGGCGCCGAATCGGGAGGTTCGAACCTGAGGAGTCGGGAGGTTCGAAACACCGAATCGGTAGGTTCGAAGCACCGTATCGGCAGGGTCGAAGCACCGAATCGGCAGGTTCGAGGCACCGAATCGGCAGGTTCGAAGCACCGAATCGGCAGGTTCGAAGCACAGAATCGACAGGTTCGAAGCACCGAATGGGCAGGTTCGAATCACCGTATCGGCAGGTTCGAATCTGCCGAGTCGGGAGGTTCGCGGCGAGTTTTCTCAGACTTGCGGTATGCTTTTATTTGTAGACCGTCGCTCAAATCAGGTTGGCGCAAAGAGGTGGCTTAGCCCCTCTCAGTTCGATGATGATGGTGAGTGGATCTACAAATGAAAAAAAACACGGCGTTACTAATATATATTGTTTTAGAAGCTCTAGATTCCACGCAGAGTGCTCTGTTCCCTATACCTATTAGGAAACAGTTCACCTCTTTGCCCGAGCTAAAGAGACCTCATCAGAACGCGTCCCATTCCAAAGCACCACGCTCCCAAAAAACGGTTGCGAAGCATCTCGTGTCCAGAAAACAGCAAGGATTTAATCGTGGGTTGAGGGAGCATTTTCAGCATTGAAGCAGTCGCTATTACCGGAACGGTTCTGTTCTAGGAGTTGCTGATGTCTCTCTGCATGTTCAAAAACTTGGTGAATATCAACGTACGCCATATTTCAACATGGGCAGCAGCAGACCCGATTATCATGAGGAAAGACGACCGCTTAAATAAGGTACGATTCAAAAATAATGTTTGCGACCAGAGCTGTGCGGAGTTGTTCGGTTTTTGAATATCAGGTGTATTTTGGGCTGTTCCGCTCCGCGTCCGTTTCCGACTTTTTGAGCCCTTAAACTTAAGAAACACTGCTGCACGGGTAATGGTCGTTGGTCTAGGCAAGCGTGTTCGGAGGACGGCAGGAGACGGTGTGGACAAAGGTGATTTTTCTCAGACTCTCCTGTGGTTGCAGGTGTGGATATCCACATCCCGCGCCTTACCCTGAGCGTGTTTGAAGCACGCTTGGGTTAGGCCGTTGCGTCAATATCCAGAGGAGCTACGACCCCCCGTTGACCAAATTTTTCAGGAGTTTTGAACATTTTAACGATCCCCCTCTCGAGAGCAAAAATTGTTTTAGCTTTTTTCAAGTGACAAATCGGGAAAAAATTCAAAAAAACTAGTGGTTTTAAAGGACAAATTTTAATTTCACTCAGAATTTGAATTTTTTTAAAATTCTCTTTTTTCTTCAAAAATTTGACAAGGCCCCCAATTTTTTTGATTTTCAAATATTTTTACGACCCCCGTTGCGCCGAGTCGCAACTCTGCTCAACCATGGCTTGAAGGCATCATGAGGGGCTGAAAATCATTCTGGATCACCGAGTTTAATCTAATGTTTGAGCCTGACTGAGATCCTCAAATAGTTCGGAGTCCTAGAATTTCGCCTCTCAAGAATGAGAATGTTGGAAAAAAACGGCGTGGCTGGAATCTGACCGTTTTTCGGTGTTTTTTAAAGTTTTTTTCAGAGAATCAATGATTTTTGTGGGTCTTTCCGCTGAAGTCCTCCTATTCGTTCGTGAACCTATACAAAAGAGGATACGGACTTAGTGCACCCAAAAGGGTTTGCCGCCGTTACCCGCGGTCAGGCGGGCAGCTGTCACTACAGTATCGCAGCCGTGCCCTCCGCTGACTGCGGCCGCACCTCCAGATTGCCTAGCCGCGCCCGCGGTGAGAGTTGCGGCAGCCGCGACCGAGCGTCATGGGCCTCCATTATGGGGCTTCCTTGATATTAAAGAAGCTGAATTTGGCCGTGAAGCTTCACTGGCCTCAGGCTTCGGATCTTGGAAGCTTAAATGAACATCAAATTTTCGAAATGTTACTTTCAGATTTGAAAATTTTCAAGTTTCGCCAAAGGCGCAACTTGAAAGTTGGTCTGCTCCGAATCGAGTTTGCTCAATTGGAAAAAAATTATGCCTTGCTATATGGGGCACCAGACCTTCCGTAAATCGTGGAAATATCGGAAGTGAAATTTATCGTGAACACTGCCTTTAAGTTCGCAGATTTTTATAGTAGTGAGGATCGTTTGCAAATGGGAAGCTGTGTGCCCCGACGGAGAACCTCCAATAACCACTACAAGTTCGATTCGGCAACTGATATTTTACCGGTCCGGTTATTTTAGCCATTGCTCTTCCTTTTCCATTTCCGAAAATTTTGGAAAAGGTTTCCGCACAGTCCTTTTTGCGACCAATTTTTTCAAGTGTATTTCTGGTTTTTTTTCAGTGGGAGTGGGAGTTAAGTGCATGTATTTTCCCAATTACAGTTGTTCAAAACACCAGAACATGCGATTTGTCTGTTGCTAATTCGGGGAGCTCTCCCAGAAGTGTTGACTACTTTTCTGATGAGGAGACAACAACAGAAGAGGACGATCGTTCAGCTATGAGAGGTTCTCTCACAACCATATGTTCAATTCCAAGATTTTACTTCATTATTAGACATGCTACCGAGTCTTCTAATAATTCTGATAGTAATCAAATGATTTAGATGTGAAATTATCAGGATATTCAAAGATTTGAAATGGAATTTAATCAGGGCGTAGATTTTCGTCCCAGTGATATCACTGGATCAATTCAAAAAATCGGGTCGTCAAAATTTATTTCTTATTTGTCCTGTTCTTTCAGATATTTATTTTGTTAAACCCAAAAAAACAGAACACATGAAGAAAAAGAATGCGCCTACTTAACAAATTACAGAAAAGCGTTATTCCTCTTGTTTTTTTTTTTCGCATTTTTCCCATTTGCATTTTCCCATTCCCATTTTCCCATTTGCTATGGATAAAACATATACTAATGGAGACACTTGCATGATTTTTCGAATGAGAGTGATTTGAGAAGCTATTTATGAATGAAACTCATTTCCCGGTGTATTCGTAGCTTCAATAAGATCAAAAATCGCTAGTTTCTCGAATGCCAGGGTAGAGAAAGTCATTATACAATACCTATCTCTCTTAATCAGTAGCTTCTCATTACTTATGGAACACGTGTTCAGACAGAATCGACTTGATGCTAAAGAACTCCAGTGTTGATTTCGCGGAGCTCGGAAAATCTTTATCGCTCCAGCCGCGAAGCGGCTGGAGAGGTTTGGTTTTGCCTAGGCCTTGTGATCACTTAGAATTTTATAAAATTTAACAATGGATCCAGGCAGCGAATACGACATAGTTTCTTAATGAATTGGCCTCTGGTAATTCAAACGGTTAAGTGGGGTTTTCCAGGAGTGCATTCTGAAGAAATTGGCAAAGTCGAGGGTGGATTTAAAACCATTGCAACATTTCCAAGAAACGGTTCGATTATTGCCTCCGGCTACAGGCGCTTATGATCAGATTCTGCAATTAGCTGTCAGAACACTAACTGACACTGTGTCCGGAATGACTATCACTGTGAGAGTTTACAAAAACGTTAGCAACTAATGTGCTCTTTAATTTTATTCCTGTTTCAGATTGACGCACTCCTCCATGAGAACAAAGATCTACGTAATTCAATGCTGAGAACGCAGAACTTTGTGGCGAAATCATCGACAAGAACCATTCCAAATGCTCGTGGCGTTCTTCCTCAGAATCTTACTAAGGACTGGGTTATCGAGGAAGATGAACCATTCAAGGTACATGGAATTTCCTTGATTACAGGCGTTTTATGTATGCATTAGCATTCGATTTCTTTCCAGCTAAGATTTTCTCCCTTTAAAGAGTGGACTTGAGAGCTGTATTGGATAAATGGCCGCGTGGACACCGAGGTTCGGAAACGGATTTCTACACACATTGCGTAGACTTCTTAAGGTTCTACTTCTCTAATGTTGGTAAAACATACAATTTTGTTTGGTCATTCCGATGGAGTACAATATAATCTTCACTTTCAGGCGTGCCAGCCCCCTGAAGCTGTTAGAAAATTCGCTTGTCGTCTAACAGGCAAGCGCGGAAAGAACAAGAGCCTCATCGATCTCTCTGATCATGTCGCCTCTACCCTAATCGGTATGAACTGGTTTTGTAGAGAAAACATTATCCCCTATGTTAATGGGGCGTCAACATCTGTGTTTCAGACTTCCTACTGGATGCCTTGGGGCTAGGCAACCATTGCCTTCAAGAAACCCCAGAAGACCTGGCTGCGAAAAAATCTCCGTAAGTGTTGTCCACCAAACAGAGCCTTTGAATAACATCCACTTTCTGTATCATATGTTTCAGATTTTGGATGAAATTGGGCTCCAGTGGAGACGAAAGACTCGCTACATTCGAACAGCTAAAACAATCGAGAACGGAGTGGTCCCCGCTTATAAGAAAGGTCATAGGACGCGCCATGTAAGCATCTCTAGTGCTTATCACGTTGGCTTTCTAAAGGAATATTCTTGTATTGCAGGACCAATGTCCGTGCGTACGTTCTAGAGAAGAACGCATTGGTTCCTGCACATAAGAGTTTTTTTCCTTTCGTTTCGGTTTATTTTAAATAAATCAAATATATTGATTCACTGACGAGATGAATCCTTTTATCTGTATTCAGCTTGGTGTGTGTGCGTGTGTGTGTGTTTGTGTGTGTGTGTGTGTGTGTGTGTGTGTGTGTGTGTGTGTGTGTGTATCTGTACCTCTCCGTGTGTGTGTGTGTGTGTGTGTGTGTATCTGTACCTCTCCGTGTGTGTGTGTGTGTGTGTGTGTGTGTGTGTGTGTGTGGGTGGGTGTGTGTGTGTATGGGTGTGTGTATGGGTGTGTGTATGGGTGTGTGTGGGTGTGTGTGTGAATCAAAATTGGGTCGATTTTTTTTCAAAAATAAAGTAATTCGCTCTGTTGTTATGTGATGAGGTATACTGATAACTAGATATCATAAGTTTCCTATATATCGTCATTCTCTAGTTTGGGAGAGGCCGCGACACCGCTATGATAGCTTATCATGAAAGTCGAGCGGATGTTTTTGAGGAAACAGTTGTAGAAATGGAGAAATATCCGCTCCGCTTCTAAGATAGCGAGATGATAGCTGCATCGCGACTCCCTGGAGATACGTCACAAACCATAAAAGCATTCTGAGGGGGGTTTACGAGTGGCTGCATGTGCGGTGTAAGGCTCGCTGCAAGTTCACCGGGGAAACTGCGTCTGATCCAACTCGGGGTGCGCCAAGCGTCGGCGAAAATGTTGGGCCCAACTTGAAGTGCTTCCAGCGCAGAGAAAAAATGCGTTATTTCACAGGGTATGCACCAAGCGCCGAAAATGAGTGCGGGATGCAACTGAGAGTACGCCGAGCGCCTGTGATGGTGTGTGGGACCCAAGCAGGAGTGCGTCAAACGCCGCTAAATAAGTGCGCGATCCCACTGTGAGTGCGACAACCGCCGAAAAATTAGTGTGAGATCCTACTGGGAGTGCGCCGAGCAAGTGGGAAAGTGTGCAGGACCCAACTGGGTTCCTACACACTTTCGCCTAACCATTCTTCCCATTGCAGAAGCGTCGATGTTTGCCTGAGAGGGCGAGAGAGGCGCGGTGCGATGAAGAGGAAGAAGTGGAAGCCGTATATAAAGAAGAACAGGAGGATTAATACTTTTTTTTTTACTTTGTGATCTACAATTCAGCGAAAAAATCATTCATTTTATGTTCTTATGATTTCTAGAAAATGTAGGATTTTTGGTGTTTGATCTATATGGAAGATGTAGAATTTTTTGTAGAAGATGTATGATGATGTATGATTTTTAGTGTTTGTTCTACCTATTGTTAGAAGAAATGAAAAATATTGTTGTTTTTGATACCGTAATGTTGCATGATATGCATGTTTTTGTTGCTCTCCTTGCTAATAGTTATGAAGGTTGATAGTAAAATGATTTTTTTTAACCAGCATACCGTATAGTGCGAGCGCCAAAATAGTGGGAGGGAATTAGTGTTTGTCACCTGAAGGTCTCCAGCAGGTCGCGGGGCGGAGGCATGCCCCACGACACCCTCACAACGCCTAGGTGATATGCCAGAGACCTCGAGGTGACATGGGTTCATGTCACCTCGAGATCTCTGGCATTTCACCTGGGGGTCGTGAGGATGTGGTCGCGTATGACTCCGCCCTACGACCTGCTGGAGACCTCCAGGTGACAACCGGGAATTCCTGAGTCAGCGCACTGGGGGTTTACTACGGGTGTGAGATAATACCAGAAAAATAAAGAGAAACTCACCGTTTTTATTCGTGCAGCATCATGTAAAAATCAACCGGGTTGCGGCCTAGCGGTGGACGTTGAGGGCCGGATTGATTGATTAAAGGGCGAGGCGAGTGTGATTGGAGCACGGAAGGTGACCGTAATAGAAACGGCGGGAATCAATTGTCAACGAGGCCCAAATTCGTCGATGGGAGGCCAGTTTTTGTTTCTGTCGTCGCTCCGGATCGGCCGTTGTCCTCCGTCCGTTGTTTCTGGGGAATTGCACGCTCTGCTCGCTCGTTTGTAATTTGCGTGCGTTGCGGGATTCGGTTCCATTCTGGTTCCGGATCGTCCGTCTGCCGGTTTTCCTGGGATTGTTGGGATTCGCCTGTGTCGCCCGCTCCTGTGGCATTGCATTGGTTGCAGTGTTCGCTCTTTGTGCGTCCAGTAGTGGGATTTGCGGGTTCCTGCGGAGGGTTTAGGACAGTGTTTTCGAGAAGGCCAAGGACGTTCACCGCTGAGTTGGTCTAGGATCTCCATTAGAAGAAGGGTCGTCATAAGAATTTTCTAACGACATTTTATCACCAGATCGACAGTAATATTTGTGTTTGTTGTGTTGTATAATAAATTAATTGTACTTTATTGTGCTGCTGTTTGCTTACCATTGGGGTTTACAACCCGGTATTTTTGCAACTTTGGGTCACGTGTATTGCGTTTGGGTACATTTCGAAACCACAACGACTTAACTCGGGCCCAGAGAAAATTTCTTTTGAGATTAGCAGAACTAGCCTCAGATTGAACAGTTTCATATGCAGAGGTGGCTCTGCTTTCGCTCTTTGAGATTAAACTTCAAGAAAGTGCCCCGTTCTTGTCCATTTTCCAAACGCAAAGCTTTGATTATTCTTTTTGATCTACTTTATGAAGCGTATTAAAGGCAGTGTTCGCGATGAAATATGAGACGATTACAAATTGCCACCGGGACAAAATTCTCGTGGTAAACAAAATTGATGATAACCAGTTGATAAAGGGTACGGCATAATAGAATTTGAGAGCGGTGTGATTTCATTCACACACCATCTTCCTCCGGAGGTGATCGGCCGAAGCTGGGCACACTAGGGACTAGGGAAACAGCCTCACCGGTGATAGAGATAACACGATATTGGGGCCTACTCATGGAAAACTCTGGTAAGAAAAACTACTCCGCTTCCGTGAGAATTTTGTGCCGGTGGCAAATTATAATCCTGTTGAAATATGCTTGAATTCTTTTCCTCTCTAAACCCTTCTCTGGGCTTAGTGTAGTAGGACCTTTAATAAAAAATTGCGAAAACACTGCTGTTTCTGGCCAAATTTCAGGCCTGAACTTTCTTGTCTTTTGATGATGGACGCTCCACATCATCGGCATCGATTATCTCTAATATCAAGAACACCAGCGGCGTCGGCCGGCTGACGCCGGCCTCTCAAGTATAAAGCGAATGAATCGAACTCTGCTGATTCTATGTGAGATGGCGTTCGAAGTTCTCACGCTTGCCGGCTATCGCCGGCCTCTGTTGCTGGAGTACGGTTGCGCCAGCCCATGAGCTGGTTTCGACGATAAGGTTGCAAACCCTGCTAACCTCCTTTCTTATGCAGTTGCACACCGACCCATCCTTAGCTTTAAGAGGTCCTAAAGTGATAGTTCATTTATATTCAATTTTGTCAAGATAAAGACAACCGCTGTTTGAGATTTGGTAAACGCCTCCATGACCAACCGACACCCTGCTACCTTTATTGCCGAAAGAAGTGTAATGATGTTTGTGTTTTCTGGATGCATATTTTGATTAACTCACATTTCCATCGTGTATAAACCCGATTCAGAAAGGTTGGTGCATATAAACAGCTAAGCAGTTGAATTGAGTGGTTAAGGGGGAGGGGACGTTAAGAAAGGGGTGGTAGACACTCTCTTATAGATGCACAAAACGATTTTGAAGCTCTGCGCTAACCTGCTTCGGTCCCGCACACTTTCTACGGTGTCCGGCGCACTCTACCCTGGGTCCCGCACACTTCCTACGGGGTTCTGAGCTTTCCCATATGGGTCCTGCAAATTTTCTACGGCGTCTACCTTGGGTCTCGCACACTTTTACGGCGTCCGGCGCACTCTACCTTGAGTCCCGCACACTTTCTACGGCGTTCTGAGCTTTCCCATTTGGGTCCCGCAAATTTTCTACGGCGTCCGGCACACTCTACCTCAGGTCCCGCACCCTTTTACGGCGTCCGGCGCACTCTACCCTGGGTCCCGCACACTTTCTACGGCGTCCGGCGCACTCCCATTTGGGTCCCTCCCACTTTCTCCGGCGTCTGGCGCACTTACATTCGGGTCCCACACACTTTCTACGGCGTCCGGCGCACTCTACCTTGGGTCCCGCACACCTTTACGGCGTCCGGCGCACTCTACCTTTGGTCCCACACCCTTTTCCGCCATCCTGCGCGCTCGCATTCGGGTCCCGCCCACTTTCTACGGCGTCCGGCGCACTCTACCTTGGGTCCCGCACACCTTTACGGCGTCCGGCGCACTCTACCTTTGGTCCCACACCCTTTTACGGCATCCTGCGCACTCGCATTCGGGTCCCGCCCACTTTCTACGGCGTCCGGCGCACTCTACCTTTGGTCCCACACCCTTTTACGGCGTCCGGCGCACTCTACCCTGGGTCCCGCATACTTTCTACGGCGTTCTGAGCTTTCCCATATGGGTGCCGCAAATTTTCTACGGCGTCCGGCGCACTCTACCTTGAGTCCCGCACACTTTCTACAGCGTCTGGCACACCCTACCTTAGGTCCCGCACACTTTCTACGGCGTCCGGCGCACTCTACCTTGTGTCCCGCACACCTTTACGGCGTTCTTAGCTTTCCCATTGGGGTCCCGCAAATGTTCTACGGCGTCCGGCGCACTCTACCTTGGGTCCCGCACACTTTTTATGAGTCCTGCGCACTCGCATTCGGGTCACACACACTTTCTACGGCGTCCGGCGGGCTCCCCCTTGGGTCACGCACACTTTCTACGGCATACAGAGCACTCCCATTTGGATCCCGCCCACTTCCTCCAGCGTCTGGCGCACTTACATTCGGGTCCCACACACTTTATACGGCGTCCGGCGCACTCTACCTTGGGTCCCGCACACATTCTACGCCGTCCGGCGCACTCTACCTTGGGACCCGCACACTTTTTACGGCGTCCGGCGCACTCTAAATTGGGTCCCGCACACTTTCTACGGTGTCGTGAGCACTCCCACTTGGGTCCCGCCCACTTTCTACGGCGTCTGGCGCATGTACATTCGGGCCCCACACACTTTCTTCGGCGTCCGGCGCACTCTACCTTTAGTCCCGCACACTTTTACGGCGTCCGGCGCACTCTACCTTGGGTCCCGCACAATTTCTACTGCGTCCTGAGCTTTCCCATATGGGTCCCGCAAATTTTCTACGGCGTCCGGCGCACTCTATCTTGGATTCCGCACACCTTTACGGCGTCCGGCGCACTCTACCTTGGGTCCCGCACACTTTCTACGGCGTACTGCGCGCTTCAATTTGGGTCCCGCACACTTTCTTCGGCGTCCGGTGCAATCGCTTTAGGTCCCACACACTTTCTATGGCGTCCGGCGCACTCTACCTTTGGTCCCACACCCTTTTACGGCGTCCGGCGCACTTTACCTTGGATCCCGCACACCTTTACGGCGTCCGGCGCACTCTACCTTTGGTCCCACACCCTTTTACGGCGTCCGGCGCACTCTACCCTGAGTCCCGCACACTTTCTACGGCGTTCTGAGCTTTCCCACTTGGGTCCCGCAAATTTTCTTTGGCGTCCGGCGCACTCTACCTTGGATTCCGCACACCTTTACGGCGTCCGGCGCACTCTACCTTGGGTCCCGCACACTTTCTACGGCGTCCTGCGCACTTCAATTTGGGTCCCGCACACTTTCTTCGGCGTACGGTGCAATCGCTTTGAGTCCCGCACACTTTCTACGGCGTTCTGAGCTTTCCCATTTGGGTCCCACACCCTTTTACGGCGTCCGGCGCACTCTACCCTGGGTCCCGCACACTTTCTACGGCGTTCTGAGCTTTCCCATTTGGGTCCCGCAAATTTTCTACGGCGTCCGGCGCACTCTACCTTGGATTCCGCACACCTTTACGGCGTCCGGCGCACTCTACCTTGGGTCCCGCACACTTTCTACGGCGTCCTGCGCACTTCAATTTGGGTCCCGCACCCTTTCTTCGGCAGCCGGTGCAATCGCTTTGAGTCCCACACACTTTCTACGGCGTCAAGCGCACTCTACCTTTGGTCCCACACCCTTTTACGGCATCCGGCGCACTCTACCCTGGGTCCCGCACACTTTCTACGGCGTTCTGAACTTTCCCATATGGGTCCCGCAAATTTTCTACGGCGTCCGGCGCACTCTACCTTGGGTCCCGCACACCTCTACGGCGTCCGGCGCACTCTACCTTGGTCCCACACCCTTTACGGCGTCCGGCGCACTCTACCCTGAGTCCCGCACACTTTCTACGGCGTTCTGAGCTTTCCCATTTGGGTCCCGCCCACTTTCTCCGGCGTCTGGCGCACTTACATTCGGGTCCCACACACTTTCTACGGCGTCGGGCGCACTCTACCTTGGGTCCCGCACACTTTCTACGGCGTCCGGCGCACTCTACCTTGGGTCCCGCACACTTTCTACGACGTCCGGCGCACTTACATTCGGGTCCGACACACTTTCTACAGCGTTCGGCGCACTCTATCTTGGGTCCCGCACACCTTTACGGCGTCCGGCGCACTCTACCTTTGGTCCCACACCCTTTTACGGCGTCCGGCGCACTCTACCCTGAGTCCCGCACACTTTCTACGGCGTTCTGAGCTTTCCCATTTGGGTCCCGCAAATTTTCTACGGCGTCCGGCGCACTCTACCTTGGGTCCCGCCCACTTTTTACGGCGTCCGGCGCACTCTACCTTTGGTCCCACACCCTTTTACGGCGTCCGGCGCACTCTACCCTGAGTCCCGCACACTTTCTACGGCGTTCTGAGCTTTCCCATTTGGGTCCCGCCCACTTTCTCCGGCGTCTGGCGCACTTACATTCGGGTCCCACACACTTTCTACGGCGTCGGGCGCACTCTACCTTGGGTCCCGCACACTTTCTACGGCGTCCGGCGCACTCTACCTTGGGTCCCGCACACTTTCTACGACGTCCGGCGCACTCGCATTCGGGTCCCGCCCACTTTCTACGGCGTCCGGCGCACTCTACCTTTGGTCCCACACCCTTTTACGGCGTCCGGCGCACTCCCATTTGGGTCCCTCCCACTTTCTCCGGCGTCTGGCGCACTTACATTCGGGTCCCACACACTTTCTACGGCGTCCGGCGCACTCTACCTTGGGTCCCGCACACCTTTACGGCGTCCGGCGCACTCTACCTTTGGTCCCACACCCTTTTACGGCATCCTGCGCACTCGCATTCGGGTCCCGCCCACTTTCTACGGCGTCCGGCGCACTCTACCTTTGGTCCCACACCCTTTTACGGCGTCCGGCGCACTCTACCCTGGGTCCCGCATACTTTCTACGGCGTTCTGAGCTTTCCCATATGGGTGCCGCAAATTTTCTACGGCGTCCGGCGCACTCTACCTTGAGTCCCGCACACTTTCTACAGCGTCTGGCACACCCTACCTTAGGTCCCGCACACTTTCTACGGCGTCCAGCGCACTCTACCTTGTGTCCCGCACACCTTTACGGCGTTCTTAGCTTTCCCATTGGGGTCCCGCAAATGTTCTACGGCGTCCAACGCACTCTACCTTGGATTCCGCACACCTTTACGGCGTCCGGCGCACTCTACCTTGGGTCCCGCACACTTTCTACGGCGTCCTGCGCACTTCAATTTGGGTCCCGCACACTTTCTTCGGCAGCCGGTGCAATCGCTTTGAGTCCCACACACTTTCTACGGCGTCAAGCGCACTCTACCTTTGGTCCCACACCCTTTTACGGCATCCGGCGCACTCTACCCTGGGTCCCGCACACTTTCTACGGCGTTCTGAACTTTCCCATATGGGTCCCGCAAATTTTCTACGGCGTCCGGCGCACTCTACCTTGGGTCCCGCACACCTTTACGGCGTCCGGCGCACTCTACCTTTGGTCCCACACCCTTTTACGGCGTCCGGCGCACTCTACCCTGAGTCCCGCACACTTTCTACGGCGTTCTGAGCTTTCCCATTTGGGTCCCGCCCACTT
This sequence comes from Aplectana chamaeleonis, assembly GCA_029168955.1. Lineage (NCBI taxonomy): Eukaryota > Metazoa > Nematoda > Chromadorea > Rhabditida > Cosmocercidae > Aplectana > Aplectana chamaeleonis. The sequence continues at coordinate 42,911 of JAPDOI010001461.1, read as the reverse complement.
TCTCCGGCGTCTGGCGCACTTACATTCGGGTCCCACACACTTTCTACGGCGTCGGGCGCACTCTACCTTGGGTCCCGCACACTTTCTACGGCGTCCGGCGCACTCTACCTTGGGTCCCGCACACTTTCTACGACGTCCGGCGCACTTACATTCGGGTCCGACACACTTTCTACAGCGTTCGGCGCACTCTATCTTGGGTCCCGCACACCTTTACGGCGTCCGGCGCACTCTACCTTTGGTCCCACACCCTTTTACGGCGTCCGGCGCACTCTAACCTGAGTCCCGCACACTTTCTACGGCGTTCTAAGCTTTCCCATTTGGGTCCCGCAAATTTTCTACTGCGTCCGGCGCACTCTACCTTGGGTCCCGCACACCTTTACGGCGTCCGGCGCACTCTACCTTTGGTCCCACACCCTTTTACGGCGTCCCGCGCACTCTCTACCCTGAGTCCCGCACACTTTCTACGGCGTTCTGAGCTTTCCCATTTGGGTCCCGCCCACTTTCTCCGGCGTCCGGCGCACTTCCATTCGGGTCCCACACACTTTCTCCGCCGTCGTGCGCACTCTGCCTTGGGTCCGGCACGCTTCCTACGGCGTCCGGCGCACTCTACCTTGCGTCCCGCACACTTTCTACGACGTCCGGCGCACTCGCATTCGGGTCCCGCCCACTTTCTACGGCGTCCGGCGCACTCTACCTTTGGTCCCACACCCTTTTACGGCGTCCGGCGCACTCCCATTTGGGTCCCTCCCACTTTCTCCGGCGTCTGGCGCACTTACATTCGGGTCCCACACACTTTCTACGGCGTCCGGCGCACTCTACCTTGGGTCCCGCACACCTTTACGGCGTCCGGCGCACTCTACCTTTGGTCCCACACCCTTTTACGGCATCCTGCGCACTCGCATTCGGGTCCCGCCCACTTTCTACGGCGTCCGGCGCACTCTACCTTTGGTCCCACACCCTTTTACGGCGTCCGGCGCACTCTACCCTGGGTCCCGCATACTTTCTACGGCGTTCTGAGCTCTCCCATTTGTGTTCCGCAAATTTTCTACGGCGTCCGGCGCACTCTACCTTGAGTCCCGCACACTTTCTACGGCGTCCTGCGCAATCTACCTTGGGTCCCGCACACTTTCTACGGCGTCCGGCGCACTCTACCTTGTGTCCCGCACACCTTTACGGCGTTCTTAGCTTTCCCATTGGGGTCCCGCAAATGTTCTACGGCGTCCGGCGCACTCTACCTTGGGTCCCGCACACTTTTTATGAGTCCTGCGCACTCGCATTCGGGACACACACACTTTCTACGGCGTCCGGCGGGCTCCCCCTTGGGTCACGCACACTTTCTACGGCATACAGAGCACTCCCATTTGGATCCCGCCCACTTCCTCCAGCGTCTGGCGCACTTACATTCGGGTCCCATACACTTTATACGGCGTCCGGCGCACTCTACCTTGGGTCCCGCACACATTCTACGCCGTCCGGCGCACTCTACCTTGGGACCCGCACACTTTTTACGGCGTCCGGCGCACTCTAAATTGGGTCCCGCACACTTTCTACGGTGTCGTGAGCACTCCCACTTGGGTCCCGCCCACTTTCTACGGCGTCTGGCGCATATACATTCGGGCCCCACACACTTTCTTCGGCGTCCGGCGCACTCTACCTTTAGTCCCGCACACTTTTACGGCGTCCGGCGCACTCTACCTTGGGTCCCGCACAATTTCTACTGCGTCCTGAGCTTTCCCATATGGGTCCCGCAAATTTTCTACGGCGTCCGGCGCACTCTATCTTGGATTCCGCACACCTTTACGGCGTCCGGCGCACTCTACCTTGGGTCCCGCACACTTTCTACGGCGTACTGCGCGCTTCAATTTGGGTCCCGCACACTTTCTTCGGCGTCCGGTGCAATCGCTTTAGGTCCCACACACTTTCTATGGCGTCCGGCGCACTCTACCTTTGGTCCCACACACTTTTACGGCGTTCGCCGCACTCTACCTTGGGTCCCGCACCCTTTCTACGGCGTCCTGCGCACTCGCATTCGGGTCCCGCCCACTTTCTACGGCGTCCGGCGCATTCTACCTTGGGTCCCGCACACTTTCTACGGCGTCCGGCGCACTCCCATTTGGGTCCCTCCCACTTTCTCCGGCGTCCGGCGCACTCTACATTCGGGTCCCACACACTTTCTACGGCGTCCGGCGCACTCTACCTTGGGTCCCGCACACCTTTACGGCGTCCGGCGCACTCTACCTTGGGTCCCACACACTTTCTACGGCGTCCTGCGCACTCGCATTCGGGTCCCGCACACTTTCTACGGCGTCCGGCGCACTCTACCTTGGGTCCCACACACTTTCTACGGCGTCCGGCGCACTCTACCTTTGGTCCCACACCCTTTACGGCGTCCTGCGCACTCGCATTCGGGTCCCGCCCACTTTCTACGGCGTCCGGCGCACTCTACCTTTGGTCCCACACCCTTTACGGCGTCCGGCGCACTCTACCCTGGGTCCCGCACACTTTCTACGGCGTTCTGAGCTTTCCCATTTGGGTCCCGCAAATTTTCTACGGCGTCCGGCGCACTCTACCTTGAGTCCCGCACACTTTCTACGGCGTCTGGCGCACCCTACCTTGGGTCCCGCACACTTTCTACGGCGTCCGGCGCACTCTACCTTGGGTCCCGCACACTTTCTACGGCGTTCTTAGCTTTCCCATTGGGGTCCCGCAAATGTTCTACGGCGTCCGGCGCACTCTACCTTGGGTCCCGCACACTTTTATGAGTCCGGCGCCCTCGCATTCGGGTCCCGCACACTTTCTACGGCGTCCGGCGCACTCTACCTTGGGTCACGCACACTTTCTACGGCATACAGAGCACTCCCATTTGGGTCCCGACCACTTTCTCCGGCGTCTGGCGCACTTACATTCGGGTCCCACACACTTTCTACGGCGTCCAGCGCACTTAACCTTGGGTCCCGCACACATTCTACGCCGTCCGGCGCACTCTACCTTGGGACCCGCACACTTTTACGGCGTCCGGCGCACTCTAAATTGGGTCCCGCACACTTTCTACGGTGTCGTGAGCACTCCCACTTGGGTCCCGCCCACTTTCTACGGCGTCTGGCGCATATACATTCGGGCCCCACACACTTACTCTTCTTCGGCGTCCGGCGCACTCTACCTTTAGTCCCGCACACTTTCTACGGCGTCCGGCGCACTCTACCTTGGGTCCCGCACACTTTCTACTGCGTCCTGAGCGCACTCTATGGGTCCCGCAAATTTTCTACGGCGTCCGGCGCACTCTATCTTGGATTCCGCACACTTTACGGCGTCCGGCGCACTCTACCTTGGGTCCCGCACACCTTCTACGGCGTCCTGCGCACTTCAATTTGGGTCCCGCACACTTTCTTCGGCGTCCGGTGCAATCGCTTTGGGTCCCCCACACTTTCTACGGCGTCCGGCGCACTCTACCTTTGGTCCCACACCCTTTTACGGCGTCCGGCGCACTCTACCTTGGATTCCGCACACCTTTACGGCGTCCGGCGCACTCTACCTTGGGTCCCGCACACTTTCTACGGCGTCCTGCGCACTCTACCCTGAGTCCCGCACACTTTCTACGGCGTTCTGAGCTTTCCCATTTGGGTCCCGCAAATTTTCTACGGCGTCCGGCGCACTCTACCTTGGGTCCCGCACACCTTTACGGCGTCCGGCGCACTCTACCTTGGGTCCCGCACACTTTCTACGGCGTCCGCCGCACTTCAATTTGGGTCCCGCACACTTTCTACGACGTCCAGCGCACTCTACCTTGGGTCCCGCACACTTTCTACCGCGTCCCGCGCACTCTAATTTGGGTCCCGCACACTTTCTACGGCGTCCGGCGCACTCTACCTTGGGTCCCGCACACTTTCTACGGCGTCCGGCGCACTCTACCTTGGGTCCCGCACACTTTCTACGTCGTCCGGCGCACTCTACCTTGGGTCCCACACACTTTCTACGGCGTCCGGCGCACTCTACCTTGAGTCCCGCACACTTTCTACGGCGTCCGGCGCACTCTACCTTGGGTCCCACACACTTTCTACGGCGTCCGGCGAACTCTACCTTAGGTCCCGCACACTTTCTACGGCGTCCGGCGCACTCTACCTTGGGTCCCGCACACCTTACGGCGTCCGGCGCACTCTACATTTGGTCCCACACCCTTTACGGCGTCCGGCGCACTCTACCCTGAGTCCCGCACACTTTCTACGGCGTTCTGAGCTTTCCCATTTGGGTCCCGCCCACTTTCTCCGGCGTCTGGCGCACTTACATTCGGGTCCCACACACTTTCTACGGCGTCGGGCGCACTCTACCTTGGGTCCCGCACACTTTCTACGGCGTCCGGCGCACTCTACCTTGGGTCCCGCACACTTTCTACGACGTCCGGCGCACTTACATTCGGGTCCGACACACTTTCTACAGCGTTCGGCGCACTCTATCTTGGGTCCCGCACACCTTTACGGCGTCCGGCGCACTCTACCTTTGGTCCCACACCCTTTTACGGCGTCCGGCGCACTCTACCCTGAGTCCCGCACACTTTCTACGGCATTCTGAGCTTTCCCATTTGGGTCCCGCAAATTTTCTACTGCGTCCGGCGCACTCTACCTTGGATTCCGCACACCTTTACGGCGTCCGGCGCACTCTACCTTGGGTCCCGCACACTTTCTACGGCGTCCTGCGCACTTCAGTTTGGGTCCCGCACACTTTCTTCGGCGTCCGGTGCAATCGCTTTGGGTCCCACACAGTTTCTACGGCGTCCGGCGCACTCTACCTTTGGTCCCACACCCTTTTATGGCGTCCGGCGCACTCTACCTTTGGTCCCACACCCTTTTACGGCGTCCGGCGCACTCTACCCTGAGTCCCGCACACTTTCTACGGCGTTCTGAGCTTTCCCATTTGGGTCCCGCAAATTTTCTACTGCGTCCGGCGCACTCTACCTTGGATTCCGCACACCTTTACGGCGTCCGGCGCACTCTACCTTTGGTCCCACACCCTTTTACGGCGTCCGGCGCACTCTACCCTGGGTCCCGCACACTTTCTACGGCGTTCTGAACTTTCCCATATGGGTCCCGCAAATTTTCTACGGTGTCCGGCGCACTCTACCTTGGGTCCCGCACACCTTTACGGCGTCCGGCGCACTCTACCTTTGGTCCCACACCCTTTTACGGCGTCCGGCGCACTCTACCCTGAGTCCCGCACACTTTCTACGGCGTTCTGAGCTTTCCCATTCGGGTCCCGCCCACTTTCTACGGCGTCCGGCGCACTCTACCTTGGGTCCCGCACACCTTTACGGCGTCCGGCGCACTCCCATTTGGGTCCCTCCCACTTTCTCCGGCGTCTGGCGCACTTACATTCGGGTCCCACACACTTTCTACGGCGTCCGGCGCACTCTACCTTGGGTCCCGCACACCTTTACGGCGTCCGGCGCACTCTACCTTGGGTCCCACACCCTTTACGGCGTCCTGCGCACTCTACCTTGGGTCCCGCACACTTTCTACGGCGTCCGGCGCACTCTACCTTGGGTCCCGCACACTTTCTACGGCGTCCGGCGCACTCTACCTTGGGTCCCACACACTTTACGGCGTCCGGCGCACTCGCATTCGGGTCCCGCACACTTTCTACGGCGTCCGGCGCACTCTACCTTTGGTCCCACACCCTTTACGGCGTCCGGCGCACTCTACCCTGGGTCCCGCACACTTTCTACGGCGTTCTGAGCTTTCCCATTTGGGTCCCGCAAATTTTCTACGGCGTCCGGCGCACTCTACCTTTGGTCCCGCACACTTTCTACGGCGTCCGGCACACTCTACCTTAGGTCCCGCACACTTTCTAAGGCGTCCGGCGCACTCCCACTTGGGGCCCGCACACTTTCTACGGCGTCCTTAGCACTTCCCATTGGGGTCCCGCACACTTTCTACGGCGTCCGGCGCACTCTACCTTGGGTCCCGCACACTTTTACGGCGTCCGGCGCACTCGCATTCGGGTCCCACACACACTTTCTACGGCGTCCGGCGCACTCTACCTTGGGTCCCGCACACTTTCTACGGCATACAGAGCACTCCCATTTGGGTCCCGCCCACTTCCTACGGCGTCTGGCGCACTTACATTCGGGTCCCACACACTTTATACGGCGTCCGGCGCACTCTACCTTGGGTCCCGCACACTTTCTACGGCGTCCGGCGCACTCTACCTTGGGTCCCGCACACTTTACGGCGTCCGGCGCACTCTAAATTGGGTCCCGCACACTTTCTACGGTGTCGTGAGCACTCCCACTTGGGTCCCGCCCACTTTCTACGGCGTCCGGCGCACATACATTCGGGACCCACACACTTTCTACGGCGTCCGGCGCACCCTACCTTGGGTCCCGCACACTTTCTACGGCATCCTGTGCACTCTACCTTGGGTCCCGCACACATTCTACGGCGTCCTGAGCTTTCCCATATGGGTCCCGCAAATTTTCTACGGCGTCCGGCGCACTCTACCTTGGGTCCCGCACACTTTCTACGGCATCCGGCGCACTCAACATTGGGTCCCGCACACTTTCTACGGCGTCCTGCAAACTTCAATTTGGGTCCCGCACACTTTCTTCGGCGTGCGGTGCACTCGCTTTGGGTCCCACACACTTTCTACGGCGTCCGGCGCACTCTACCTTTGGTCCCACACCCTTTTGCGGCGTCCGGCGCACTCTACCTTGGGTCCCGCACACCTCTACGGCGTCCGGCGCACTCTACCTTTGGTCCCACACCCTTTTACGGCGTCCGGCGCACTCTACTCTGAGTCCCGCACACTTTCTACTGCGTCCTGAGCTTTCCCATATGGGTCCCGCAAATTTTCTTTGGCGTCCGGCGCACTCTACCTTGGATTCCGCACACCTTTACGGCGTCCGGCGCACTCTACCTTGGGTCCCGCACACTTTCTACGGCGTCCTGCGCACTTCAATTTGGGTCCCGCACACTTTCTTCGGCGTTCTGAGCTTTCCCATTTGGGTCCCACACCCTTTTACGGCGTCCGGCGCACTCTACCCTGGGTCCCGCACACTTTCTACGGCGTTCTGAGCTTTCCCATTTGGGTCCCGCAAATTTTCTACGGCGTCCGGCGCACTCTACCTTGGATTCCGCACACCTTTACGGCGTCCGGCGCACTCTACCTTGGGTCCCGCACACTTTCTACGGCGTCCTGCGCACTTCAATTTGGGTCCCGCACACTTTCTTCGGCGTCCGGTGCAATCGCTTTGGGTCCCACACACTTTCTACGGCGTCAAGCGCACTCTACCTTTGGTCCCACACCCTTTTACGGCGTCCGGCGCACTCTACCCTGGGTCCCGCACACTTTCTACGGCGTTCTGAACTTTCCCATATGGGTCCCGCAAATTTTCTACGGCGTCCGGCGCACTCTACCTTGGGTCCCGCACACCTTTACGGCGTCCGGCGCACTCTACCTTTGGTCCCACACCCTTTTACGGCGTCCGGCGCACTCTACCCTGAGTCCCGCACACTTTCTACGGCGTTCTGAGCTTTCCCATTTGGGTCCCGCCCACTTTCTCCGGCGTCTGGCGCACTTACATTCGGGTCCCACACACTTTCTACGGCGTCGGGCGCACTCTACCTTGGGTCCCGCACACTTTCTACGGCGTCCGGCGCACTCTACCTTGGGTCCCGCACACTTTCTACGACGTCCGGCGCACTTACATTCGGGTCCGACACACTTTCTACAGCGTTCGGCGCACTCTATCTTGGGTCCCGCACACCTTTACGGCGTCCGGCGCACTCTACCTTTGGTCCCACACCCTTTTACGGCGTCCGGCGCACTCTACCCTGAGTCCCGCACACTTTCTACGGCATTCTGAGCTTTCCCATTTGGGTCCCGCAAATTTTCTACTGCGTCCGGCGCACTCTACCTTGGATTCCGCACACCTTTACGGCGTCCGGCGCACTCTACCTTGGGTCCCGCACACTTTCTACGGCGTCCTGCGCACTTCAGTTTGGGTCCCGCACACTTTCTTCGGCGTCCGGTGCAATCGCTTTGGGTCCCACACAGTTTCTACGGCGTCCGGCGCACTCTACCTTTGGTCCCACACCCTTTCACGGCGTCCGGCGCACTCTACCCTGAGTCCCGCACACTTTCTACGGCGTCCGGCGCACTCTACCCTGAGTCCCGCACACTTTCTACGGCGTTCTGAGCTTTCCCATTTGGGTCCCGCAAATTTTCTACGGCGTCCGGCGCACTCTACCTTGGATTCCGCACACCTTTACGGCGTCCGGCGCACTCCACCTTGGTCCCACACCCTTTACGGCGTCCGGCGCACTCTACCCTGGGTCCCGCACACTTTCTACGGCGTTCTGAACTTTCCCATATGGGTCCCGCAAATTTTCTACGGTGTCCGGCGCACTCTACCTTGGGTCCCGCACACTTTCTACGGCGTCCGGCGCACTCTACCTTTGGTCCCACACCCTTTACGGCGTCCGGCGCACTCTACCTTGAGTCCCGCACACTTTCTACGGCGTTCTGAGCTTTCCCATTTGGGTCCCACCCACTTTCTACGGCGTCTGGCGCACTTACATTCGGGTCGCACACATTTCTACGGCGTCCGACGCACTCTACCTTGGGTCCTGCACACTTTCTACGGCGTCTGGCGCACTCTACCTTGGGTCCCGCACACATTCTACGGCGTCCGGCGCACTCGCATTCGGGTCCCGCACACTTTCTACGGCGTCCGGCGCACTCTACCTTTGGTCCCACACCCTTTCTACGGCGTCCGGCGCACTTCCACTTGGGTCCCGCACACTTTCTACGGCGTCTGGCGCACTCTACCTTGGGTCCCACACACTTTCTACGGCGTCCGGCGCACTCTACCTTGGATCCCGCACACTTTCTACGACGTCCGGCGAAATCTACCGTGGGTCCCGCACACTTTCTACGGCGTCTGGCGCACTCTACCTCGGGTCCCACACACTTTCTACGGCGTCCGGCGCACTCTACCTTTGGTCCCTCACCCTTTTACGGCGTCCGGCGCACTCTACCCTGGGTCCCGCACACTTTCTACGGCGTTCTGAGCTTTCCCATATGGGTCCCGCACACTTTCTACGGCGTCTGGCACACCCTACCTTGGGCCCCGCACACTTTCTACGGCGTCCGGCGCACTCTAAATTGGGTCCCGCACACGTTCTACGGCGTCCGGCGCACTCTACCATGGGTCCCGCACACCTTTACGGCGTTCTGAGCTTTCCCATCGGGGTCCCGCAAATGTTCTACGGCGTCCGGCGCACTCTACCTTGGGTCCCGCACACTTTCTACGGCGTCCGGCGCACTCGCTACCTTCGGGTCACACACACTTTCTACGGCGTCCGGCGCACTCCCTTGGGTCACGCACACTTTCTACGGCGTACAGAGCACTCCCATTTGGATCCCGCCCACTTCCTCTACGGTGTCCGGCGCACTCTACCTTGGGTCCCACACACTTTATACGGCGTCCGGCGCACTCTACCTTGGGCCCCGCACACTTTCTACGGCGTCCGGCGCACTCTACCTTGGGTCCCGCACACTTTCTACGGCGTCCGGCGCACTCTACCTTGGGTCCCGCACACTTTCTACGGCGTCCGGCGCACTCTACCTTGGGTCCCACACACTTTCTACGGCGTCCGTCGCACTCTACCTTGGGTCCCGCACACTTTCTACGGCGTCCGGCGCACTCTACCTTGGGTCCCGCACACTTTCTACGGCGTCCGGCGCACTCTACCTATGGGTCCCGCACACTTTCTACGGCGTCCGGCGCACTCTACCTTGGGTCCCGCACACTTTCTACGGCGTCCGGCGCACTCTACCTTGGGTCCCGCACACTTTCTACGGCGTCCTGCGCACTTCAATTTGGGTCCCGCACACTTTCTACGGCGTCCGGCGCACTATCGCTTGGGTCCCACACACTTTCTACGGCGTCCGGCGCACTCTACCTTTGGTCCCACACCCTTTACAGCGTCCGGCGCACTCTACCTTGGGTCCCGCACACATTCTACGGCGTCCGGCGCACTCTACCTTGGGTCCCGCACACTTTCTACGGCGTCCGGCGCACTCTACCCTGAGTCCCGCACACTTTCTACGGCGTTCTGAGCTTTCCACCTTTGGTCCCCCACCCTTTCACGGCGTCCGGCGCACTCTACCCTGAGTCCCGCACACTTTCTACGGCGTCCGGCGCACTCTACCTTGGGTCCCGCACACTTTCTACGGCGTCCTGCGCACTTCAGTTTGGGTCCCGCACACTTTCTTCGGCGTCCGGTGCAATCTTTGAGTCCCGCACACTTTCTACGGCGTTCTGCGCTTTCCCATTTGGGTCCCACACCCTTTCCGGCGTCCGGCGCACTCTACCTTGGGTCCCGCACACCTTCTACGGCGTCCTGCGCACTTCAATTTGGGTCCCGCAAATTTTCTACGGCGTCCGGTGCACTCTACCTTGGGTCCCGCACACCTTTACGGCGTCCGGCGCACTCTACCTTGGGTCCCGCACACTTTCTACGGCGTCCTGCGCACTTCAATTTGGGTCCCGCACACTTTCTTCGGCGTCCGGCGCACTCTACCCTGAGTCCCGCACACTTTCTACGGCGTTCTGAGCTTTCCTATTTGGGTCCCGCCCACTTTCTCCGGCGTCTGGCGCACTTACATTCGGGTCCCACACACTTTCTACGGCGTCCGGCGCACTCTACCTTGGGTCCCGCACACTTTCTACGGCGTCCGGCGCACTCTACCTTGGGTCCCGCACACTTTCTACGACGTCCGGCGCACTTACATTCGGGTCCCACACACTTTCTACAGCGTTCGGCGCACTCTATCTTGGGTCCCGCACACCTTTACGGCGTCCGGCGCACTCTACCTTTGGTCCCACACCCTTTTACGGCGTCCGGCGCACTCTACCCTGAGTCCCGCACACTTTCTACGGCGTTCTGAGCTTTCCCATTTGGGTCCCGCAAATTTTCTACGGCGTCCGGCGCACTCTACCTTGGATTCCGCACACCTTTACGGCGTCCGGCGCACTCTACCTTGGGTCCCGCACACCTTCTACGGCGTCCTGCGCACTTCAATTTGGGTCCCGCACACTTTCTTCGGCGTCCGGTGCAATCGCTTTGGGTCCCACACACTTTCTACGGCGTCCGGCGCACTCTACCTTTGGTCCCACACCCTTTTACGGCGTCCGGCGCACTCTACCTTTGGTCCCACACCCTTTTACGGCGTCCGGCGCACTCTACCCTGAGTCCCGCACACTTTCTACTGCGTCCTGAGCTTTCCCATATGGGTCCCGCAATATTTCTACGGCGTCCGGCGCACTCTACCTTGGATTCCGCACACCTTTACGGCGTCCGGCGCACTCTACCTTTGGTCCCACACCCTTTCACGGCGTCCGGCGCACTCTACCCTGGGTCCCGCACACTTTCTACGGCGTCAAGCGCACTCTACCTTTGGTCCCACACCCTTTTACGGCATCCGGCGCACTCTACCCTGGGTCCCGCACACTTTCTACGGCGTCCGGCGCACTTCCCTTGGGTCCCGCACACTTTCTTCGGCGTCCGGCGCACTCTACCTTGGGTCCCGCACACCTTTACGGCGTCCGGCGCACTCTACCTTGGGTCCCGCACACTTTCTACGGCGTCCGGCGCACTCTACACTGGGGCCCGCACACTTTCTACGGCGTTCTGAACTTTCCCATATGGGTCCCGCAAACTTTCTACAGCGTCCGGCGCACTCTACCTTGGGTCCCACACACTTGCTCCAGCGTCCGGCGCACTCTACCTTGGGTCCCGTACACTTTCTACGGCGTCCGGCGCACTCTACCTTGGGTCACGCACACTTTCTACGACGTCCGGCGCACTCTACCTTGGGTCCCACACACTTTCTACAGCGTCCGGCGCACTCTACCTTGGGTCCCGTACACTTTCTACGGCGTCCGGCGCACTCTGCCTTTGGTCCCGCACCCTTTTACGGCGTCCGGCGCACTCCACCCTGAGCCCCGCACACTTTCTACGGCGTTCTGAACTTTCCCATATGGGTCCCGCAAATTTTCTACGGCGTCCGGCGCACTCTACCTTGGGTCCCGCACACCTTTACGGCGTCCGGCGCACTCTACCTTGGGTCCCGCACACTTTCTACGGCGTCCGGCGCACTTCAGTTTGGGTCCCGCACACTTTCTACGGCGTCCGGCGCAATCGCTTTGGGTCCCACACACTTTCTACGGCGTCCGGCGCACTCTACCTTTGGTCCCACACCCTTTTATGGCGTCCGGCGCACTCTACCCTTTGGTCCCACACCCTTTACGGCGTCCGGCGCACTCTACCCTGAGTCCCGCACACTTTCTACGGCGTACTGAGCTTTCCCATTTGGGTCCCGCAATATTTCTACGGCGTCCGGCGCACTCTACCTTGGATTCCGCACACCTTTACGGCGTCCGGCGCACTCTACCTTTGGTCCCACACCCTTTCACGGCGTCCGGCGCACTCTACCCTGAGTCCCGCACACTTTCTACGGCGTTCTGAACTTTCCCATATGGGTCCCGCAAATTTTCTACGGCGTCCGGCGCACTCTACCTTGGGTCCCGCACACCTCTACGGCGTCCGGCGCACTCTACCTTTGGTCCCACACCCTTTTACGGCGTCCGGCGCACTCTACTCTGAGTCCCGCACACTTTCTACTGCGTTCTGAGCTTTCCCCATTTGGGTCCCACCCACTTTCTCCGGCGTCCGGCCCTCTCTCCCTTGGGTCCCACACACTTTCTACGGCGTGCGGCGCACTCTACCTTGGGTCCCGCACACTTTCTACGGCGTCCGGCGCACTCTACCTTGGGTCCCGCACACTTTCTACGACGTCCGGCGCACTCTACCTTGGGTCCGACACACTTTCAACAGCGTTCGGCGCACTCTATCTTGGGTCCCGCACACCTTTACGGCGTCCGGCGCACTCTACCTTTGGTCCCACACCCTTTTACGGCGTCCGGCGCACTCTAACCTGAGTCCCGCACACTTTCTACGGCGTTCTAAGCTTTCCCATTTGGGTCCCGCAAATTTTCTACTGCGTCCGGCGCACTCTACCTTGGATTCCGCACACCTTTACGGCGTCCGGCGCACTCTACCTTGGGTCCCGCACACTTTCTACGGCGTCCTGCGCACTTCAGTTTGGGTCCCGCACACTTTCTTCGGCGTCCGGTGCAATCGCTTTGGGTCCCGCACAGTTTCTACGGCGTCCGGCGCACTCTACCTTGGGTCCCGCACACTTTCTACGGCGTCCGGCGCACTCTACCTTGGGTCCCGCACACTTTCTACGACGTCCGGCGCACTTACATTCGGGTCCGACACACTTTCAACAGCGTTCGGCGCACTCTATCTTGGGTCCCGCACACCTTTACGGCGTCCGGCGCACTCTACCTTGGATTCCGCACACCTTTACGGCGTCCGGCGCACTCTACCTTTGGTCCCACACCCTTTTACGGCGTCCGGCGCACTCTACCCTGGGTCCCGCACACTTTCTACGGCGTTCTGAACTTTCCCATATGGGTCGCGCAAATTTTCTACGGTGTCCGGCGCACTCTACCTTGGGTCCCGCACACCTTTACGGCGTCCGGCGCACTCTACCTTTGGTCCCACACCCTTTTACGGCGTCCGGCGCACTCTACCCTGAGTCCCGCACACTTTCTACGGCGTTCTGAGCTTTCCCATTTGGGTCCCGCCCACTTTCTCCGGCGTCTGGCGCACTTACATTCGGGTCCCACACACTTTCTACGGCGTCGGGCGCACTCTACCTTGGGTCCCGCACACTTTCTACGGCGTCCGGCGCACTCTACCTTGGGTCCCGCACACTTTCTACGGCGTCCGGCGCACTTACATTCGGGTCCGACACACTTTCTACAGCGTCCGGCGCACTCTACCTTGGGTCCCGCACACCTTTACGGCGTCCGGCGCACTCTACCTTGGGTCCCACACACCTTTTTACGGCGTCCGGCGCACTCTAACCTTGGGTCCCGCACACTTTCTACGGCGTCCTAAGCTTTCCCATTTGGGTCCCGCAAATTTTCTACGGCGTCCGGCGCGCTTACATTCGAGTCCCACACACGTTCTACGGCGTCCGGCGCACTCTACCTTGGGTCCCCCACACTTTCTACGGCGTCCGGCGCACTTCAGTTTGGGTTCCGCAAATTTTCTACGGCGTCCGGCGCACTCTAAATTGGGTCCCGCACACTTTCTACGGCGTCCTGCGCACTCTACCTTGGGTCCCGCACACTTTCTACGGCATCCGGCGCACTCGCATTCGGGTCCCACACACTTTCTACGGCGTCAGGCGCACTCTACCTTGGGTCCCGCACACTTTCTACGGCATACAGAGCACTCCAATTTGGGTCCCGCCCACTTTCTCCGGCGTCCGGCGCACTCTACATTCGGGTCCCACACACTTTATACGGCGTCCGGCGCACTCTACCTTGGGTCCCGCACACTTTCTACGGCGTCCGGCGCACTCTACCTTGGGTCCCGCACACTTTCTACGGCGTCCGGCGCACTCTAAATTGGGTCCCGCACACTTTCTACGGCGTCGTGAGCACTCCCACCTTGGGTCCCACACACTTTCTACGGCGTCCTGCGCAATCTACCTTGGGTCCCACACACTTTCTACGGCGTCTGGCGCACTCTACCTTTGGTCCCGCACACTTTTACGGCGTCCGGCGCACTCTACCTTGGGTCCCGCACACTTTCTACGGCGTCCTGAGCTTTCCCATATGGGTCCCGCAAATTTTCTCCGGCGTCCGGCGCACTCTACCTTGGATTCCGCACACCTTTACGGCGTCCGGCGCACTCTACCTTGGGTCCCGCACACTTTCTACGGCGTCCTGCGCACTTCAATTTGGGTCCCGCAAATTTTCTACGGCGTCCGGTGCACTCGCTTTAGGTCCCACACACTTTCTACGGCGTCCGGCGCACTCTACCTTTGGGTCCCACACACTTTCTACGGCGTCCGGCGCACTTTACCTTGGGTCCCGCACACTTTCTACGGCGTCCGGCGCACTCTACCTTGGGTCCCACACCCTTTACGGCGTCCGGCGCACTCTACCCTGGGTCCCGCACACTTTCTACGGCGTCCTGCGCACCCCACTTGGGTCCCGCACACTTTTCACGGCGTCCGGCGCACTCTACCTTGGGTCCCGCACACTTTCTACGGCGTCCGGCGCACTCTACCTTGGGTCCCGCACACTTTCTACGGCGTCCGGCGCACTTCTAGTTTGGGTCCCGCACACTTTCTACGGCGTCCGGCGCACTCTACCTTGGGTCCCGCACACTTTCTACGGCGTCCGGCGCACTCTACCTTGGGTCCCACACAGTTTCTACGGCGTCCGGCGCACTCTACCTTTGGTCCCACACCCTTTACGGCGTCCGGCGCACTCTACCTTGGGTCCCACACACTTTACGGCGTCCGGCGCACTCTACCCTGAGTCCCGCACACTTTCTACGGCGTCCTGAGCACTCCCATTTGGGTCCCACACACTTTCTACGGCGTCCGGCGCACTCTACCTTGGGTTCCGCACACTTTCTACGGCGTCCGGCGCACTCTACCTTGGGTCCCACACACTTTCTACGGCGTCCGGCGCACTCTACCCTGGGTCCCACACACTTTCTACGGCGTCCGGCGCACTCTACCTGGGTCGCGCACACTTTCTACGGCGTCCGGCGCACTCTACCTTGGGTCCCGCACACCTTACGGCGTCCGGCGCACTCTACCTTGGGTCCCACACACTTTTTACGGCGTCCGGCGCACTCTACCCTGAGTCCCGCACACTTTCTACGGCGTTCTGAGCACTCCCATTTGGGTCCCGCCCACTTTCTACGGCGTCTGGCGCACTCTACATTCGGGTCCCACACACTTTCTACGGCGTCGGGCGCACTCTACCTTGGGTCCCGCACACTTTCTACGGCGTCCGGCACACTCTACCTTGGCTCCCGCACACTTTCTACGGCGTCCGGCGCACTCTACCTTCGGGTCCGACACACTTTCAACAGCGTCCGGCGCACTCTACCTTGGGTCCCGCACACATTCTACGGCGTTCGGCGCACTCTACCTTGGGTCCCCCACACTTTCTACGGCGTCCGGCGCACTCTACCCTGAGTCCCCCACACTTTCTACGGCGTTCTGAGCTTTCCCATTTGGGTCCCGCACACTTTCTACGGCGTCCGGCGCACTCTACCTTGGGTCCCACACACTTTACGGCGTCCGGCGCACTCTACCTTGGGTCCCGCACACTTTCTACGGCGTCCTGCGCACTTCAGTTTGGGTCCCGCACACTTTCTTCGGCGTCCGGCGCAATCGCTTTGGGTCCCGCACACTTTCTACGGCGTCCGGCGCACTCTACCTTGGGTCCCGCACACTTTCTACGGCGTCCGGAGCACTCGCATTTGGGTCCAACACACTTTCTACGGCGTCCGGCGCACTCTACCTTGGGTCCCGCACACTTTCTACGGCGTCCGGCGCACTCTACCTTGGGTCCCACACACTTTCTACGGCGTCCGGCGCACTCTACCTTGGGTCCCACACACTTTCTACGGCGTCCGGCGCACTCTACCTTGGGTCCCACACACTTTCTACGGCGTCCGGCGCACTCTACCTTGGGTCCCACACACTTTCTACGGCGTCCGGCGCACTCTACCTTGGGTCCCGCACACTTTCTAAGGCGTCCGGCGCACTCTACCTTGGGTCCCGCACACTTTCTACGGCATCCGGCGAACTCTACCTTGAGTCCCACACACTTTCTACGGCGTCCGGCGCACTCTACCTTGGGTCCCGCACACTTTCTACGGCATCCGGCGAACTCTCACCTCGGTCCCGCACACTTTCTACGGCGTCCGGCGCACTCTACCTTGGGTCCCGCACACTTTCTACGGCGTCCGGCGCACTCTACCTTGGGTCCCGCACACTTTATACGTCGTCCGGCGCACTCTACCTTGGGTCCCACACGCTTTCTACGGCGTCCGACGCCCTCTACCTTGGGTCCCACACACTTTCTACGGCGTCCGGCGCACTCTACCTTGGGTCCCACACACTTTCTACGGCGTCCGGCGCACTCTACCTTGGGTCCCACACACTTTCTACGGCGTCCGGCGCACTCTACCTTGGGTCCCACACACTTTATACGTCGTCCGGCGCACTCTACCTTGGGTCCCGCCCACTTTCTACGGCGTCCGGCGCACTCTACCTTGGGTTCCGCACACTTTCTACGGCGTCCGGCGCACTCTACCTTGGGTCCCACACTCTTTCTACGGGTCCGGCGCACTCTACCTTGGGTCCCGCACACTTTCTACGGCGTCCGGCGCACTTCACCTTGGGTCCCGCACACTTTCTACGGCGTCTGGCGCACTCTACCTTGGGTTCCGCACACCTTCTACGGCGTCCGCCCCACTCTCCCTTGGGTCCCACCCACTTTCCACGGCATCCGACGCACTCTACCTTGGGTCCCACCCACTTTCTACGGCGTCCGGCGCACTCTACCTTGGGTCCCATACTTTCTACGGCGTCCGGCGCACTCTACCTTGGGTCCCGCACACTTTCTACGGCGTCCGGCGCACTTCTACCTTGGGTCCCGCACACTTTCTCCGGCGTCCGGCGCACTCTACCTTGAGTCCCGCACACTTTCTACGGCGTCCGGCGCACTCTACCTTGGGTCCCACACACTTTCTACGGCGTCCGGCGCACTCTACCTTGGGTCCCGCACACTTTCTACGGCGTCCGGCGCACTCTACCTTGGGTCCCGCACACTTTCTACGGCATCCGGCGAACTCTACCTTGGGTCCCTCACACTTTCTACGGCGTCCGGCGCACTCTACCTTGGGTCCCGCACACTTTCTTCGACGTCCGGCGCACTCTACCTTGGGTCCCACACACTTGCTACGGCGTCCGGCGCACTCAACCTTGAATCACGCACACTTTCTACGGCGTCCGGCGCACTCTACCTTGGGTCCCACACACTTTCTTCGGTGTTCGCCGCACTCTACCTTGGGTCCCGCACACTTTCTACGGTGTCCGGCGTGCTCTACCTTGGGTCCCACACACTTTCTACGGCGTCCGGTGCACTCTACCTTGGGTCCCACACACTTTCTACGGCGTTCGGCGTACTCTACCTTGGGTCTCACACACTGTCTACGGCGTCCGGCGCACTCTACCTTGGGTCCCACACACTTTCTACGGCGTCCGGCGAACTCTACCCTGGGTCCCGCATACTTTCTACGGCATCCGGCGCACTCTACCTTGGGTCCCACACACTTTCTACGGCGTCCAGCGCACTCCCATTTGGGTCCAACACACTTTCTACGGCGTCCGGCGCACTATACCTTGGGTCCCGCACACTTTCTACGGCATCCGGCGCACTCGACCTTGGGTTCCGCACACTTTCTCCGGCGTCCGGCGCACTCTACCTTGGGTCCCGCACACTTTCTACGGCGTCCGGCGCACTCTACCTTGGGTCCCGCACACTTTCTACGGCGTCCGGCGCACTCTACCTCGGGTCCCACACACTTCCTACGGCGTCCGGCGCACTCTACCTTGGGTCCCGCACACTTTCTACGGCATCCGGCGCACTCTACCTTTGGTCCCGCACACTTTCTACGGCATCCGGCGCACTCTACTTTGGGTCCCACACACTTTCTACGGCGTCCGGCGCACTCTTGCTTGGGTCCCACACACTTTCTACGGCGTCCGGCGCACTCTACCTTGGGTCCCGCACACTTTCTACGGCGTCCGGCGCACTCTACCTTGGGTCCCACACACTTCCTGTGGCGTCCCGTGCACTCCCACTTGGGTCCCACACACTTTCTACGGCGTCCGGCGCACTCTACCTTGGGTCCCACACACTTTCTACGGCGTCAGGCGCACTCTACCTTGGGTCCCACACACTTTCTACGGCGTCCGGCGCACTCTACCTTGGGTCCCACACACTTTCTACGGCGTCCGTCGCACTCTACCTTGGGTCCCACACACTTCTACGGCGTCCGGCGCACTCTACCTTGGGTCCCATACACTTTCTACGGCGTCCGGCGCACTCTAACTTGGGTCTCACACACTTTCTACGGCGTCCGGCGCACTCCGATTTGGGTCCAACACACTTTCTACGGCGTCCGGCGCACTCTACCTCGGGTCCCGCACACTTTCTACGGCCTCCGGCGCACTCTACCTTGGGTCCCACACACTTTCTACGGCGTCCGGCGCACTCTACCTTGGGTCCCGCACACTTTCTACGGCGTCCGGCGCACTCTACCTTGGGTCCCGCACACTTTCTACGGCGTCCGGCGCACTCTACCTTGGGTCCCGCACACTTTCTACGGCGTCCGGCGCACTCTACCTTGGGTCCCACACACTTTCTACGGCGTCCGGCGCACTCTACCTTGGGTCACGCACACTTTCTACGACGTCCGGCCCACTTACATTCGGGTCCCACACACTTTCTACGGCGTCCGGCGCACTCTACCTTGGGTCCCGCTCACTTTCTACGGCGTCCGGCGCACTCTACCTTGGGTCCCGCACACTTTCTACGGCGTCCGGCGCACTCTACCTTGGGTCCCACACACTTTCTACGGCGTCCGTCGCACTCTACCTTGGGTCCCGCACACTTTCTGCGGCGTCCGGCGCCCTCTACCTTGGGTCCCACACACTTTCTGCGGCGTCCGGCGCACTCTACCTTGGGTCCCACACACTTTCTACGGCGTCCGGCGCACTCTACCTTGGGTCCCACACACTTTCTACGGCGTCCGGCGCACTCTCTACCTTGGGTCCCACACACTTTCTACGGCGTCCGGCGCACTCTACCTTGGGTCCCACACACTTTCTACGGCGTCCGGCGCACTCTACCTTGGGTCCCACACACTTTCTACGGCGTCCGGCGCACTCTACCTTAGGTCCCACACACTTTCTACGGCGTCCGGCGCACTCTACCTTGGGTCCCGCACACTTTCTACGGCGTCCGGCGCACTCTACCTTGGGTCCCGCACACTTTCTACGGCGTCCGGCGCACTCTACCTTGGGTCCCACACACTTTCTACGGCGTCCGGCGCACTCTACCTTGGGTCCCGCACATTTTCTACGGCGTCCGGCGCACTCTTCCTTGGGTCCCACACACTTTCTACATCGTCCGTCGCACTCTACCTTGGGTCCCACACACTTTCTACGGCGTCCGGCGCACTCTACCTTTGGGTCCCACACACTTTACGGCCTCCGGCGCCCTCTACCTTGAGTCCCGCACACTTTCTACGGCGTCCGGCGCACTCTACCTTGGGTCCCACACACTTTCTACGGCGTCCGGCGAACTCTACCTTGGGTCCCGCACACTTTCTACGGCGTCCGGCGCACTCTACCTTGGGTCCCACACACTTTCTACGGCGTCCGGCGAACTCTACCTTGGGTCCCGCACACTTTCTACGGCATCCGGCGCACTCTACCTTGGGTCCCACACACTTTCTACGGCGTCCGGCGCACTCGACCTTGGGTTCCGCACACTTTCTACGACGTCCGGCGCACTCTACCTTGGGTCCCGCACACTTTCTCCTGCATCTGGCGCACTCTACCTTGGGTCCCACACACTTTCTACGTCGTCCGGCGCACTGTTATTTGGGTCCCACACACTTTCTACGGCGTCCGGCGCACTCTACCTTGAGTCCCACACTCTTTTCTACGGCGTCCGGCGCACTCTACCTTGGGTCCCGCACACTTTCTACGGCGTGCGGCGCCCTGTTATTTGGGTCCCACACACTTTCTACGGCGTCCGGCGCACTCTACCTTGGGTCCCACACACTTTCTACATCGTCCGGCGCACTCTACCTTAGGTCCCACACACTTTCTACGGCGTCCGGCGCACTCTGCCTTGGGTCCGACACACTTTCTACGGCGTCCGGCGCACTCTACCTTGGGTCCCACACACTTTCTACGGCGTCCGGCGCACTCTACTTGGGTCCCACACACTTTCTACGGCGTCCGGCGCACTCTACCTTTGGTCCCACACCCTTTCACGGCGTCCGGCGCACTCTACCCTGAGTCCCGCACACTTTCTACGGCGTCCGGCGCACTCTACCTTGGGTCCCGCACACTTTCTACGGCGTCCGGCGCACTCTACCTTTGGTCCCACACACTTTCTACGGCGTCCGGCGCACTCTACCTTGGGTCCCACACACTTTCTACGGCGTCCGGCGCCCTCTACCTTGGGTCCCACACACTTTCTACGGCGTCCGGCGCACTCTACCTTGGGTCCCACACACTTTCTACGGCGTCCGGCGCACTCTACCTTGGGTCCCACACACTTTCTACGGCGTCCGGCGCACTCTACCTTGGGTCCCGCACACTTTCTACGGCGTCCGGCGCACTCTACCTTGGGTCCCACACACTTTCTACGGCGTCCGGCGCACTCTACCTTGGGGCCCACACACTTTCTACGGCGTCCGGCGCACTCTACCTTGGGGCCCACACACTTTCTACGGCCTCCGGCGCACTCTACCCTGAGTCCCGCACATTTTCTACGGCGTCCGGCGCACTCTACCTTGGGTCCCACACACTTTCTACGGCGTCCGGCGCACTCTACCTTGGGTCCCACACACTTTCTACGGCGTCCGGCGCACTCTACCTTGGGTCCCACACACTTTCTACGGCGTCCGGCGCACTCTACCTTGGGTCCCACACACTTTCTACGGCGTCCGGCGCACTCTACCTTGGGTCCCGCACACTTTCTACGGCGTCCGGCGCACTCTACCTTGGGTCCCGCACACTTTCTACGGCGTCCGGCGCACTCTACCTTGGGTCCCACACACTTTCTACGGCGTCCGTCGCACTCTACCTTGGGTCCCGCACACTTTCTACGGCGTCCGGCGCATTCTACCTTGGGTCCCACACACTTTCTACGGCGTCCGGCGCACTCTACCTTGGGTCCCACACACTTTCTACGGCGTCCGGCGCACTCTACCTTGGGTCCCGTACATTTTATACGGCGTCCGGCGCACTCTTCTACCTTGGGGTCCCACCCACTTTCTACGGCCTCCGGCGCACCCTACCTTGGGTCCCACACACTTCCTACGGCGTCCGGCGCACTCTACCTTGGGTCCCACACACTTTCTACGGCGTCCGGCGCACTCTACCTTGGGTCCCACACACTTCCTGTGGCGTCCAGCGCACTCCCACTTGGGTCCCGCACACTTTCTACGGCGTCCGGCGCACTCACCTTGGGTTCCGCACACTTTCTACGGCGTCCGGCGCACTCTACCTTGGGTCCCACACACTTTCTACATCGTCCGTCGCACTCTACCTTGGGTCCCACACACTTTCTACGGCGTCCGGCGCACTCTACCTTGGGTCCCACACACTTTCTACGGCGTCCGGCGCACTCTACCTTGGGTCCCACACACTTTCTACGGCGTCCGGCGCACTCTACCTTGGGTCCCACACACTTTCTACGGCGTCCGGCGCACTCTACCTTGGGTCCCACACACTTTCTACGGCGTCCGGTGCACTCTACCTTGGGTCCCACACACTTTCTACGGCGTCCGGCGCACTCTACCTGGGTCCCGCACACTTTCTACGGCGTCCGGCGCACTCTACTTTGGGTCCCACACACTTTCTACGGCTTCCGGAGCACTCTACCTTGGGTCCCACACACTTTCTACGGCGTCCGGAGCACTCTACCTTGGGTCCCACACACTTTCTACGGCGTCCGGCGCACTCTACCTTGGGTCCCACACACTTTCTACGGCGTCCGGCGCACTCTACCTTGGGTCCCACACACTTTCTACGGCGTCCGGCGCACTCTACCTTGGGTCCCGCACACTTTCTACGGCGTCCGGCGCACTCTACCTTGGGTCCCGCACACTTTCTACGGCGTCCGGCGCACTCTACCTTGGGTCCCACACACTTTCTACGGCGTCCGGCGCACTCTACCTTGGGTCCCGCACATTTTCTACGGCGTCCGGCGCACTCTTCCTTGGGTCCCACACACTTTCTACGGCGTCCGGCGCACTCTACCTTGGGTCCCACACACTTTCTACGGCGTCCGGCGCACTCTACCTTGGGTCCCACACACTTTCTACGGCGTCCGGCGCACTCTACCTTGGGTCCCGCACACTTTCTACGGCGTCCGGCGCACTCTACCTTGGGTCCCGCACACTTTCTACGGCGTCCGGCGCACTCTACCTTGGGTCCCACACACTTTCTACGGCGTCCGTCGCACTCTACCTTGGGTCCCACACACTTTCTACGGCGTCCGTCAAACTCTACCTTGGGTCCCGCACACTTTCTACGGCGTCCGGAGCACTCTACCGTGGGTCCCACACACTTTCTACGTCGTCCGGCGCACTCTACCTTGGGTCCCACACACTTTCTACGGCGTCCGGCGCACTCTGCCTTGGGGCTCGCACACTTTCTACGGCGTCCGGCGCACTCTACCTTGGGTCCCACACACTTTCTTCCGCGTCCGGCCGACTCTTCCTTGGGTCCCACACACTTTCTACGGCGTCCGGCGCACTCTACCTTGGGTCCCACACACTTTATACGGCGTCCGGCGCACTCTACCTTGGGTCCCACACACTTTCTACGGCGTCCGGCGCACTCTACCTTGGGTCCCACACACTTTCTACGGCGTCCGGCGCACTCTACCTTGGGTCTCACACTTTCTACGGCGTCCGGCGCACTCTACCTTGGGTCCCACACACTTTCTACGGCGTCCGGCGCACTCTACCTTGGGTCCCACACACTTTCTACGGCGTCCGGCGCACTCTACCTTGGGTCCCACACACTTTCTACGGCGTCCGGCGCACTCTACCTTGGGTCCCACACACTTTCTACGGCGTCCGGCGCACTCTACCTTGGGTCCCACACACTTTCTACGGCGTCCGGCGCACTCT
This sequence comes from Aplectana chamaeleonis, assembly GCA_029168955.1. Lineage (NCBI taxonomy): Eukaryota > Metazoa > Nematoda > Chromadorea > Rhabditida > Cosmocercidae > Aplectana > Aplectana chamaeleonis. The sequence continues at coordinate 19,020 of JAPDOI010001461.1, read as the reverse complement.
ACCTTGGGTCCCACACACTTTCTACGGCGTCCGGCGCACTCTACCTTGGGTCCCACACACTTTCTACGGCGTCCGGCGCACTCTACCTTGGGTCCCACACACTTTCTACGGCGTCCGGCGCACTCTACCTTGGGTCCCACACACTTTCTACGGTGTCCGGCGCACTCTACCTTGGGTCCCACACACTTTCTACGGCGTCCGGCGCACTCTACCTTGGGTCCCACACACTTTCTACGGCGTCCGGCGCACTCTACCTTGGGTCCCACACACTTTCTACGGCGTCCGGCGCACTCTACCTTGGGTCCCACACACTTTCTACGGCGTCCGGCGCACTCTACCTTTGGGTCCCACACACTTTCTACGGCGTCCGGCGCACTCTACCTTGGGTCCCACACACTTTCTACGGCGTCCGGCGCACTCTACCTTGGGTCCCACACACTTTCTACGGCGTCCGGCGCACTCTACCTTGGGTCCCACACACTTTCTACGGCGTCCGTCGCACTCTACCTTGGGTCCCGCACACTTTCTACGGCGTCCGGCGCATTCTACCTTGGGTACCACACACTTTCTACGGCGTCCGGCGCACTCTACCTTGGGTCCCACACACTCTCTACAGCGTCCGACGCACTCTACCTTGGATTCCGCACACTGTCTACGGCGTCCGGCGCACTATACCTTGAGCCCCACACACTTTCCACGGCGTCCGACGCACTCTACCTTGGGTCCCACACACTTTCCACGGCATCCGACGCACTTTACCTAGGGTCCCACACACTTTCTACGGCGTCCGGCGCACTCCCACTTGGGTCCTGCATACACTCTACGGCGTCTGGCGCACTCCCACTTGGATCCCACACACTTTCCACGGCGCCCGACGCACTCTACCTTGGGTACCACACACTTTCAACGGCGTCCGGCGCACTCTACCTTGGGTCCCACACACTTTCTACGGCGTCCGGCGCACTTACCTTGGGTCCCGCACACTTTCTACGGCGTCCGGCGCACTCTACCTTGGGTCCCACACACTTTCTACGGCGTCCGGCGCACTCTACCTTGGGTCCCACACACTTTCTACGGTGTCCGGCGCACTCTACCTTGGGTCCCACACACTTTCTACGGCGTCCGGCGCACTCTACCTTGGGTCCCACACACTTTCTACGGCGTCCGGCGCACTCTACCTTGGGTCCCACACACTTTCTACGGTGTCCGGCGCACTCTACCTTGGGTCCCACACACTTTCTACGGCGTCCGGCGCACTCTACCTTGGGTCCCACACACTTTCTACGGCGTCCGGCGCACTCTACCTTGGGTCCCGCACACTTTCTACGGCGTCCGGCGCACTCTACCTTGGGTCCCACACACTTTCTACGGCGTCCGGCGCACTCTTCCTTGGGTCCCCGACTTTCTACGGCGTCGGGCGCCCTCTCCCTTGGGTCCCACAGACTTTCTACGGCGTCGGGCTCACTCTAGCTTGGGTCCCACACACTTTCTACGGCGTCCGGCGCACTCTACCTTGGGTCCCACACACTTTCTACGGCGTCCGGCGCACTCTACCTTGGGTCCCACACACTTTCTACGGCGTCCGGCGCACTCTACCTTGGGTCCCACACACTTTCTACGGCGTCCGGCGCACTCTACCTTGGGTCCCACACACTTTCTACGGCGTCCGGCGCACTCTACCTTGGGTCCCGCACACTTTCTACGGCGTCCGGCGCACTCTACCTTGGGTCCCACACACTTTCTACGGCGTCCGGCGCACTCTACCTTGGGTCCCACACACTTTCTACGGCGTCCGGCGCACTCTACCTTGGGTCCCACACACTTTCTACGGCGTCCGGCGCACTCTACCTTGAGTCCCGCACACTTTCTACGGCGTCCGGCGCACTCTACCTTGGGTCACACACTTTCTACGGCGTCCGGCGCACTCTACCTTGGGTCCCACACACTTTCTACGGCGTCCGGCGCACTCTACCTTGGGTCCCGCACACTTTCTACGGCGTCCGGCGCACTCTACCTTGGGTCCCACACACTTTCTACGGCGTCCGGCGCACTCTACCTTGGGTCCCACACACTTTCTACGGCGTGCGGCGCACTCTACCTTGGGTCCCACACACTTTCTACGGCGTCCGGCGCACTCTACCTTGGGTCCCACACACTTTCTACGTCGTCCGGCGCACTCTACCTTGGGTCCCACACACTTTCTACGGCGTCCGGCGCACTCTACCTTGGGTCCCGCACACTTTCTACGGCGTCCGGCGCATTCTACCTTGGGTACCACACACTTTCTACGGCGTCCGGCGCACTCTACCTTGGGTCCCGCACATTTTCTACGGCGTCCGGCGCACTCTTCCTTGGGTCCCACACACTTTCTACGGCGTCCGGCGCACTCTACCTTGGGTCCCACACACTTTCTACGGCGTCCGGCGCACTCTACCTTGGGTCCCACACACTTTCTACGGCGTCCGGCGCACTCTACCTTGGGTCCCACACACTTTCTACGGCGTCCGGCGCACTCTACCTTGGGTCCCGCACACTTTCTACGGCGTCCGGCGCACTCTACCTTGGGTCCCACACACTTTCTACGGCGTCCGGCGCACTCTACCTTAGGTCCCACACACTTTCTACGGCGTCCGGCGCACTCTACCTTGGGTCCCACACACTTTCTACGGCGTCCGGCGCACTCTACCTTGGGTCCCACACACTTTCTACGGCGTCCGGCGCACTCTACCTTGGGTCCCACACACTTTCTACGGCGTCCGGCGCACTCTACCTTGGGTCCCACACACTTTCTACGGCGTCCGGCGCACTCTACCTTGGGTCCCACACACTTTCTACGTCGTCCGGCGCACTCTACCTTGGGTCCCACACACTTTCTACGGCGTCCGGCGCACTCTACCTTGGGTCCCACACACTTTCTACGGCGTCCGGCGCACTCTACCTTGGGTCCCACACACTTTCTACGGCGTCCGGCGCACTCTACCTTGGGTCCCGCACACTTTATACGTCGTCCGGCGCACTCTACCTTGGGTCCCACACACTTTCTACGGCGTCCGGCGCACTCTACCTTGGGTCCCACACACTTTCTACGGCGTCCGGCGCACTCTACCTTGGGTCCCGCACATTTTCTACGGCGTCCGGCGCACTCTACCTTGGGTCCCGCACACTTTCTACGGCGTCCGGTGCACTCTACCTTGGGGCTCGCACACTTTCTACGGCGTCCGGCGCACTCTACCTTGGGTCCCACACACTTTCTACGGCATCCGGCGAACTCTACCTTGGGTCCCACACACTTTCTTCGGCGTTCGGCGCACTCTACCTTGGATCCCACACACTTTCTACGGGGTCCGGCGCACTCTACCTTGAGTCCCACACACTTTCTACGGCGTCCGGCGCACTCTCCCTTAGCTCCCGCACACTTTCTACGGCGTCAGGCGCACTCTACCTTGGGTCCCACACACTTTCTACGGCGTCCGGCGCACTCTACCTTAGGTCCCACACACTTTCTACGGCGTCCGGCGCACTCTACCTTGGGTCCCGCACACTTTCTACGGCGTCCGGCGCACTCTACCTTGGGTCCCACACACTTTCTACGGCGTCCGGCGCACTCTACCTTGGGTCCCACACACTTTCTACGGCGTCCGGCGCACTCTACCTGGGTCCCGCACACTTTTTACGGCGTCCGGCGCACTCTACCTTGGGTCCCACACACTTTCTACGGCGTACTTCCCACTCTACCTTGGGTCCCGCACACTTTCTACGGCCTCCGGCCCATTCTACCCTGGGTACCACACCCTTTCTCCGTCGTCCCCGGCACTCTACCTGGGTCCCGCACACTTTCTACGGCGTCCGGCGCACTCTACCTTGGGTCCCACACACTTTCTACGGCGTCAGGCGCACTCTACCTTGGGTCCCACACACTTTCTACGGCGTCCGGCGCACTCTACCTTAGGTCCCACACACTTTCTACGGCGTCCGGCGCACTCTACCTTGGGTCCCACACACTTTCTACGGCGTCCGGCGCACTCTACCTTGGGTCCCACACACTTTCTACGGCGTCCGGCCCACTCTACCTTGGGTCCCCCACACTTTCTACGGCGTCCGGCGCACTCTACCTTGGGTCCCACACAATTTCTACGGCGTCCGGAGCACTCTACCTTGGGTCCCACACACTTTCTACGGCGTCCGGCGCACTCTACCTTGGGTCCCGCACACTGTCTACGGCGTCCGGCGCACTCTACCGTGGGTCCCACACACTTTCTACGGCTTCCGGCGCACTCTACCTTGGGTCCCGCACACTGTCTACGGCGTCCGGCGCACTCTACCTTGGGTCCCACACACTTTCTACGGCGTCCGGCGCACTCTACCTTGGGTCCCACACACTTTCTACGGCGTCCGGCGCACTCTACCTTGGGTCCCACACACTTTCTACGGCGTCCGGCGCACTCTACCTTGGGTCCCACACACTTTCTACGGCGTCCGGCGCACTCTACCTTGGGTCCCGCACACTTTCTACGGCGTCCGGCGCACTCTACCTTGGGTCCCACACACTTTCTACGGCGTCCGGCGCACTCTACCTTGGGTCCCACACACTTTCTACGGCGTCCGGCGCACTCTACCTTGGGTCCCACACACTTTCTACGGCGTCCGGCGCACTCTACCTTGGGTCCCACACACTTTCTACGGCGTCCGGCGCACTCTACCTTGGGTCCCACACACTTTCTACGGCGTCCGGCGCACTCTACCTTGGGTCCCACACACTTTCTACGGCGTCCGGCGCACTCTACCTTGGGTCCCACACACTTTCTACGGCGTCCGGCGCACTCTACTTGGGTCCCACACACTTTCTACGGCGTCCGGCGCACTCTACCTTGGGTCCCACACACTTTCTACGGCGTCCGGCGCACTCTACCTTGGGACCCACACACTTTCTACGGCGTTCGGCGCACTCTACCTTGGGGCCCACACACTTTCTTCGTCGTCCGGCGCACTCTACCTTGGGTCCCACACACCTTCCACGGCGTCCGGCGCACTCTCCCTTGGGTCCCACACACTTTTTACGGTTTCCGGCGCACTACACCTTGGGTCCCACACACTTTCTACGGCGTGCGGCGCACTCTACCCTGGGTCCCCCCCCCTTTCTACGGGATCCGGCGCACTCTACCTTGGGTCCCACACACTTTCTACGGCGTCCGGCGCACTCTACCTTGGGTCCCGCACACTTTCTACGGCGTCTGGCGCACTCTACCTAGGGTCCCACACACTTTCTACGGCGTCCGGCGCACTCTACCTTGGGTCCCACACACCTTCTACCGCGTCCGGCGCACTCTCATTTGGGTCCCACACACTTTCTACGGCGTCCGGCGCACTCTACCTTGGGTCCCACACACTTTCTACGGCGTCCGGCGCACTCTACCTTGGGTCCCACACACTTTCTACGGCGTCCGGCGCACTCTACCTTGGGTCCCACACACTTTCTACGGCGTCCGGCGCACTCTACCTTGGGTCCCACACACTTTCTACGGCGTCCGGCGCACTCTACCTTGGGTCCCGCACATTTTCTACGGCGTCCGGCGCACTCTTCCTTGGGTCCCACACACTTTCTACATCGTCCGTCGCACTCTACCTTGGGTCCCACACACTTTCTACGGCGTCCGGCGCACTCTACCTTGGGTCCCACACACTTTCTACGGCGTCCGGCGCACTCTACCTTGGGTCCCACACACTTTCTACGGCGTCCGGCGCACTCTACCTTGGGTCCCACACACTTTCTACGGCGTCCGGCGCACTCTACCTTGGGTCCCACACACTTTCTACGGCGTCCGGCGCACTCTACCTTGGGTCCCACACACTTTCTACGGCGTCCGGCGCACTCTACCTTGGGTCCCGCACACTTTCTACGGCGTCCGGCGCATTCTACCTTGGGTCCCACACACTTTCTACGGCGTCCGGCGCACTCTACCTTGGGTCCCACACACTTTCTACGGCGTCCGGCGCACTCTACCTTGGGTCCCACACACTTTCTACGGCGTCCGGCGCACTCTACCTTGGGTCCCGCACACTTTCTACGGCGTCCGGCGCACTCTACCTTGGGTCCCACACACTTTCTACGGCGTCCGGCGCACTCTACCTTGGGTCCCACACACTTTCTACGGCGTCCGGCGCACTCTACCTTGGGTCCCACACACTTTCTACGGCGTCCGGCGCACTCTACCTTGGGTCCCACACACTTTCTACGGCGTCCGGCGCACTCTCACTTCGGTCCCGCACACTTTCTACGGCGTCCGGCGCACTCTACCTTGGGTCCCGCACACTTTCTACGGCGTCCGCCGCACTCGACCTTGGGTTCCGCACACATTCTACGGCGTCCTGCGCACTCTACCTTGGGTCCCACACACTTTCTACGGCGTCCGGCGTACTCTACCTTGGGTCCCACACACTTTCTACGGCGTCCGGCGCACTCTACCTTGGGTCCCACACACTTTCTACGGCGTCCGGCGCACTCTACCTTGGGTCCCACACACTTTCTACGGCGTCCGGCGCACTCTACCTTGGGTCCCACACACTTTCTACGGCGTCCGGCGCACTCTACCTTGGCTCCCACACACTTTCTACGGCGTCCGGCGCACTCTACCTTGGGTCCCGCACACTTTCTACGGCGTCCGGCGCACTCTACCTTGGGTCCCACACACTTTCTACGGCGTCCGGCGCACTCTACCTTGGGTCCCACACACTTTCTACGGCGTCCGGCGCACTCTACCTTGGGTCCCACACACTTTCTACGGCGTCCGGCGCACTCTACCTTGGGTCCCACACACTTTCTACGGCGTCCGGCGCACTCTACCTTGGGTCCCACACACTTTCTACGGCGTCCGTCGCACTCTACCTTGGGTCCCACACACTCTCTACGGCGTCCGGCGCACTCTACCTTGGGTCCCACACACTTTCTACGGCGTCCGGCGCACTCTACCTTGGGTCCCACACACTTTCTACGGCGTCCGGCGCACTCTACCTTGGGTCCCACACACTTTCTACGGCGTCCGGCGCACTCTACCTTGGGTCCCACACACTTTCTACGGCGTCCGGCGCACTCTACCTTGGGTCCCACACACTTTCTACGGCGTCCGGCGCACTCTACCTTGGGTCCCACACACTTTCTACGGCGTCCGGCGCACTCTCACTTCGGTCCCGCACACTTTCTACGGCGTCCGGCGCACTCTACCTTGGGTCCCACACACTTTCTACGGCGTCCGGCGCACTCTACCTTGGGTCCCACACACTTTCTACGGCGTCCGGCGCACTCTACCTTGGGTCCCACACACTTTCTACGGCGTCCGGCGCACTCTACCTTGGGTCCCACACACTTTCTACCGCGTCCGGCGCACTCTACCTTGGGTCCCACACACTTTCTACGGCGTCCGGCGCACTCTACCTTGGGTCCCACACACTTTCTACGGCGTCCGGCGCACTCTACCTTGGGTCCCACACACTTTCTACGGCGTCCGGCGCACTCTACCTTGGGTCCCACACACTTTCTACGGCGTCCGGCGCACTCTACCTTGGGTCCCACACACTTTCTACGGCGTCCGGCGCACTCTACCTTGGGTCCCACACACTTTCTACGGCGTCCGGCGCACTCTACCTTGGGTCCCACACACTTTCTACGGCGTCCGGCGCACTCTCCCTTGGGTCCCACACACTTTCTACGGCGTCCGGCGCACTCTACCTTGGGTCCCACACACTTTCTACGGCGTCCGGCGCACTCTACCTTGGGTCCCACACACTTTCTACGGCGTCCGGCGCACTCTACCTTGGGTCCCACACACTTTCTACGGCGTCCGGCGCACTCTACCTTGGGTCCCACACACTTTCTACGGCGTCCGGCGCACTCTACCTTGGGTCCCACACACTTTCTACGGCGTCCGGCGCACTCTACCTTGGGTCCCACACACTTTCTACGGCGTCCGGCGCACTATACCTTGGGTCCCCCACTCTTTCTACGGCGTCCCGCGCACTCTACCTCGCGTCCCACACACTTTCTACGGCGTCCGGCGCACTCTACCTTGGGTCCCACACACTTTCTACGGCGTCCGGCCCACTCTACCTTGGGTCCCACACACTTTCTACGGCGTCCGGCGCACTCAACCTTGGGTCCCACACACTTTCTACGGCGTCCGGCGCACTCTACCTTGGGTCCCACACACTTTCTACGGCGTCCGGCGCACTCTACCTTGGGTCCCACACACTTTCTACGGCGTCCGGCGCACTCTACCTTGGGTCCCACACACTTTCTACGGCGTCCGGCGCACTCTACCTTGGGTCCCACACACTTTCTACGGCGTCCGGCGCACTCTACCTTGGGTCCCACACACTTTCTACGGCGTCCGGCGCACTCTACCTTGGGTCCCACACACTTTCTACGGCGTCCGGCGCACTCTACCTTGGGTCCCACACACTTTCTACGGCGTCCGGCGCACTCTACCTTGGGTCCCACACACTTTCTACGGCGTCCGGCGCACTCTACCTTGGGTCCCACACACTTTCTACGGCGTCCGGCGCACTCTCACCTTGGGTCCCACACACTTTCTACGGCGTCCGGCGCACTCTACCTTGGGTCCCACACACTTTCTACGGCGTCCGGCGCACTCTACCTTGGGTCCCACACACTTTCTACGGCGTCCGGCGCACTCTACCTTGGGTCCCACACACTTTCTACGGCGTCCGGCGCACTCTACCTTGGGTCCCACACACTTATTACGGCGTCCGGCGCACTCTACCTTGGGTCCCACACGCTTTCTACGGCGTTCGGCGCACTCTACCTCGGGTCCCACATACTTTCTACGGCGTCCGGCGCACTCTACCTTGGGTCCCACACACTTTCTACGGCGTCCGGCGCACTCTACCTTGGGTCCCACACACTTTCTACGGCGTTCGGCGCACTCTACCTTGGGTCCCACACACTTTCTACGGCGTCCGGCGCACTCTACCTTGGGTCCCACACACTTTCTACGGCGTCCGGCGCACTCTACCTTGGGTCCCACACACTTTCTACGGCGTCCGGCGCACTCTACCTTGGGTCCCACACACTTTCTACGGCGTCCGGCGCACTCTACCTTGGGTCCCACACACTTTCTACGGCGTCCGGCGCACTCTACCTTGGGTCCCACACACTTTCTACGGCGTCCGGCGCACTCTACCTTGGGTCCCACACACTTTCTACGGCGTCCGGCGCACTCTACCTTGGGTCCCACACACTTTCTACGGCGTCCGTCGCACTCTACCTTGGGTCCCACACACTTTCTACGGCGTCCGGCGCACTCTACCTTGGGTCACACACACTTTCTACGGCGTCCGGCGCACTCTACCTTGGGTCCCACACACTTTCTACGGCGTGCGGCGCACTCCACCTTGGGTCCCACACACTTTCTACGGCGTCCGGCGCACTCTACCTTGGGTCCCACACACTTTCTACGGCGTCCGGCGCACTCTACCTTGGGCCCCACACACTTTCTACGGCGTCCGGCGCACTCTACCTTGGGTCCCACACACTTTCTACGGCGTCCGGCGCACTCTACCTTGGGTCCCACACACTTTCTATGGCGTCCGGCGCACTCTACCTTGGGTCCCACACACTTTCTACGGCGTCCGGCGCACTCTACCTTGGGTCCCACACACTTTCTACGGCGTCCGGCGCACTCTACCTTGGGTCCCACACACTTTCTACGGCGTCCGGCGCACTCTACCTTGGGTCCCACACACTTTCTACGGCGTCCGGCGCACTCTACCTTGGGTCCCACACACTTTCTACGGCGTCCGGCGCACTCTACCTTGGGTCCCACACACTTTCTACGGCGTCCGGCGCACTCTACCTTGGGTCCCACACACTTTCTACGGCGTCCGGCGCACTCTACCTTGGGTCCCACACACTTTCTACGGCGTCCGGCGCACTCTACCTTGGGTCCCACACACTTTCTACGGCGTCCGGCGCACTCTACCTTGGGTCCCACACACTTTCTACGGCGTCCGGCGCACTCTACCTTGGGTCCCACACACTTTCTACGGCGTCCGGCGCACTCTACCTTGGGTCCCACACACTTTCTACGGCGTCCGGCGCACTCTACCTTGGGTCCCACACACTTTCTACGGCGTCCGGCGCACTCTACCCTGGGGCCCACACACTTTCTACGGCCTCCGGCGCACCCCACCTTGGGTCCCCCACACTTCCTACGGCGTCCGGCGCACTCTACCTTGGGACCCACACACTTTCTACGGCGTCCGGCGCACTCTACCTTGGGTCCCACACACTTTCTACGGCGTCCGGCGCACTCTACCTTGGGTCCCACACACTTTCTACGGCGTCCGGCGCACTCTACCTTGGGTCCCACACACTTTCTACGGCGTCCGGCGCACTCTACCTTGGGTCCCACACACTTTCTACGGCGTCCGGCGCACTCTACCTTGGGTCCCACACACTTTCTACGGCGTCCGGCGCACTCTACCTTGGGTCCCACACACTTTCTACGGCGTCCGGCGCACTCTACCTTGGGTCCCACACACTTTCTACGGCGTCCGGCGCACTCTACCTTGGGTCCCACACACTTTCTACGGCGTCCGGCGCACTCTACCTTGGGTCCCACACACTTTCTACGGCGTCCGCCGCACTCTCACTTCGGTCCCGCACACTTCCTGCGACGTCCGGCGCACTCTACCTTGGGTCCCACACACTTTCTACATCGTCCGTCGCACTCTACCTTGGGTCCCACACACTTTCTACGGCGTCCGGCGCACTCTACCTTGGGTCCCGCACATTTTCTACGGCGTCCGGCTCATTCGCCTTTGGGTCGCACACACTTCCTGTGGCGTCCCGCGCACTCCCACTTGGGTCCCGCACACTTTCTACGGCGTCCGGCGCACTCTACCTTGGGCCCCGCACACTTTCTACGGCGTCCGGCGCACTCTACCTTGGGTCCCGCACACTTTCTACGGCGTCCGGCGCACTCTACCTTGGGTCCCACACACTTTCTACGGCGTCCGGCGCACTCTACCTTGGGTCCCGCACACTTTCTACGGCGTCCGGCGCACTCTACCTTGGGTCCCGCACACTTTCTACGGCGTCCGGCGCACTCTACCTTGGGTCCCGCACACTTTCTACGGCGTCCGGCGCACTCTACCTTGGGTCCCACACACTTTCTACGGCGTCCGTCGCACTCTACCTTGGGTCCCACACACTTTCTACGGCGTCCGGCGCACTCTACCTTGGGTCCCACACACTTTCTACGGCGTCCGGCGCACTCTACCTTGGGTCCCACACACTTTCTACGGCGTCCGGCGCACTCTACCTTGGGTCCCACACACTTTCTACGGCGTCCGGCGCACTCTACCTTGGGTCCCACACACTTTCTACGGCGTCCGGCGCACTCTACCTTGGGTCCCACACACTTTCTACGGCGTCCGGCGCACTCTACCTTGGGTCCCACACACTTTCTACGGCGTCCGGCGCACTCTACCTTGGGTCCCACACACTTTCTACGGCGTCCGGCGCACTCTACCTTGGGTCCCACACACTTTCTACGGCGTCCGGCGCACTCTACCTTGGGTCCCACACACTTTCTACGGCGTCCGGCGCACTCTACCTTGGGTCCCACACACTTTCTACTGCGTCCGTCGCACTCTACCTTGGGTCCCGCACACTTTCTACGGCGTCCGGCGCATTCTACCTTGGGTCCCACACACTTTCTACGGCGTCCGGCGCACTCTACCTTGGGTCCCACACACTTTCTACGGCGTCCGGCGCACTCTACCTTGGGTCCCACACACTTTCTACGGCGTCCGGCGCACTCTACCTTGGGTCCCACACACTTTCTACGGCGTCCGGCGCACTCTACCTTGGGTCCCACACACTTTCTACGGCGTCCGGCGCACTCTACCTTGGGTCCCACACACTTTCTACGGCGTCCGGCGCACTCTACCTTGGGTCCCACACACTTTCTACGGCGTCCGGCGCACTCTACCTTGGGTCCCGCACACTTTCTACGGCGTCCGGCGCACTCTACCTTGGGTCCCACACACTTTCTACGGCGTCCGGCGCACTCTACCTTGGGTCCCACACACTTTCTACGGCGTCCGGCGCACTCTACCTTGGGTCCCACACACTTTCTACGGCGTCCGGCGCACTCTACCTTGGGTCCCACACACTTTCTACGGCGTCCGGCGCACTCTACCTTGGGTCCCACACACTTTCTACGGCGTCCGGCGCACTCTACCTTGGGTCCCACACACTTTCTACGGCGTCCGGCGCACTCTACCTTGGGTCCCACACACTTTCTACGGCGTCCGGCGCACTCTACCTTGGGTCCCACACACTTTCTACGGTGTCCGGCGCACTCTACCTTGGGTCCCACACACTTTCTACGGCGTCCGGCGCACTCTACCTTGGGTCCCGCACACTTTCTACGGCGTCCGGCGCACTCTACCTTGGGTCCCACACACTTTCTACGGCGTCCGGCGCACTCTACCTTGGGTCCCACACACTTTCTACGGCGTCCGTCGCACTCTACCTTGGGTCCCACACACTTTCTATGGCGTCCGGCGCACTCTACCTTGGGTCCCACACACTTTCTACGGCGTCCGGCGCACTCTACCTTGGGTCCCACACACTTTCTACGGCGCCTGGCGCACTCTACCTTGGGTCCCACACACTTTCTACGGCGTCCGGCGCACTCTCCCTTGGGTCCCGCACACTTTCTACGTCGTCCGGCGCACTCGCATTTGGGTCCCACACACTTTCTACGGCGTCCGGCGCACTCTACCTTGGGTCCCACACACTTTCTACGGCGTCCGGCGCACTCTACCTTGGGTCCCACACACTTTCTACGGCGTCCGGCGCACTCTACCTTGGGTCCCACACACTTTCCACGGCGTCCGGCGCACTCTACCTTGGGTCCCACACACTTTCTACGGCGTCCGGCGCACTCTACCTTGGGTCCCACACACTTTCTACGGCGTCCGGCGCACTCTACCTTGGGTCCCACACACTTTCTACGGCGTCCGGCGCACTCTACCTTGGGTCCCACACACTTTCTACGGCGTCCGGCGCACTCTACCTTGGGTCCCACACACTTTCTACGGCGTCCGGCGCACTCTACCTTGGGTCCCACACACTTTCTACGGCGTCCGGCGCACTCTACCTTGGGTCCCACACACTTTCTACGGCGTCCGTCGCACTCTCTCCCTTGGGTCCCACACACTTTCTACGGCGTCCGGCGCACTCTACCTTGGGTCCCACACACTTTCTACGGCGTCCGGCGCACTCTACCTTGGGTCCCACACACTTTCTACGGCGTCCGGCGCACTCTACCTTGGGTCCCGCACACTTTCTATGGCGTCCGGCGCACTTTACCTTGGGTCCCACACACTTTCTACGGCGTCTGGCGCACTCTACCTTGGGTCACACACACACTTTCTACGGCGTCCGGCGCACTCTACCTTGGGTCCCGCACACTTTCTACGTAGTCCGGCGCACTTTACCTTGGGTCCCACACACTTTCTACGGCGTCCGGCGCACTCTACCTTGGGTCCCACACACTTTCTACGGCGTCAGGCGCACTCTACCTTGGGTCCCACACACTTTCTACGGCGTCCGGTGCACTCTACCTTAGGTCCCACACACTTTCTACGGCGTCCGGCGCACTCTACCTTGGGTCCCACACACTTTCTACGGCGTCCGGCGCACTCTACCTTGGGTCCCACACACTTTCTACGGCGTCCGGCGCACTCTACCTTGGGTCCCACACACTTTCTACGGCGTCCGGCGCACTCTACCTTGGGGCCCACACACTTTCTACGGCGTCCGGCGCACTCTACCTTGGGTCCCACACACTTTCTACGGCGTCCGGCGCACTCTACCTTGGGTCCCACACACTTTCTACGGCGTCCGGCGCACTCTACCTTGGGTCCCACACACTTTCTACGGCGTCCGGCGCACTCTACCTTGGGTCCCACACACTTTCTACGGCGTTCGGCGCACTCTACCTTGGGTCCCACACTTTTTACGGCGTGCGGCGGACTCTACCTTGGGTCGCACACACACTTTCTACGGCGTCCGGCGCACTCCCTACCTTGGGTCCCGCACACTTTCTACGGCGTCCGGCGCACTCTACCTTGGGTCCCGCACACACTTTCTACGGCGTCCGGCGCACTCTCCCTTGGGTCCCACACACTTCCTACGGCGTCCGGCGCTTTTGAGTTTGGGTCCCACACACTTTCTACGGCGTCTGGCGCACTCTACCTTGGGTCCCACACACTTTCTACGGCGTCTGGCGCACTCTACCTTGGGTCCCACACACTTTCTACGGCGTCCGGCGCACTCTACACCTTTGGGTCCCACACACTTTCTACGTCGTCTGGCGCACTCTACCTTGGGTCCCACACACATTCTACGGCGTCCGGCGCACTCTACCTTGGGTCCCACACACATTCTACGGCGTCCGGCGCACTCTACCTTGGGTCCCACACGCTTTCTACGGCGTCCGGCGCCCTCTACCTTGGGTTCCGCACACTTTTTACGGCGTCCGGCGCACTCTACCTTGGGTCCCACACACTTTCCACGGCGTCCGACGCACTCTGCCTTGGGTTCCGCACACTTTCTACGGCGTCCGACGCACTCTACCTTGGGTCCCACACACTTTCTACGGCGTCCGGCGCTCTCTACCTTGGGTCCCACACACTTTCTACGGCGTCCGTCGCACTCTACCTTGGGTCCCACACACTTTCTACATCGTCCGTCGCACTCTACCTTGGGTCCCACACACTTTCTACGGCGTCCGGCGCACTCTACCTTGGGTCCCACACACTTTCTACGGCGTCCGGCGCACTCTACCTTGGGTCCCACACACTTTCTACGGCGTCCGGCGCACTCTACCTTGGGTCCCACACACTTTCTACGGCGTCCGGCGCACTCATCCTTGGGTCCCACACACTTTCTACGGCGTCCGGCGCACTCTACCTTGGGTCCCACACACTTTCTACGGCGTCCGGCGCACTCTACCTTGGGTCCCACACACTTTCTACGGCGTCCGGCGCACTCTACCTTGGGTCCCGCACACTTTCTACGGCGTCCGGCGCATTGGCATTTGGGTCCCACACACGTCCTGTGGCGTCCCGCGCACTCTACCTTGGGTCCCGCACACTTTCTACGGCGTCCGGCGCACTCTACCTTGGGTCCCGCACACTTTCTACGGCGTCCGGCGCACTCTACCTTGGGTCCCACACACTTTCTACGGCGTCCGTCGCACTCGCGTTTGGGTCCCACACACTTTCTACGTCGTCCGGCGCACTCTACCTTGGGTCCCACACACTTTCTACGGCGTCCGGCGCACTCTACCTTGGGTCCCACACACTTTCTACGGCGTCCGTCGCACTCTACCTTGGGTCCCACACACTTTCTACGGCGTCCGGCGCACTCTACCTTGGGTCCCACACACTTTCTACGGCGTCCGGCGCACTCTACCTTGGGTCCCACACACTTTCTACGGCGTCCGGCGCACTCTACCTTGGGTCCCACACACTTTCTACGGCGTCCGGCGCACTCTACCTTGGGTCCCACACACTTTCTACGGCGTCCGGCGCACTCTCACTTCGGTCCCGCACACTTTCTACGGTGTTCGGCGCACTCGCGTTTGGGTCCCACACACTTTCTACGTCGTCCGGCGCACTCTACCTTGGGTCCCACACACTTTCTACGGCGTCCGGCGCACTCTACCTTGGGTCCCACACACTTTCTACGGCGTCCGGCGCACTCTACCTTGGGTCCCACACACTTTCTACGGCGTCCGTCGCACTCTACCTTGGGTCCCACACACTTTCTACGGCGTCCGGCGCACTCTACCTTGGGTCCCACACACTTTCTACGGCGTCCGGCGCACTCTCACTTCGGTCCCGCACACTTTCTACGGCGTCCGGCGCACTCTACCTTGGGTCCCACACACTTTCTACATCGTCCGTCGCACTCTACCTTGGGTCCCACACACTTTCTACGGCGTCCGGCGCACTCGACCTTGGGTTCCGCACACTTTCTACGGCGTCCGGCGCACTCTACCTTCGGTCCCACACACTTTTTACGGCGTCCGGCGCACTCTACCTTGGGTCCCACACACTTTCTACGGCGTCCGGCGCACTCGCGTTTGGGTCCCACACACTTTCTGCGTCGTCCGGCGCACTCTACCTTGGGTCCCACACACTTTCTACGGCGTCCGGCGCACTCGACCTTGGGTTCCGCACACTTTCTACGGCGTCCGGCGCACTCTACCTTGGGTCCCACACACTTTCTACGGCGTCCGGCGCACTCTACCTTGGGTCCCACACACTTCCTACGGTGTCCGGCGCACTCTACCTTGGGTCCCACACACTTTCTACGGCGTCCGGCGCACTCTACCTTGGGTCCCACACACTTTCTACGGCGTCCGGCGCACTCTACCTTGGGTCCCACACACTTTCTACGGCGTGCGGCGCATTGGCATTTGGGTCCCACACTCTTTCTACGGCGTCTGGCGCACTCTACCTTGGGTCCCGCACATTTTCTACGGCGTCCGGCTCATTCGCCTTTGGGTCGCACACACTTCCTGTGGCGTCCCGCGCACTCCCACTTGGGTCCCGCACACTTTCTACGGCGTCCGGCGCATTGGCATTTGGGTCCCACACACGTCCTGTGGCGTCCCGCGCACTCTACCTTGGGTCCCACACACTTTCTACGGCGTCCGGCGCACTCTACCTTGGGTCCCGCACACTTTCTACGGCGTCCGGCGCACTCTACCTTGGGTCCCACACACTTTCTACGGCGTCCGTCGCACTCTACCTTGGGTCCCGCACACTTTCTACGGCGTCCGGCGCATTCTACCTTGGGTCCCACACACTTTCTACGGCGTCCGGCGCACTCTACCTTGGGTCCCACACACTTTCTACGGCGTCCGGCGCACTCTACCTTGGGTCCCACACACTTTCTACGGCGTCCGGCGCACTCTACCTTGGGTCCCACACACTTTCTACGGCGTCCGGCGCACTCTACCTTGGGTCCCACACACTTTCTACGGCGTCCGGCGCACTCTACCTTGGGTCCCACACACTTTCTACGGCGTCCGGAGCACTCTACCTTGGGTCCCACACACTTTCTACGGCGTCCGGCGCACTCTACCTTGGGTCCCACACACTTTATACGGCGTCCGGCGCACTCTACCTTGGGTCCCACACGCTTTCTACGGCGTCCGGCGCACTCTACCTTGCGTCCCACACACTTTCTACCGCGTCCGGCGCACTCTACCTTGGGTCCCGCACACACTTTCTACGGCGTCCGGCGCACTCTACCTTTGGGTCCCACACACTTTCTACGGCGTCCGGCGCACTCTCACCTTGGGTCCCACACACTTTCTACGGCGTCCGGCGCACTCTACCTTGGGTCCCACACACTTTCTACGGCGTCCGGCGCACTCTACCTTGGGTCCCACACACTTTCTACGGCGTCCGGCGCACTCTACCTTGGATCCCACACACTTTCTACGGCGTCCGGCGCACTCTACCTTGGGTCCCACACACTTTCTACGGCGTCCGGCGCTCTCTACCTTGGGTCCCACACACTTTCTACGGCGTCCGGCGCACTCTACCTTGGGTCCCACACACTTTCTACGGCGTCCGGCGCACTCTACCTTGGGTCCCACACACTTTCTACGGCGTCCGGCGCACTCTACCTTGGGTCCCACACACTTTCTACGGCGTCCGGCGCACTCTACCTTGGGTCCCACACACTTTCTACGGCGTCCGGCGCACTCTACCTTGGGTCCCACACACTTTCTACGGCGTCCGGCGCACTCTACCTTGAGTCCCGCACACTTTCTACGGCGTCCGGCGCACTCTACCTTGGGTCCCACACACTTTCTACGGCGTCCGGCGCACTCCACCTTGGGGCCCACACACTTTCTACGGCGGCCGGCGTACTCTACCTTGGGTCTCACACACTGTCTACGGCGTCCGGCGCACTCTACCTTGGGTCCCACACACTTTCTACGGCGTTCGGCGCACTCTACCTTGGGTCCCACACACTTTCTACGGCGTCCGGCGCACTCTACCTTGGGTCCCACACACTTTCTACGGCGTCAGGCGCACTCTACCTTGGGTCCCACACACTTTCTACGGCGTCCGGCGCACTCTACCTTAGGTCCCACACACTTTCTACGGCGTCCGGCGCACTCTACCTTGGGTCCCGCACACTTTCTACGGCGTCCGGCGCATTCGCCTTTGGGTCCCACACACTTTCTACGTCGTCCGGAGTACTCGACCTTGGGTCCCACACACTTTCTACGGCGTCCGGCGCACTCTAACTTGGGTCCCACACACTTTCTACGGCGTCCGGCGCACTCTGCCTTGGGTCCCACACACTTTCTACGGCGTCCGGCGCACTCTACCTTGGGTCCCACACACTTTCTACGGCGTCCGGCGCACTCTACCTTGGGTCCCACACACTTTCTACGTCGTCCGGCGCACTCTACCTTGGGTCCCACACACTTTCTACGGCGTACGGCGCACTCTACCTTGGGTCCCACACACTTTCTGCGGCGTCCGGCGCACTCTACCTTGGGTCCCACACACTTTCTACGGCGTCCGGCGCACTCTACCTTGGGTCCCACACACTTTCTACGGCGTCCGGCGCACTCTACCTTGGGTCCCACACACTTTCTTCGGCGTCCGGCGCACTCTACCTTGGGTCCCACACACTTTCTACGGCGTCCGGCGCACTCTACCTTGGGTCCCACACACTTTCTACGGCGTCCGGCGCACTCTACCTTGGGTCCCACACACTTTCTACGGCGTCCGCGCACACTACTTTACCTGGGTCCCACACACTTTCTACGGCGTCCGGCGCACTCTACCTTGGGTCCCACACACTTTCTACGGCGTCCGGCGCACTCTCTACCTTGGGTCCCACACACTTTCTACGGCGTCCGGCGCACTCTACCTTGGGTCCCGCAATTTTCA
>JAPDOI010001460.1:0-177368 GCA_029168955.1 Aplectana chamaeleonis | reverse complement strand
TGAGGTGCATCTAGTATCTCCCTTGGTTGCACTAGCGGGAGTACACTCTGTTCCTACGAGATAGAGGTCGTAACGCCCGAAGGTGCATACTTTGATCCTAGGCTCCGCCTAGTTGTATTATAATTATTAACTAAATTATGCAAGTTTTTTGCGGTGGGTCCTTTCTTTACCCGCGCGTACTGATCGCGAGCCCATTTAGAGCTGATCGCCAGCCCGTTTAGAGCTGACCGCTGGCAAAAGCAGTGGGCTGATCGCCGTTGACCACGCGTTCGTTCCTAATCAGCGTCGCGATAAGTCCGCCCCAGTGTCTTAGGTGATATACAAGATTTGCTGGCCATATCGGAGGGAGTGAAATTCAGGTCTACATTTACAGAGAACCGTTGTGGTAGCACCACCAAGTCCGAGCACGGATAATCTGCGTCCCAGCATGGTAACCTTGTGCTGCAACAACGGTTGTCTGTAAATGCAGACTTTAAAATCTTCAAAAAGGAGGAGTTTCACAAAGGTGATATGAAAGCGTGTCACTGGGCAGTCCCAGGGACGGTAGTAATCCTTGCGAAACTACGAGTTTAATTTTGCGAGCTAGCTTTCCAAACTCGCAGAATGAACTGATTGAAAACGGGACCATACACGCATCGTCATGCCAGGTGTTGGGTTTCCTTGCAAAACTTCGTTACTTCCAGAGGATAATGACCCACAGTGCTAGAGCCATAGCGCCGATCACTGGCGTTGGGTAAATTCAAGATTGCACTAATTAACTCATGAAGCGCGTGTGCTAGATGCCTCAGCGACGGAACCGGAGATGCCCAGGGTTCCGGAGGCATCTAGTCTAATTTTGACCCGAGATTTTACGTAAACGACGGAAAGTTTAGCCTCAGATGGTAAAATTTTAGCTACAGCGCCCGCATATTCTACTCAAATTCTCGTTACAGCACTCGGTCGATCGACCCACCCAGTCCTGATCCGTACTAGAAAGGCGGTTCCAGCTGCGATCGACAGCATCGCCGTTCCTTCCCCATGGCCTGCAGCATCCCAAACAGGGATGTGCGGAAAAATATTTTTGGAAACAGAAAACAGAAAATCTAGTTTGACAGAAAACAGAAAACAGAAAATTATCAAAAATCAATAAAGGGTGTTCAGCGTACACTAAACGAAATTTTCAGAATATTGAACTTTTTTTATACATTTTTTGAGTGATCTATGCTTCTTTCATTGAATTTTTAAAACCTTACAGTCGGCCAGAGCAAAAATTATAGACGTCCAAGAACTGCAGATTATGAGTGCGATGAGATGACAAATGTTCATCGAACCTTCCTTTTCCCAAGCAATAAAAGCTCGATTACTCTAGTAGAAGCTCAATACATATGTATGTCTGTGCAAGGAGTACGGAGTGCAGTCGAAGCGAGCTTTCCGTTCATCAGTGTACATATTTTCACACTGGTTGTGGAATAACTGCCGGTTTGAACACTGTACTACTCAAAGCTGAAAGTCACGCCCGTACCGCGCGCCTGTGCCATTAGAGTATAACTGACCTGACGCGCTGTTCGCTCCACGTTGAGAGCCTCTCGTACCTCTGTGGCAAAATTCTCATCTGCCTCATAGCCTCATCATCAATTTCTTGGCGCTTCATCTTAAGTGAATTCTGTGCCATCTGCGTTGCAGTGAATTAAAACACGTATTTAGAGTTTCGCGTGCATGGCTAAGTTGGGGCCAACATTACCCCGCTCTAACAAAGTGTTTACGCTGGGGAGAGGATATGAATAGTGGGCGTTAAGTAGTATTAATGGCTTATTATTGTTCGTATAGAGTCACATCGCAGTTTTCCTTTCACTTGACTGCTTTGCATTACACCTGAGGGATTCGTCAACGATAAACCTCTGGGTAAGAGTATCCACTATAAGATTTTTTTCGCCGAGAGAAATAATTTTTTTCTTGAATTCAGCATGTTTAAAATGAATGCTGATTAAGTTTATGCGCTCTACATGAACAGTGAAACATTCCTAGAACGTTTTCACACTGAAAATGGAAATTAAGAAATAATACAAATTTTCGGAAAAAAAGATTGAAGATTTTCGCGATTAACACATTTTCGAAATAAATTCATATAATGAAAGAATTCAAATGAATTCATTTATGCGATTCAAAGAGAAATGTGGAAAGAAATTCAAAATTTGTGGTCTCAGTGAAAATTTTCACTTTCGATAATTTATTTTTTTAAATAATTGGAAAAGGTCAGGAATTCTATATTTCTGAAACAATTTCTGACCAAGTTTATGCGCTATGCACGAAGAACATAGAACCCGAGGAGTATTTCAGCATGAAAATTAAAATTGGTCACCCTATAAAAATTTTAATTTTTGAATAAATTTTTTTTGCACTGTTCATTTTTGGTGCATTTCAGTAAACTGGCTGATTCTGGACATGATTTCTTGGTGTGAGGAGAAAAAACAAAGATTGCAAAGCGAATTCCTTACATGGTTGCTGAAATGCGCTCTGATACCTACCTTTTTTGAATGTGAAATGAAATAATTAACCCAATTTCAAGGCGCGATTTCCGTTTAACTTTTAATACCTGAATTCTCCTCGAAGTTTTGCAAATTATCTCAAAATAAGTCACTAATATAGAAGGACTTCGTGATTTTGCCACATTAAAATCCATAAATTGTTAGGAAAAACGACTTTTTTATTAATTTTTATTAATTTTTTCGCTGTCAAAATGTTTCAGAAGAAACACAGAGGGTAATAAATGGCATATGAATGTGCTAAATACGAGAAAACTTCAAGGAATTTACTTATAACAACACTTGAACGCCAGCCCCATTTGGACACGAGGGACATTGGATGGCTACCGTAACCCAAAATCTTCCGCTGAGTTCCGTTCTAAAATTTTATACATTCAGTAGATTGCATTTTCGATGCTGATTCCGAATTTGGCTTCCATTTTCCGATTGGACCACTTTGAAGCGAGTTATTCGAAAACGACGCCAAACGGCGCGCTCCGCCGCTCTAGCGCGCCCAATGACCAAAAGATAGAGGCGGTATTGTAGAGATAAAGAATCGGCTTCCTGAATCCCTATTGGGATGCGCAGCGCATTCGACGTCGTACTCGTAGAGGCTTGACTCTGAGAGAAATTGCCGCTGCGCCTCCTCGATAGTGCCGCTTTGACGTTTACAAACACCGAAGCGGCACTATCGCGGAGCCGCGGCGGCACTATCGTGGAGCCGTGGCGGGGACACGACAGTACCGCTTCAACTCCGCGATAACGCTGCAGCGGCTCTGGGAGAGTGTCTGATATGAAGTTATTTAAGAATTGTAAGACAACTAGGGGGGTCCTAATTGTAAGAACATGAATTTGCATCTGCGGTCGTTACGTAACTTGTCTGATACGGAAAGATCTTACCGCCGCTTTTGCGCACAAGGAAATACGGAATGTACCTCAAAATTGGGTAAATTGAACCGTTCGTTTTACCACACAGGACGGTACATTGTACTCCACGCAGGTTCGCTGCTGCATCCTGGAGGAGCCGGCGCGGTTCTAACGCGGAGCCACCGCGGTACTATCGCGGCGATGTCGAGGCTCAAGGCACGGTAGCAGAATCGCCTGATGGCGGAGCTTCTGCGGCACCATCGCGGCACAGTCGAGGATCGCGGTACTTTCCCGGGACTGACGCGGCAAATTTCCTCAGAAGAATGGGTTTCGTGCTTATTTAGTGGATTGCGAGGGCCAGCCGAGTTCCCAATGAGTGCCTTCATCTCCCTACATGAATCTGTTAACAATTGAAGGACCCCGGAGGGTTGGTTGGTTTAGTTCACCTCGGCGAGGATCGAACCCGACAATGTACAGCAAACAGCACCGTTTCCTCCCATCACGCCACACGTGCCCTAAAGGCAGCATACACGCTCGCAAAAGTTGTTGAGATAACTACATTAGTGGGGTCGTGCGGGCCCTAGAAGAGCCCTCACGAAGTTGGAAGAGTTGAAAACGAGTTAAAATGACCGTATTTGCGCCGTATTGAGTCACAAAATCATCCTTTCTCCGCCCATCGATACGGACTCCGCCCTCAATAGAAAAGTTCAGTGCTCGATTACGGTCATTTTGGCTCATTTTTTACGCTTCTAATGTCGTAAGCGTTCCAGAAAAGGCCGTACGAGTACATTAGCGTCGTTCCTCCAACAAACTTGTCGCTAGCTCCGCTATTTCAGCCAATACGGTACAACTCACTCACTTCTGGGCCTATATAGAACGAACCGTTATATCTTCATTTCAGTCGAATTTTTTTTTGGTGTTTTCGTTATTTCTGAATACTATCAGCTTCAGACCTTCGATTGTTTGCCTATTTTCACAAGAAACAGAAAAAAAATGGCCAAAAATTGGCAGAAAACAGAAAACAGAAAATTCCGCACATCCCTGATCCCAATGGTCAAAACTATCCTCTCCATGGTCTCCCAGAGAGTGACACGAGTCACCCTCCAAGGTCAGCCACAGAGTGTCGAGTAATCACTCAGTGAGATGACTGGAACAGCACTGTTTGAACGGCGTCCCTGCGTTCCGCGTAGCCAGCGCGGGTTTAAGAATGCCTTTCAACACAGGCTGTCGCGAAATCCGTAGATTCTCGCTACAAAATTATAGCGAGAATATACGGGTTTAGCGTCAGAGAGATCAGTGTTTCGAGTTTAGCGTTCGTTTTTACGAGAGGTACGCGTAGAAATTGCACCCTTGTGCCGTCGACGCAAGAATATGCGGGTTTTAGCTATCGTAGCCAAAACCCGTAAATTCTCGCTACATGGAGTGGGGCGGCGTTTCAGGCCGCGCCCTCGGAGGCATCTAGCTACGCGTTGGCAGAGAACGAGCGGTGATGCTACGATTATAGCTAGCTCACATAGCAAACACTGCATTGTGAATTTGGCCACCGCAGAGATTCAGACTATGTAGTAGCTAATGTTATAGTAACTACTTTGAACGTAAAAACGATAGAGGAATGACGCAATTAAAATTAACCACTCAAGGTGTATTTAATAAAGTGGCTGGTACAGCGGAACGGAAAACTCGTTTCCTACACTCGTCATATGCATAACACATATTTAGGAGATTGTTTTGATTGTACCTTTTTCAAATGATTTTTGTCCACCCACCGGTCAACAATACCAGGATCTCAATAACGTGAGGCTCCGGCGTATTCATTTTCTTCGCCAATCTTCGACGGATTTTATTATACTTTTTGATTTTATTGCAAATATTATTGCTGTCATTTCCTGCCACAATTTTTTGCCTTTCGATTCTTGTATGAAGCCTACCCTAACCAATTTCATCGCCTGTTACACCCGTAGACGAATGAGATTTTCTGATTTCGTTTGTAACTTTGTTCGTTCGTCTGAACCATCGCGGAAGCAGAAATTTTTTCTTTTTGTTGGTTCATACAAAAAAGTTTCTTTTCGCCTATCCAGGAAATTTTTTGAATGTGCTTTTTCATCCTATTTTTATGAAATCGTTTCCTAAAATTGAAAAAGAAATCCTGGTCCGACTGTTGCAGCACGGTGCTCGTAGGTAATCGTGCTGGGACCACGGGGTTCAACCCTCAAAAGTTGGAGCATGTTTTACATTCAGGTAGGATTTGTGCCCACGCGAAGTTCTACCCACTTTTAAAATTTGGTGATTTTCTCCATCAGTGTGATAGATTCACGTATCCCGTAATATCTACGGCTTTTCTGAGATCGAAAACCTGTTTTAAGTGTCTCAAACGTTGTATTGCTCATTGCATTACACGCTCCAACTAACGGTGATCTATGTGCATGGGTCAAGGGCTCTCTACACACAGACGGAGGAGTCGCCCGTTTTTGCATTTTGAAACGTCACGCCACTCGACGCGAGCGAAGTGGTCCCGAGTGGAATTAAGCCGCAAAGGGCGAGACAACTCCTCCCTTGGTGTGTAGAGAGCCCCTGTCCCTATGTGCATGACAGCAGTCGATCACCAATCATCTAGGGAGGTGTCGATGTGCGGCCAGGATGACGGAGCGCGGCGACTACCGGCTGTCGACAGCTGGCTGGCCGTTCGACGACCTCGCATGATCGACGAAAACGTCCTCAACACCACTTTTTCTCCCCGCAAAATGGCAGTGTCTCTCGCCTCCACCGCCGCTGCGCTGTTTCTGATTTCTCTGCCCACCTGGCGAAGAAGCAAAGACTGCTGCCAGTTCCAGCCATCTCGGAAGGGTGCCCGAAACCATGAGGCAAATCCGCAATGAGCTCCATAGAACGGAGCACAGGATAAGGAGCGGTTAACCATTTTGCACCAGATTTGGTATATAGGTCATTTTGAGGTAGGGCACCCTATGGATACGGTTTGAAGTCTGTATATTGCCATATCGCCTCTAAATCGGCTCTTCTTTTGAGGTCGAAACTCGGAGAATACGTGCATGTTTCGCTCTTTTCGAAACTCGCAGTTTCCGAGGGATTACTACCGCCCCAGATTTCCGTACATTTGTTCGAGTTTTTTTTCTACATCGTTTGTCTTACATAGTACTCAAGGAACTAATAATGAATAGGAAAACTTGGAAACTCACGATATAGAAATACAAAGGCGTTAACAACGCAGAATTCCTGGTGATGATGCCTATCACAGAGCAAATACAAACAGCGAACCCGACCAGTGAAATGAATATTGTATAGGGAGGAAGAGGTAACTGCATTATTGCAATACACCATAACACAACATAAGCCACGAGAAATTTCAGGACCAGCTGAAATATGCAAACTTTTTGTGTGTAGTCAGAAAATTACGGCAATACTCCGAAGTGCAACTCCAAATTCAATGTACCCTCTTATTCATAGCAAATTTACTTTGTTTCGCCGTTTTCGTGTGCGAAGCGAGTGGGGGGGCAGCGAGAGAGTGGTGGAGAAGAAGATACGCGCGCAAACGGCTGCGATGGATGCGATTATATTTTGCTTCGCAATGGACGGTAGACTTTCAAGTTGCCATAAAAGTGGTTTAGAGGGGTAAACGGAGACTCACGGAGACGTGCGCTGTACCGTAGAGGCAGCGGAATTTTCGGTCATTTGCACCATCTGGCATCTCTCAGCAACATTCCAGCATCTAGAAGTTCTGAAAGTTCAACAGTTTACTTGTCCTGCGCGTAGAGTCAACGGAAACCACATTGACGAAGCGCTTTGTAAGACAATATACTTCGTTTTTGGATTTCCTATGGGAGCAACTGTGGTAGCCCTCGGAAGCAGAACAGCGTAGAAGGAAAAGGGTCAACGCTCTCGATTCCGTTCCTTCAACGCTACTCAGCTCTGGAGGACAAGCACGACTGTTTGACATTGGGAACTCACGATTGAGGTTCATCATGGACAGTTTATCGTAGCAGCATACACGCTTAACAATGAAATAATTTTTATGCTATACATCAAAAGCTAAGAATTAAAGTATTGAGAAATAGCGAAAAAGCCTTTTAATACTCCACTAAAAGTGAGATAAAAAATAACCGTGCTTTTTGTATTGGTTCGAAAAGGGACGTGTTACACCGCATTGGCTGACATAGAGGAGCTAGCGACAAATTGGTTGATATAACGGCGCTGTTAACGTACTACAGCCCCTAGTGGAAAGTTGATGTCATTGATAGCCTCAAATAGTGTCTAAATTGACCGTATTCGAACACTGAATTTGAGGGTGTTGGTATTGAAGGGCGGAGTCAGTACTGAAAGTGGGGGAGGACGGAGCTAATGAAGAGCACTGGCCTTTTGAGATGTTAACGAAGGCAAGCAAGTGACGACAACGACAGATAACATCAAGATCTTATCTTTTTCCGGGGTTCTTCCGTTTTCTTTCTAACTTTCCATTCTCAGGAGTTCTCAGTCATTTTCGTTTCATTCCTGCATTTTCCTAGCAGATTCAACATTTTGAACAATATTGTCGCTCATGAGCTGCCAGTTTATTCTTGATTACAAGGTACACGCATATGGTTGTATTCGCGCTTCAGAGTTATCAGTGGTAATTAGTTTTGTAAGTGCTGTTAAAAAATATAGATGAAAGTGCAGAAAGCTAATGAATGAAGTCTGTACTTTCAGGATATTCACGTTGCGTGACTGCTGTCGAGCGATTTCCAACACGTGTTTGTGCAATGTTTAACAATGATTAGTAGTGCGGCAATGGGTTGTCGGCCAGATCATGGCCCACATTTATCACATTGTAGAGGGAGAGCTTGGTCTGACGAGCAATGGGAGTCAAATGACTTTTTTTTTCATGCACCTTGTCCTTGTCTCAATCGCAGTGTTCGCAATGCAGATCCTTTTCACTTTTTGACAAAAAAAATTATCGAGGCAGAGGAAAACCCACTTCGAATATACCGAGCTTCGTCCTACTTAGGATAACCGAAGGAGCACTTCATATACACGAAAATGTTGAAAACTTTTTGACGTAGAAGTAATGTAGAGAAATAAATTCAGAAGGCCGTCGTTATTCAACAACTTTCGTGCAAGCGCGACAACCAATGCGCTTTAATTGGGTCGATTTAGTCAAATCCTCACTTAACTAAAATAGTCAAAATCGAGTCAGTAGAATATTCGTTTACTCGGAATTGTGAGTAATTTGGGACCGAAATCGGGTTGCTGAAGCATTAAGACCATCTCACAAAGATGATCTCGTACTAAATATGACCGCTGTGTTAATAGAGAGGGAATGGACATCATGACAAAGCCTTGACCAAACAGATGTCGAACCGCCCTAAGGCCTTTTTCAGGTCATTGGTATACTTTGTCGCAGTCATGAGCGACAGCCATGACATTTAGCACAAATGGTGGCGGGACCTGCATATGAGCAACGGCACTTGCCGTCGTAGCAACAGTTGGCACGTGTTCGTCACAGCGACGTGTCGCGGAGGGCTGACATACTGCCAACGTGCTGATCAGGGGTGTGCGTAATTACGACTTACGATTTACGACATTTTGAACCGTGAATCGTAATTTTTCGTAAATAAAAATACATGCATTGGAAGTTAATAACAAGATATCTCCAATTGTCTTGCTCTAATCCTGCTTTGCGTATACTAATATTTTTGTTAAGGAGATGGGACCAACCCAGGCGTGTG
Source organism: Aplectana chamaeleonis (assembly GCA_029168955.1). Lineage (NCBI taxonomy): Eukaryota > Metazoa > Nematoda > Chromadorea > Rhabditida > Cosmocercidae > Aplectana > Aplectana chamaeleonis. The sequence goes on along the minus strand of JAPDOI010001460.1, from coordinate 168,283 downwards.
ACTATAACACGATCCCATCATCAGTTGGAGGCGCTGGATAACTGATCCGCGTTGCGTGCCGCGCACGTCTCACTAGCTGCCGCCTACGACGGAATGCAGTCTGAAAGCACTCTTCACGAAGAACATTGTTTTCGAGTTTTTCAAGAAGATTAACTGTTCTGATTCCTACAACTAGTTTAGCGCCAAAACATCGAGCGAAGCAGTCTGAGCTATCCAAAAATTGCGTCAAATACTGCTCGTGGCCCGCTTTTGAGTAGATAATGTCTACTCTGAGTCGACAAAAATCAACAAGAGGGGCGTCTTTTTTACCCAAGAAGTTTGACTCTCAAAATCGTTGCCTCCAGTTAACTTCTCTTCGTCGGCATCAAGCGGACACTCAGAAAAGGCGTAAGCGCTAGTGTAAACGCTCATCTTCGAACTTTTCCTTTATCTCTCACAAATGCGAACGTTTGTTGGGGCGCCTTGGCTACATTCCTCCACTATGGGAGCTAAACTACAAAAAGCGGCGAGTTTTAAAAAGCGGTTTCTATGCTTACGTTGCCTTTAATAATCTACATTATCGCCACCATAAAGCTACGAATCTGCAAGTGATTTAGAAGAAATAGAAGAAAAATAACTTGCGCTGGGCGACCGATACTGAGCTCTAGATAATACAGAGTTGTCACGGATCGGACTGATTTTTCGCGATCTCTATTGAAGGTTGGCGCAAGTTCGGTTCCATATTTTCGGCGTACGTGCACCGAGTTTGAGCCAACATTCAGTAGGGAACTCGAAGTACATATCAGTGCAATCCTTACCGAATGTATAATCGGTGTTGCCTTTCCGCTAGCAAAAGGGAGGAGTTCTCAATTTCGGCTGTAGGAAATTGCTCAGATACTGTAATTTTGACTCGTTTTAACGCTTACAACGGCGTTGGCGTTTCAGGAGAGGAATTAAGAGTATAATTGTGACCCTGATGCCCAGCAGGTACTCGGACAGCTGAATCGGGCAGGCGGAATTTTCAAGACCTGGGAAGAAGTTGTGGAATGAGGGATGAGGGAAAGCAGAGAAATACGGGTAAGGCGGTCCCACTAAAGGTATGGTATACTTCTACGAGACACGGTCGCGTCGCTCTGCACAACGACAGCGACCGCCTGTCGTGGAGCTTCCGCCTTCCAAACCTGTCGCGAACGCCAGCTGAGTAGCGACAGGCTTCGGTTCACTCGCAGTATGCCAGCCCTCCGCGACATTTCGCTGCACCCCTGGTGCTGATGCCCGTCGTTGCCACTGTCGCTGTGCAGCGCATTGCGACAGCGACAGATTTAAAGAGCAGGAGCTCCGCGACCGGCGGTTGCTGTCGCTGTGCAGAGCGACGCGACAGCGTGTTGCAAAATTATACCACTTGCTTTAGAGTTCGATCGCAGCGCGACGCGATCAGATGTTTTCTGTGAGCATCGATCGATAACGCGTCGCTCGTCGATTCGCATATGAATCATGAATTCGCGCCGCGTCACGGTGGAACTCAAAAAAACTCCTGAAGGCAGTGCTCACTAAGTAGAAAAATTCTTTTTTTTTTGCAGGAACGTGAGTTTAGGGCCCTCCAAGGAAAAATGTAAGGAGAGAATGACGAAAAACAGGTGCGAAGTGGTTTAAAATTGAGTGGATCAACCAATCTATCTAGACACCCCACCACAGAAAAAATGAGATTTCCTCACGAAGGAATGTGCAACCGGTGAGGAAAAAAATATACGGAACTTCACTAAAAGGCTAACTGCAATGCATTTGTCTCCTGGCAGCGCGCCATACGTTCCACAAGTCGACAGATTTTTTTGCGCAAGTTGCCCGTTCTCTTACCACTTTACTTACATTCGTCTGTTGCTTTCAGTTGCTGAATCTTTTCTGAACTCACATTCATAATCACATATAGTGGAGTCCACCAAGAGTGTCTCATTTACTTATCAATGAGAAGCGGTTGATTGGAGATCAATGAACATGAAACTCGTTGCAGCACAACCGCTCTCGCTTAATCGGTATCGAGCGTGCTGGTATGGGATTAATTCACATTGATCCCCAGCAGGGCTGGGCACACGTCCCGGCATAGCGATTCCGAATATGCACCCCCCTCAGGGAAAATCGAAATCGGCTATTTTCCAAAAAAGTTGAGCACAACAGCCATGATTTTGACTTCCTGATTTCGATAAACAAGAATTAAAATAAAAAGCACTGACTAGAGAAAATTCCGGAAATGTCAACAAAAAGGGTGGTGTAATTTCTAAACTTCAAAACAATCCCATGAGGAAAATTTGTTAGCAAGACGGTAAGTTATGACAAAAGATAAAATAATTTCATTACAAAACGATTGAACAATTACAAACAACAGAACTACTACGATTGCGATAATTAATGTTTCCTGTCGAATATTTTCATAAACCTATGAAGGATTAGTTAATCTCTGTTTGGTTGTTCTGATGTGGAAATCAGAATTATTTTGTGTTGTGGAATAATGTTAGGATTCATGTGATGCGTAGGGAGTGGGACACCCGAGTTTTACACTCCTAGAATGCCGCAATCCCTTGAAGATTTGGCTTGCCGTGCGATACGGTGTTTGTACGCAGCTACACAGCGCACGCGGGAGTGGACGCGCACACAATATTAGTAAAAAATTTATTTTATTACAGAACGGGGAGGAGAAAAGGATTGAAACTGAAGGAAATGGAAGATGGTAAAGGTAGTCTATCCTGGATGTACCCATTTTAGAAATTTAATGTAAATAAACAAAGTTAGAGCGGGTGTAAATAATTAGCCGTGATAGGGTTCATTCAAACGAACCTAGTTGATCGAAATTAGCATTATAAAGAGAACAAAGGATATTGTGAGAAAGAGGAGAATCTGGCAAACATTTTAGTTTTATTAGGAACGAATTTTAATCTGATTTAGGGACCTTAAATCTCGTCCCGGTTTTACCCCGAAAACCGGGACAAAACCTGGACGAGTTTTAAGGACTTTAAGTCACATTGAATATTAAACCTATTGCTATTGAAATGTTTGTTCGATTCTCCTATTTCTCTTATTGCTCTTAGTTCTATGTTTATCGGTGTTTTTAATCAACTAGGTTCATTTGAATGAACCTTATCAAGTCGAAAAATTCACTCCGCTTCAACTTAGTTTGTTTACATTAAGTTTCTATAGTGGAAACATTGGAAGTATCCTATTTCTTCTTTCTTCCATTTACTCAAGTTTCAATCATTTTCTCCGCCCCGTTCTGTAATAAAAGACATTTTTTAATTAATATTGTGTGCGCGTCTACTCCAGTGCGCGCTGTGCAGCTGCGGACAAACACCTTATCTCACGGCAAGAGAGATTACGGCATTTCAAGCGGATAAAACTGGTTTTTATGTACAGGGTACTTCTCAATGAGGGCGACACGGTCATTCGCTTCTTTCATAGGAACTTGCAGTCTTTACGGTAGGCTCTCTTCATAAGTCACAATCTCATGAATTAAAATCCAATGACTGGTTGTGATACTGACTGTGCTATCTGTACTTTTAAACTGTCGAAATAAAGCCTATCCTGCTCGGATGAGTCCGGGCGGAGTAAGCAGCGGAGCGGTTGGTCATGGCAAAATACATTCTATCAAAAAAGGGTCTCCCAAGCAAAAGAGGTTTTGTTGGCGCCTTATGTACTTTACATGACATCCTGAAAGACGTCATCAGATGCCCTATGTACTTTACCTGACATCCTGAAGACGTCATCAGATGCCCTATGTACTTTACATGACATCCTAGATTACAAATCATCAGATGCCCTATGTACTTTACATGACATCCTGATGACGTCATCAGATGCCTTATGTTCTTTTTTACATGACATCCTGATGACGTCATCAGATGCCCTATGTGCTAGATGACACCCTGATGACGTCATCAGATGCCTTATGTACTTCACCTGACATCCTGATGACGTCATCAGATGCCTATGTACTTCACATGACATCCTGATGACGTCATCAGATGCCCTATGTACTTTACATGACATCCTGATGACGTCATCAGATGCCCTATGTACTTTACATGACATCCTGGATGACGTCATCAGATGCCTTACATGCTTTACATGACATCCTGATGACGTCATCAGATGCCTTATGTACTTTACCTGACATCCTGAAGACGTCATCAGATGCCTATTGTACTTTACTCGATGACATCCTGAAGACGTCATCAGATGCCCTATGTACTTTACATGACATCCTGATGACGTCATCAGATGCCTTATGTACTTTACCTGACATCCTGAAGACGTCATCAGATGCCCTGTGTACTAAACATGACATCCTGATTACGTCATCAGATGCCCTACGTACTTTACATGACATCCTGATGACGTCATCAGATGCCTTATGTACTTTACATGACATCCTGAAGACGTCATCAGATGCCCTATGTACTTTACCTGACATCCTGAAGACGTCATCAGATGCCCTGTGTACTTAACGCAGTATCCTGATGACGTCATCAGATGCCTTATGTACTTTACCTGACATCCTCAAGACGTCATCAGATGCCCTGTGTACTTAACATGACATCCTGATTACGTCATCAGATGCCCTACGTACTTTACATGACATCCTGATGACGTCATCAGATGCCTTATGTTCTTTACATGACATCCTGATGACGTCATCAGATGCCCTATGTGCTTTAGATGACACCCTGATGACGTCATCAGATGCCTTATGTACTTCACCTGACATCCTGATGACGTCATCAGATGCCCTATGTACTTCACATGACATCTGATGACGTCATCAGATGCCCTATGTACTTTACATGCTGAGATCCGACGACGTCAATGACGCCCGGCGTACTACATGACACCCTGATGACGTCATCAGATGCCCTACGTACTTTACATGACATCCTGATGACGTCATCAGATGCTGCTTATGTATTCTTTACATGACATCCTGATGACGTCATCAGATGCCCTATGTGCTTTAGATGACACCCTGATGACGTCATCAGATGCCTTATGTACTTCACCTGACATCCTGATGACGTCATCAGATGCCCTATGTACTTCACATGACATCCTGATGACGTCATCAGATGCCCTATGTACTTTACATGACATCCTGATGACGTCATCAGATGCCCTATGTACTTCACATGACATCCTGATGACGTCATCAGATGCCTTATGTACTTTACATGACATCCTGATGACGTTATCATATGCCCTATGTACTTTAGATGACACCCTGATGACGTCATCAGATGCCGTAAGTCACTTTACATGACACCCTGATGACGCGTCATCAGATGCTACTATATACTTTACGCTTGACACCCTGATGACGTCATCAGATGCCTATGTACTTTACATGACATCCTGATGACGTCATCAGATGCTCTTATATGTACTTTACATGACATCCTGAAGACGTCATCAGATGCCCTGTGTACTTTACCTGACATCCTGAAGACGTCATCAGATGCCCTGTGTACTTAACATGACATCCTGATGACGTCATCAGATGCCTTATGTACTTTACCTGACATCCTGAAGACGTCATCAGATGCCCTGTGTACTTAACATGACATCCTGATTACGTCATCAGAATGCCCTACGTACTTTTACATGACATCCTGATGACGTCATCAGATGCCTTATGTACTTTACATGACATCCTGATGACGTCATCAGATGCCTATGTGCTTTAGATGACACCCTGCTGACGTCATAAGATACCTTATGTACTGCACCTGACATCCTGATGACGTCATCAGATGCCCTATGTACTTCACATGACATCCTGATGACGTCATCAGATGCCCTATGTACTTTACATGACACCCTGATGACGTCATCAGATGCCCTACGTACTTTACATGACATCCTGATGACGTCATCATGATGCTTATAGTTCTTTATACATGACATCCTGATGACGTCATCAGATGCCCTATGTGCTTTAGATGACACCCTGCTGACGTCATCAGATGCCTTATGTACTTCACCTGACATCCTGATGACGTCATCAGATGCCCTATGTACTTCACATGACATCCTGATGTCGTCATCAGATGCCCTATGTACTTTACATGACATCCTGATGACGTCATCAGATGCCCTATGTACCTCACATGACACCCTGGTGGCGTCATCAGATGCATATGTACTTTACATGACATCTGATGACGTTATCATATGCCCTATGTATTGCTTTAGATGACAGCCCTGATGACGTCATCCAGATGCCGTAAGTACTTTACATGACACCCTGATGACGTCATCAGATGCCTATGTACTTTACATGACACACCTGATGACGTCATCAGATGCCCTATGTACTTTACATGACATAACTGATGACGTCATCAGATGCCCTATGTACTTTACACTGACACCCTGATGACGTCATCAGATGCCCTATGTACTTTACATGACATCCTGATGACGTCATCAGATGCCCTATGTACTTTACATGACACCCTGATGACGTCATCAGATGCCCTATGTACTTTACATGACACCCTGATGACGTCATCAGATGCCCTATGTACTTTACATGACACCCTGATGACGTCATCAGATGCCCTATGTACTTTAGATGACACCCTGATGTCGTCATCAGATGCACTATGTAGTTTACATGACACCCTGATGACGTCATCAGATGCACTATGTACTTTAGATGACACCCTGATGACGCGTCACGTATCAGATGCCCTATCTACTTTACCTGACATCTTGATGACGTCATCAGATGCCCTATGTTCTTCACATGACATCCTGATGACGTCATCAGATGCCTTATGTACTTTACATGACATCCTGATGACGTTATCATATGCCCTATGTTACTTTTATGCGTGATGACATCCTGATGACGTCATCAGATGCTCCTATGTACTTCAGCATGACATCCTGATGACGTCATCAGATGCCCTTTATAGTACTTTACATGACATCCTGATGACGTCATGCAGACATGCCCTATGTACTTTTACATGACATCCTGATGACGTTTATCAGATGCTCTTATATACTTTACATGACATCCTGATGACGTCATCAGATGCCCTATGTACTTTACATGACATCCTGATGACGTCATCAGATGCCCTATGTACTTTACATGACATCCTGATGACGTCATCAGATGCCCTATGTACTTCACATGACATCCTGATGACGTCATCAGATGCCTTATGTACTTTACATGACATCGTGATGACGTTATCATATGCCCTATGTACTTTAGATGACACCCTGATGACGTCATCAGATGCCGTAAGTACTTTACATGACACCCTGATGACGTCATCAGATGCCCTATGTACTTTACATGACTCCCTGTTGCCGTCATCAGATGCCCTATGTACTTTACATGCCATCCTGATGACGTCATCAGATGCCCTATGTACTTTACATGACATCCTGATGACGTTATCAGATGCCTTATATACTTTACATGACATCCTGATGACGTCATCAGATGCCCTATGTACTTTACATGACATCCTGATGACGTCATCAGATGCCTTATGTACTTTACATGACATCCTGATGAGGTCATCAGATGCTCTATGTACTTCACATGACATCCTGATGACGTCATCAGATACGTCTATGTACTTTACATGACATCCTGATGACGTTATCATATGCCCTATGTACTTTAGATGACGATCCTGATGACGTCATCAGATGCCGTAAGTACTATTTAGCGACACCCTGATGACGTCATCAGATGCCCTATGTACTTTACATGACAACCTGATGACGTCATCAGATGCCCTATGTAATTGCTTTACATGAAGCACCTGATATGACGTCATCAGATGCCCTATGTACTTTACATGACACCCTGATGGCGTCATCAGATGCCCTATGTACTTTACATGACACCCTGATGACGTCATCAGATTGCCTATGTACTTTACATGACATCCTGATGACGTCATCAGATGCCCTATGTACTTTACATGACACCCTGATGACGTCATCAGATGCCCTATGTACTTTACATGACACCCTGATGACGTCATCAGATGCCCTATGTACTTTAGATGACACCCTGATGTCGTCATCAGATGCACTATGTAGTTTACATGACACCCTGATGACGTCATCAGATGCACTATGTACTTTAGATGACACCCTGATGACGTCATCAGATGCCCTATGTACTTTACATGACATCCTGATGACGTCATCATATGCCCTATGTACTTTAGATGACACTCTGATGACGTCATCAGATGCCTTATGTACTTTACATGACATCCTGAAGACGTCATCAGATGCCCTATGTACTTTACATGACATCCTGATGACGTCATCAGATGCCCTATGTACTTTACATGACATTCTGATGACGTCATCAGATGCCTTATGTACTTTACATGACATCCCGATGACGTTATCAGATGCCCTATGTACTTTAGATGACACCCTGATGACGCCATCAGATGCCTTATGTACTTCACATGACATCCTGATGACGTCATCAGATGCCCTATGTACTTCACATGACATCCTGACGACGTCATCAGATGCCCTATGTACTTTACATGACATCCTGATGACGTCATCAGATGCCCTATGTACTTCACATGACATCCTTATGACGTCATCAGATGCCTTATGTACTTTACATGACATCCTGATGACGTCATCATATGCCCTATGTACTTTAGATGACACCCTGATGACGTCATCAGATGCCGTAAGTACTTTACATGACACCCTGATGACGTCATCAGATGCCCTATGTACTTTACATGACACCCTGATGACGTCATCAGATGCCCTATGTACTTTACATGACACCCTGATGACGTCATCAGATGCCCTATGTACTTTGCATGACACCCTGATGACGTCATCAGATACGCTATGTAGTTTACATGACACCCTGATGACGTCATCAGATGCCCTATTTACTTTAGATGACATCCTGATGACGTCATCAGATGCCCTATGTACTTTACATGACACCCTGATGACGTCATCAGATGCCCTATGTACTTTACATGACACCCTGATGACGTCATCAGATGCCCTATGTACTTTACATGACACCTGATGACGTCATCAGGATGCCCTATGTACTTTGCATGACACCCTGATGACGTCATCAGATACGCTATGTAGTTTACATGACACCCTGATGACGTCATACTTTATATGCCCTATGTATCGAAAAGTACAGACTACGACGTGTTTTAGCGAGTTGATCTACCAACTGATAATATCACATGATATGATAAGCAGTAAGAAGTAAAGTAGTTAAGGTGAAACAGTAAATAACAAACTTGTTAGTAACTTTCCCTGTCCCTTCCCATCGAAAAGTTCAGCCTACGACGTGTTTTAGCGATTTGATCAACCAACTGATAATATCACATGATATGATAAGCAGTAAGAAGTAAATTAGTTAAGGTGAAACAGTAAGTAACAAACTTGTTAGTAACTTTCCCTGTCCCTTCCCATCGAAAAGTTCAGCCCAGCCTACGACGTGTTTTAGCGATTTGATCAATAATAGTAATATCACATGATATAGTAAGCGGTAAATAAAGTAGTTAGGTGAAACAGTAAATAACAAACTGTTAATAACTTTCTGTCCTTCGTCAAAGTTCCAGCCTACGACGTGTTTTAGCGATTTGATCAACCAACTGATAATATCACATGATATGATAAGCAGTAAGAAGTAAAGTAGTTATAGGTGAAACAGTAAATAACAAACTTGTTAGTAACTTTCCCTGTCCTTCCCGTCGAAAAGTTCAGCCTACGACGTGTTTTAGCGATTTGATCAACCAACTGATAATATCACATGATATGATAAGCCAGTAAAGGAAGTAAAAAGTAGTTAACGTAAATCGGTAAATAACAAAACTTGTTAGTAACTTTCCTGTCCCTTCCCATCAGAAAAGTCCAGCCTACGACGTGTTTTAGCGATTTGATCAACCAACTGATAATATCACATGATATGATAAGCAGTAAGAAGTAAATTAGTTTAGGTTGAAACAGTAAATAACAAACTTGTTAGTAACTTTCCTCGTCCCTTCCCATCGAAAAGTTCAGCCTACGACGTGTTTTAGCGATTTGATCAACCAACTGATAATATCACATGATATGATAAGCAGTAAGAAGTAAAGTAGTTAAGGTGACAATCAGTAAATAACAAACTTGTTAGTAACTTTCCCTGTCCTTCCTGTGTCGAAAAGTCCAGCCTACGACGTGTTTTAGCGATTTGATCAACCAACTGATAATATCGTTATGATATGATAAGCAGTAAGAAGTAAAGTAGTTAACGTAAATCAGTAAATAACAAACTTGTTAGTAACTTTCCCTGTCCCTTCCCATCGAAAAGTTCAGCCTACGACGTGTTTTAGCGATTTGATCAACCAACTAGATAATATCACATGATATGATAACGATAAGAAGTGCAAGTAGTTAACGTGAATCCAGTAAATGATACAAACTTGTAAGTAATGCTTTCCTGTCGCTTCCCATCAGAAAAAGTTCAGCCTTCGACGTGTTTAGCGAGTTGATCTACCAACTGATAATATCACATGAAATGATAAGCAGTAAGAAGTAAAGTAGTTAAGGTGGAAACAGTAAATAACAAACTTGTTAGTAACTTTCCCTGTCCTTCCCATCGAAAAGTCCAGCCTTAGACGATGTTTTAGCGATTTGATCCAACCAACTGATAATATCACATGATATGATAAGCAGTAAGAAGTAAGGTAGTTAAGGTGAAACAGTATAATAACAAACTTTATTTAGTAACTTTCCCTCTCCTTCCCATCGAAAAGTTCAGCCTACGACGTGTTTTAGCGATTTGATCAACCAACTGATAATATCACATGATATGATAAGCAGTAAGAAGTAAAGTAGTTAACGTGAATCAGTAAATGACAAACTTGTTAGTAACTTTCCCTGTCCCTTCCCATCGAAAAGTTCAGCCTTCGACGTGTTTTAGCGAGTTGATCTACCAACTGATAATATCACATGAAAAGATAAGCAGTAAGAAGTAAAGTAGTTAAGGTGAAACAGTAAATAACAAATTTGTTAGTAACTTTCTGTCCCTTCCCATCAGAAAAGTTCAGCCTACGACGTGTTTTAGCGATTTGATCAACCAACTGATAATATCACATGATATGATAAGCAGGTAAGAAGTAAAGTAGTTAACGTGAATCAGTAAATAGCAAACTTGTTAGTAACTTTCCCTGTCCCTTCCCATCGAAAAGTTCAGCCTACGATGTGTTTAGCGATTTGATCAACCAACTGATAATATCACATGATATGATAAGCAGTAAGAAGTAAAGTAGTTAACGTGAAACAGTAAATAACAAACTTGTTAGTAACTTTCCCTGTCCCTTCCATCGAAAAGTTCAGCCTACGACGTGTTTTAGCGATTTGAATCCAACCAACTGATAATATCACATGATATGATAAGCAGTAAGAAGTGAAGTAGTTAACGTGAATCAGTAAACTAACAAACTTGTTAGTAATCTTTCTCTGTCCCTTCCCCATCCGAAAGAAGTTCAGCCTAAGACGTGTTTTAGCGATTTGATCAACCAACTGATAATATCACATGATATGATAAGCAGTAAGTAAAGTAGTTAACGTGAATCAGATAAATAACAAACTTGTTTAAGTAACTTTCCTGTCCCTTCCCCATCGAAAAGTTCAGCCTACGACGTGTTTTAGCTGATTTGATCAACCAACTGATAATATCACATGTGATATGATAAGCAGTAAGAAGTGAAGTAGTTAACGTGAATCAGTAAATAACAAACTTGTTAGTAACTTTCCCTGTCCTTCCATACATCGAAAAGTTCAGCCTACGACGTGTTTTAGCGATTTGATCAACCAACTGATAATATCACATGATATGATAAGCAGTAAGAAGTAAAGTAGTTAACGTGAATCAGTAAATAACAAACTTGTTAGTAACTTTCCCTGTCCTTCCCATCGAAAAGTTCAGCCTACGACGTGTTTTAGCTGATTTGATCAACCAACCGGATAATATCACATGACTATGATAAGCAGTAAGAAGCGGAAAGTAGTTAACGTGAATCAGTAAATAACAAACTTGTTAGTAACTTTCCCTGTCCCTTCCCATCGAAAAGTTCAGCCTACGACGTGTTTTGCAGAGTTGATCTACCAACTGATAATATCACATGAAATGATAAGCAGTAAAGAAGTAAAGTAGTTAAAAGGTGGAAACAGTAAATAACAAACTTGTTAGTTAGCTTCCTGTATCCCTTCCCATCGAAAAGTTCAGCCTACGATGTGTTTTAGCTGATTTGATAAACCAACTAATAATATCACATGATATGATAAGCAGTAAGAAGTAAAGTAGTTAACGTGAATCAGTAAAATACCAACAAACTTGTCAGTAACTTTCCTCTCTTCCCATCGAAAAGTTCAGCCTACGACGTGTTTTAGCGAGTTGATCTACCAACTGATAATATCACATGATATGATAAGCAGTAAGAAGTAAAGTAGTTAAAGGTGAAACAGTAAATAATAAACTTGTTAGTAACTTTCCTGTCCTTCCCATCGAAAAGTTCAGCCTACGACGTGTTTTAGCGATTTGATCAACCAACTGATAATATCACATGATATGATAAGCAGTAAGAAGTAAAGTAGTTAACGTGAATCAGTAAATGACAAACTTGTTAGTAACTTTCCTGCCTTCCCATCGAAAAGAAGTTCAGCCTACGATGTGTTTTAGTGATTTGATCAACCAACTGATAATATCACATGAAATGATAAGCAGTAAGAAGTAAAGTAGTTAACGTGAATCAGTAATTAACAAACTTGTCAAGTAACTTTCCCTGTCCCTTCCCATCGAAAAGTTCAGCCTACGATGTGTTTTAGCGATTTGATCAACCAACTGATAATATCACATGATATATGATAAGCAGTAAGAAGTAAAGTAGTTAAGGTGAAACAGTTAATAACAAGCTTGTTAGTAACTTTCCCTGTCCCTTCAAATCGAAAAGTTCAGCCTACGACGTGTGTTTTAGCGATTTGATCAACCAACTGATAATATCACATGATATGATAAGCAGTAAGAAGTAAAGTAAGTTAACGTGAATCAGTAAATAACAAACGTGTTAGTAACTTTCCCTGTCCTTCCCATCGAAAAGTTCAGCCCCTACGACGTGTTTTAGCGATTTGATCAACCAACCGATAATATCACATGATATGATAAGCAGTAAGAAGTAAAGTAGTTAACGTGAATCCAGTAAATAACTAAACTTGTTAGTAACTTTCCCTGTCCCTTCCATCGAAAAGTTCAGCCTACGACGTGTTTTAGCGAGTTGATCTACCAACTGATAATATCACATGAAATGATAAAGCAGTAAGAAGTAAAGTAGTTAAGGTGAAACAGTAAATAACAAACTTGTTAGTTACTTTCCCTGTCCCTTCCCATCGAAAAGTTCAGCCTACGATGTGTTTTAGCGATTTGATAAACCAACTATTAGGTCTAGAAGTTGAATTTCGCGTTTTCTTTTTTGTTGTTATTGGATATTTTGTAAAAAATAAAATTATTTTTATATAACGAATTTTATGTTATAATGCTCACTGTATTATCAGCTTTCTATTGATATATAAACTTGCTTCACGTACCTTACTAAAAAAAAAAGTATTATTTTAGTTTCAGAATATGTCAACTTATTGTGCCGGAAAAACGCCATTTGCGGGATGACTCTCCTTTTCCTTTTTCATCTCCAAGAAGAAAGCCACTGACGCGCACCAAATGCTTGCCCAAGCTTACTTGCAGGGGATGCTGCTCCATCCATAAGAACCTGCCAAGAATGGTTTCAGCGTTTCAAATCGGGTGATTTTGACGTTAAGGACAAAGATCGACCAGGACAGCCAAAAAAGTTCCCGAAGACGAAGAACTTCCAGGCTTTGTTGGATCAAGATTCGGCTCAAACGCAAGAACAGCTCGCGGCATCTCTCGGCACGTCAAACACCCAAAAAGCAATTGTCTGATTCGATTGAAGGCAATGGGGAAGATTCAAAAAGGAAGGAAAAATGGATCCCCTAGTGAGCTCTCAGAACGCAGCAAAGAGCAGAGAAAAACAACTTCACAAATCTTGTTGGACCGATTCCAAAGAAAGTCTTTTTTACACCGCATCATAGCAATCCGGCGATGAAAAGTGGGTGTACTACGACAATCCGAAGCGAAGAAAATCGTGGAGTTAGTCCTGAGTGAAACAACAACTTCGACCGCTAAAAACCAAACATCCACGGGAAAGAGAAAGGTCTTACTGTGCATATGGTGGGATCAACGCGGTATACTGTACTATGAACTTCTTCAACCTGGCGAAACAGTTACTGCGAATCGCTATCCAACATCAACTAGCGCAATTGCGGCATGAAATCGAAGCAAAGAGACCAGAATGGGCGAGCTCAGACACGAAAAAGTCAATATTGCTTCATGATAACGCTCGACCTCATGTTGCTCTCGAACGGTAAAGGATACGCTAAAAGAGTTCAAATGGGAGAGTACTTTACCGCACCCGCCGTACTCCTCTCCAGACATCGCCCCCGTCGGATTATCACCTTTTTCGGTCCAATGGCGCATGGTTCTAGCGGAGCAGCGCTTTCAAGATCGTCAAGATGTCAAAAAAATGGCTCGATGAATGGGTGGAGGCCAAACCAGAAAAATTTTATTATGATGGAATCCATAAGTTACCCAAACTCTGGGAAATGGTTGTTATTAATGACGGAAATTATTTTGAATAAAAATTTTGTTTAAGTATGTCCAGTTTTCAATAGTGTAAAAAGCGTAAAAAAACGCGGAAATTAACTTCTAGACCTAATAATATCACTTGATATGATAAGCAGTAAGAAGTAAAGTAGTTAACGTGAATCAGTAAATAACAAACTTGTTAGTAACTTTCCCTCTCTCTTCCCATCGAAAAGTTCAGCCTACGACGTGTTTTAGCGAGTTGATCTACCAACTGATAATATCACATGATATGATAAGCAGTAAGAAGTAAAGTAGTTAAGGTGAAACAGTAAATAACAAACTTGTTAGTAACTTTCCCTGTCCCTTCCCATCGAAAAGTTCAGCCTACGACGTGTTTTAGCGATTTGATCAACCAACTGATAATATCACATGATATGATAAGCAGTAAGAAGTAAAGTAGTTAACGTGAATCAGTAAATGACAAACTTGTTAGTAACTTTCCCTGCCCCTTCCCATCGAAAAGTTCAGCCTACGATGTGTTTTAGCGATTTGATCAACCAACTGATAATATCACATGAAATGATAAGCAGTAAGAAGTAAAGTAGTTAACGTGAATCAGTAATTAACAAACTTGTCAGTAACTTTCCCTGTCCCTTCCCATCGAAAAGTTCAGCCTACGATGTGTTTTAGCGATTTGATCAACCAACTGATAATATCACATGATATGATAAGCAGTAAGAAGTAAAGTAGTTAAGGTGAAACAGTTAATAACAAACTTGTTAGTAACTTTCCCTGTCCCTTCCCATCGAAAAGTTCAGCCTACGACGTGTTTTAGCGATTTGATCAACCAACTGATAACATCACATGAAATGATAAGCAGTAAGAAGTAAAGTAGTTAACGTGAATCAGTAAATAACAAACTTGTCAGTAACTTTCCCTGTCCCTTCCCATCGAAAAGTTCAGCCTACGACGTGTTTTAGCGATTTGATCAACCAACTGATAATATCACATGATATGATAAGCAGTAAGAAGTAAAGTAGTTAACGTGAATCAGTAATTAACAAACTTGTCAGTAACTTTCCCTGTCCCTTCCCATCGAAAAGTTCAGCCTACGATGTGTTTTAGCGATTTGATCAACCGACTGATAATATCACATGAAATGATAAGCAGTAAGAAGTAAAGTAGTTAAGGTGAAACAGTTAATAACAAACTTGTTAGTAACTTTCCCTGTCACTTCCCATCGAAAAGTTCAGCCTACGACGTGTTTTAGCGATTTGATCAACCAACTGATAATATCACATGATATGATAAGCAGTAAGAAGTAAAGTAGTTAACGTGAATCAGTAAATACCAAACTTGTCAGTAACTTTCCCTGTCCCTTCCCATCGAAAAGTTCAGCCTACGACGTGTTTTAGCGATTTGATCAACCAACTGATAATATCACATGATATGATAAGCAGTAAGAAGTAAAGTAGTTAACGTGAATCAGTAAATACCAAACTTGTCAGTAACTTTCCCTGTCCCTTCCCATCGAAAAGTTCAGCCTACGACGTGTTTTAGCGATTTGATCAACCAACTGATAATATCACATGATATGATAAGCAGTAAGAAGTAAAGTAGTTAACGTGAATCAGTAAATGACAAACTTGTTAGTAACTTTCCCTGTCCCTTCCCATCGAAAAGTTCAGCCTACGACGTGTTTTAGTTGATTTGATCAACCAACTGATAATATCACATGATATGATAAGCAGTAAAAAGTAAAGTAGTTAACGTGAATCAGTAAATACCAAACTTGTCAGTAACTTTCCCTGTCCCTTCCCATCGAAAAGTTCAGCCTACGACGTGTTTTAGCGATTTGATCAACCAACTGATAATATCACATGATATGATAAGCAGTAAGAAGTAAAGTAGTTAACGTGAATCAGTAAATGACAAACTTGTTAGTAACTTTCCCTGTCCCTTCCCATCGAAAAGTTCAGCCTTCGACGTGTTTTAGCGAGTTGATCTACCAACTGATAATATCACATGAAATGATAAGCAGTAAGAAGTAAAGTAGTCAAGGTGAAACAGTAAGTAACAAACTTGTTAGTCACTTCCCGTGTCCATCCCCATCGAAAAGTACAGCCTACGATGTGTTTAAGCGATTTGGTCTACCAACTGATAATATCACTTGATATGATAAGTAGTGAGAGGTGAAGTAGTTAATGTTAAAGTAAGTGAGTAAGTAATCATATCTGTCCACATACCAACTTACCTACCTGCCCAACTGATCGCCTGGCAGTGGCCACTGGCAGTGGCTAGTGGCAGGAACGAGGAACGAGGAACGAGGAACGAGGAACGAGGAACGAGGAACGAGGAACGAGGAACGAGGAACGAGGAACAGGACACGAGGGACGCGTTACAAGAAAAAACGCGAATTTTTGCTAAGCTTCCGCCGATCTAACTTTGTTAATTTTCAATCGATTTGGCTCAAATTTTGTCAGCGGGTGTCTTCTAGACTCTCTCACTTATATCCAGAAGGAAATCTCTAGAAAATTTGTTTTACAGGTTTTATTAACTACTTTACCAAAATCTAAGTGATCACAAGTGCCAGGCAAAACCAAACCTCTCCAGCCGCTTCGCGGCTGGAGCGATATAACAGTGATAAGGAGATTTTGACATTATGAGCCCGATAAGCCCTGCTTCGACCGGCTCAAAATGAGCGACATAGGCTATACATCGATTAGCTATTTTTTTTACTTGAACGATAGCTTTCCTGGGTGCTGTCTTTGTATCTTTGCCTCGAATCGGTAGCCACCCGCGTAATCAATGAACGTTGATCCAAAGCAACATGACTCTACATCAGTCCTTACTTGCTATAAGATAACAGAAGGGTGTTTATTCCTTCATTAAAACAAACTTCGACAGCAACCATGAATTATTGCGAACACAACCTGCATCTCTATCTATAATTTGAGTGTTCGCCTCTAAGAGCCGAGAAGTAGATATGGCAAATCAGAAGAATAGCGTGCATTTTTTCCTGAAAATCGACAGAACGTGCACTTCGTTCTTTTTTTGTTGTTCGGTTTAGGCACCCCCCTTTGCCCTCTCTGCAACGTCCAATATGCACCCCCCCCCTAAGGTTAACCGAGACGCGTGCCCAGCCCTGATCCCCAGCCGACCACTTCTTATTGATAAGTAAATGAGACACTCTTGGTGGACTCCACTATACACTTGCGATCAAACTAAAGCCTAGCTTGCTCTGATGAGCCCGGGCGGAGCAAGGAGCGGAGCGGTCGGTCATGGAAAAATATAACAATGATAAGGAAAATTTTACATGATAAGCCCGATAAACCTTACTTCGACCGGCTCGAAATGAGGGAGCTAGGCTATAACTTCTTCTCAAATAGAAATATGAGCTCTATTCTTTTCGAATTAACAAATCTGCAAACTTTGAAACAAAACTTTTTCGAAGCATATGAACATATAGTTCAGTTCCGCTTTCGCGTTCAGTCCTCATTATAACAATCGTAGAAGCGAAGCGGTTGTTTTGAAAAATTCAACTAGAATCATTCTTAAAACAACCGCTCCGCTTCTACGATTGTGATAATGAGACTTTGCGGACTGAGCGCGATTGCGGAACTAGATCATAAGTGCATTGGCGAGAATCTAAAAATTAGAAAAAAATTGTGAGACCTACCTAGCGTACTCAGGGGTCGCAAAAGATTAGATTGATTGCGGCGGTATCGTCTCGATAATTGCTCGACAGACAGGAAAGCCAGTTGTCGGAAATGCGCTTTCAAGATGCACATAAGCAGTAAAAACGCGAAATTCTAATGCTTCCTACGGGTGCTGGGGCGGAGCGGAGGTTAGAGACAGCGAGAGATCGGAGGGCAGACGGAGGCTGCAGCATCACGCGCGCCGCGCGCGTCATGAGTGATGAGAATTTGGTTTTTTGTAGAGGATACTACTCCCGGGGGACTAAAAGCAAATGATCCTTTTTCAGTGAGCAGTCCGCGACGCAGCTCTGATACTGCTATAATAGAAAACGGAAACATGGAACCTAGTTCCTAATTCAGAAACATCAACACCATCACCTTTGAGTCTTTTTCTCTGGATTGAAGGATGACAACCTATTAAGCAGATAGTATCGAGGGCAAAACTAGAGTAGAAGCCAAAATGAGCTTCGGTCAACAAAACAATGCAAATTAGAACTCGCTGCGCAAAAGCTGTTTCATGGTACAGCCCAAACTTGTCCAATTTTTTTTTCTCGTACATCCTGGTACTTCCCTGCAGCGAAGGGCCTCAATTTCCGCGCTGCTTTCATGAGTTTTTTCAGCTGTAAAACTCGCAGACCCCATAATCATAATTTTTGGTGAGAAGTCGAAGAGAGTTCTCATCGTGTACACGGCTTAAAAGCAGCGTAGACGATGAGAACTTACTTCGAAATTCCACCGTGGAATCGAAAGAACTGCGGCCCAATGCAACAATCAAAAAACGGCTTCCAGCGAGCCACGGTAGGCTATATACGGCTCCGAAATTGACTGCACGAGTGCTAGAGGCCCAGATTGCACAACAACCATCCACCAAAGTGAAAATGTGAGGAGGAGGGATAAGATATGAAAAGGCTACAATTAGGGAATCCAACGTGTACACTTCGATGATGACTTTTGTGCAAACAGGGTCTTGTGCGCTCGCGCAGTCAACTTTAGGGCCGTATAGGGCCTGTTAGAGCTCGCTCAAAGTCTTTTTTCGATGTGGTTGCTGCACTGGTCTACATTCGTTTCGATGCACTGTTGAAAATCGAAGATAGTTTTCATCGTGGACACTGCCTTTAAAGGCTGTGCTCGCGATGAATACCATATTCGACTTCGACTCAAAAACAGGGCTGCTTGGTCGTGAGCTGACGAAGGGAGAAGAAACAGCAAAGAAAAGCGCGCCGAATAAGCTGAAATAGCTGTTTATGACGTACGTACAGGCTCAAGGGCGGACGGGCTTACGCGCCCTGCTAGTTTCAGCAAGCGCGCGCTAATGACGAAATGTTCGCGAATCGACCAGGCTGGACGTGGCGGAATCGCTTGGCAACTTGTCATCGAAAATGTCCGCGGCGCCACAAGCTCGTCAGAAGGGAGGGGACGGGGCGGGCTAAGCAGACGTACTGGGCAAACGGAATCTTCCGAAAAAATCGGCCGCTTTCATCGAATTCTGGCCCGTTCTCGCTGCTTTCCTCGACCGTGTGTCCTCCAGCATCTGGCAGCGTAGTATTTCACACTGAAAACTCAAGGAGAGGATTCATCGTGAACACTGCTTTTATGTTCGATGATTTGGTGCAATTCTCGAGCGTTTTTCTCGATTTTTTCGTCGTTTCAGTTTCACCCGAAGGCCGAACAATCGATTCAGCGATTAATCTAAAAATTGAAGATTATCGTGAACACTGCCTTTAAGAAAAATACACTTCCCAAACAGTGAGAAGCTCAAGTATTATGATTGAAGCGGAAAAGGATGACTACAGAGCTCGCGAACGTATCGGCTCCAATGGTTAAGCCTCATCAGTCAAAGGTTTATTAGCAGAACAAAAGTGCTATAAGAGTGTAAAATACTCCATGCACTTTTCGAGTTAGATGCTACGAAAGTGCAACAGGAGCTCGAACTAGTAAGGAAGGATCTTATGAAAATTTGTTTTTAAACGCGCGTCCCATTAATTCTCTAGGAGAAGCATGCGATAGAAGTCTTACAATTCTGTGAAAAAGGGCAAAATCAAGAGAGTGGAGCAGAGGTTTCTACTGATGCAGGCACTAACTTAGTGAGATATGCATGATTCATTTGCACTAGAAGGCTTTCTAGAAGGACACTTTTGGGCGCACGCTTGGCTAAATCTGAATGTGGTGGACAGATAGACAAATGACTTGCTTACCGAAGAGAAGACCAAGAGGCGAGGTCTCTCCTATAAACCGTTGATTAATTATCTCAAATGGCCGGAGAATTGGTTGTTTTGTCTGCTGACAGAACAGCGATTGATGATCAAAGATGTGTTCAATGGAAGCAACATCAAAAACTGATAAGCAAAAGGAAGTAATCGCATACTGCACCAAACTGGAAAGGAGTTGAAAAAACATTGAGATGTTATGAAAATAAAGGTTCTCAGAGATATTTTCGGATTACATCCAGAGCTCAGCACTTGTTTCGCTCACCGCAGTAAGGGCGCAAAGATGCGCGAATCAGCTTCGTTGTGAAGTTAACAAACCTAAGTCGAGGTGGGCCTAATTCAGATTTCAAGCTCGACTAGAAACAATCCCGATGAGGTCGAAATGCTGCGACGCAGGGTGATGAAAGGAACAAGTATTTCTAACAGAGATAAAGCCAAGGTTGCTCAGATGAGTCTGGGCGAAGTAAGCAGCAAAGCGGTCGTTCATGGCAAAATACAACAGTGATAAGGAGATTTTAACATGATAAGCTCGATAAGCCTTGCTTCGACCCGCTCAAAATGAGCGGCCTAAGCTATCTGTCAGAAATGAGGGGAAAAGAAAGGCAAATTTGTGATAAAAACGATTTCTGAATAATAAGGTGGCAGATCTGGCAATCAGTAGAGTGAAAATATGTTATGCAGGAAAAAAACAAATACAAGATAGGAAAGCTAATTGCGGGTGTTCGTCCGCCCCCAATTACAGAGGTTCCTAAAAATGCTTATTCGCCGCCCTCTGCTCTCTTTTGAAAGTACTTAGCAGCGTCTCAAAGTAGTGAGCAACCAGTTTAGGAGCAAAAATAAAATAAAAGACGGCAAAACGAGCCAATGTCGTTACTTGGGGGGGGCACACCGGAAATCAACCGTTCTCACAAATTTCATTTTTGTCTTGACCAGTTCTACCTTCTCATGAAGACAGCTCAACAACCATTTTTGTCGCGAACAATACGTTTAGGTCGAGGCCGAAATCAAAATATTCAGCCAAGGTCTACAAGAAAAATGAAGTCGAGGTCGAGAATGGTGTCTAAGATAGGAGAAATATTGTCTGTTCTGCAGAGTACAATGCCGAATTCGCTAAGGCTCTGTCCATAGCAGGGATGAGCGGGATTCCGATTTCCGATGGTTTTGGGCTTTCCGATTTCCGAATTCCGTAAAAAGCCTAGAAATCGGAAGAAATCGAAAACACCCACCAAAATTTTCACACTTTTCCTTGCCAAATCCCTAGGGGGTTATTTCGGGCGCTAAATTCGAATTCGAGGACCTTCGTCACTTTTAACAAAGCCAGTTGTGACAGTAAATGATTTTTTCACGCGAGTTAACCACCATCTTTGAACATGAATTTTCCGCGAACTTTACGCGAGCAAACGCCAAGTTTATTACAGCTTTCTAATCGGTAAAGAGACGTTGAGTACGCCGTAGAAAGCGCGCAGGACACCAGTGAGACTGTGCAGGATGTCTGTGGGATTCAGCAGGAGTGTACAGGATATGTACGGGATGTTTGCAGGACCCAGCGGGAATGTGCAGGATCTGTGCAGGACCCCAGTGAAAATGTTTAGGACAAGCGCAGAATGTGTACAGGACCCCAGTGGGAGCGTGCAGAAGGTGTGCAGAATGTGTGCAGGACCCCACAGGGACTGTGCAAAATGTGAGCAGGACCTCCCATTCAAGTCTTGATCACATTCTCAGACTTTCTGCACTCTCCCAATAAAATCCTGCACACATCTCACGACTACCGCCACACTTTCATTCAAGTGTTGTGCGCAATCTCCGATTTCCTGCACACTCCCAGTGCACATCGGTGAAGATTTACCGAGCAGTTGAGTGAGAGCGGCGCAGGGGCTTCGGTGGTGCAGGGCGATAAGGCGCTCCCCCAAAAAGGGAATATGCTGGTTCAATCTCGGCCGGAGCCAAGCGTTTTGCGATCAACTCAGCACCTTGTGCAAACTCCCAGTAATGTCTCGCGCACGTCCCATGACGCCTGCTAACTTCCAGTGGGGTCCCGCATACAATCTGCTCACTCCTTTCAGGGTCCCTACACCCCCTGCACACTCTCTGGGTCGTGCGCCAATTCGTCAACGTTCTGCACCCTTTTCACCACGGCTTGCGTACTCTTTAACAAGAGAGAGCGTTCGCAGAGCAATCGCCAAACGCGCCGACGCCCCAAACCCTGCCTTGATTCCTTCATAACACTCGCGTTGGTGCGTGTCGTCCCAGCATTCGCAGGGAAATCGCCAAACGTGCCGACGCCCCAAATACCCTGCCTTGATCCTTTACAACACTCGCGTTGGTGCGAGTCGCCCCAGCATTCGCAGGGCAATCGCCAAACGCGCCGACGCCCCAAACCCTGCCTTGATTCCTTTATAACACTCGCGTTGGTGCGTGTCGCCCCAGCATTCGCAGGGCAATCGCCAAACGCGCCGACGCCCCAAACCCTGCCTTGATTCCTTCATAACACTCGCGTTGGTGCGTGTCGTCCCAGCATTCGCAGGGCAATCGCCAAACGTGCCGACTCCCCAAATACCCTGCCTTGATCCCTTTATAACACTCGCGTTGGTGCGAGTCGCCCCAGCATTCGCAGGGCAATCGCCAAACGCGCCGACTTCCCTAATCCTGCCTTAATCCCTTTATAACACTCGCGTTGGTGCGTGTCGCCCCAGCATTCGCAGGGCAATCGCCAAACGCGCCGACGCCCCAAACCCTGCCTTAATCCCTTTATAACACTCGCGTTGGTGCGTGTCGCCCAAGCATTCGCAGGGCCATCGTTAACGCGCCAACGCCCCAAATACCCTGCCTTGATCCCTTTATAACACTCGCGTTGGTGCGAGTCGCCCCAGCATTCGCAGGGCAATCGCCAAACGCGCCGACGCCCCGAACCCTGCCTTAATCCCTTTATAACACTCGCGTTGGTGCGTGTCGCCCCAGCATTCGCAGGGCAATCGCCAAACGCGCCGACGCCCCAAACCCTGCCTTAATCCCTTTATAACACTCGCGTTGGTGCGTGTCGCCCAAGCATTCGCAGGGCAATCGCCAAACGCGCCGACGCCCCAAACCCTGCCTTAATCCCTTTATAACACTCGCGTTGGTGCGTGTCGCCCAAGCATTCGCAGGGCAATCGCCAAACGCGCCGACTCCCCAAACCCTGCCTTGATCCCTTTATAACACTCGCGTTGGTTCGTGTCGCCCAAGCATTCGCAGGGCAATCGTTAACGCGCCAACGCCCCAAACCCTGCCTTGATCCCTTTATAACACTCGCGTTGGTGCGTGTCGCCCCAGCATTCGCAGGGCAATCGCCAAACGCGCCGAAGCTCCAAACCCTGTCTTAATCCCTTTATAACACTCGCGTTGGTGCGTGTCGCCCAAGCATTCGCAGGGCAATCGTTAACGCGCCGACGCCCCAAACCCTGCCTTGATCCCTTTATACCACTCGCGTTGGTGCGTGTCGCCCAAGCATTCGCAGGGCAATCGCCAAACGCGCCGACGCCCCAAACCCTGTCTTAATCCCTTTATAACACTCGCGTTGGTGCGTGTCGCCCAAGCATTCGCAGGGCAATCGTTAACGCGCCGACGCCCCAAACCCTGCCTTGATTCCTTTATAACACTCGCGTTGGTGCGTGTCGCCCAAGCATTCGCAGGGCAATCGCCAAACGCGCCGACGCCCCAAACCCTGCCTTGATCCCTTTATAACACTCGCGTTGGTGCGTGTCGCCCAAGCATTCGCAGGGCAATCGTTAACGCGCCGACGCCCCAAACCCTGCCTTGATCCCTTTATAACACTCGCGTTGGTGCGTGTCGCCCAAGCATTCGCAGGGCAATCGCCAAACGCACCGACGCCCCAAACCCTGTCTTAATCCCTTTATAACACTCGCGTTGGTGCCTGTCGCCCAAGCATTCGCGGGGCAATCGCCAAACGCGCCGACGCCCCAAACCCTGTCTTAATCCCTTTATAACACTCGCGTTGGTGCGTGTCGCCCAAGCATTCGCAGGGCAATCGTTAACGCGCCGACGCCCCAAACCCTGCCTTGATCCCTTTATAACACTCGCGTTGGTGCCTGTCGCCCAAGCATTCGCAGGGCAATCGCCAAACGCGCCGACGCCCCAAACCCTGTCTTAATCCCTTTATAACACTCGCGTTGGTGCGTGTCGCCCAAGCATTCGCAGGGCAATCTCCAAACGCGCCGACGCCCCAAACCCTGCCTTAATCTCTTTATAACACTCGCGTTGGTGCGTGTCGCCCAAGCATTCGCAGGGCAATCGCCAAACGCGCCGACTCCCCAAACCCTGCCTTGATCCCTTTATAACACTCGCGTTGGTGCGTGTCGCCCAAGCATTCGCAGGGCAATCGCCAAACGCGCCGACGCCCCAAACCCTGCCTTAATCTCTTTATAACACTCGCGTTGGTGCGTGTCGCCCCAGCATTCGCAGGGCAATCGCCAAACGCGCCGACGCCCCAAACCCTGTCTTAATCCCTTTATAACACTCGCGTTGGTGCGTGTCGCCCAAGCATTCGCAGGGCAATCGCCAAACGCACCGACGCCCCAAACCCTGTCTTAATCCCTTTATAACACTCGCGTTGGTGCGTGTCGCCCAAGCATTCGCAGGGCAATCGCCAAACGCGCCGACGCCCCAAACCCTGCCTTGATCCCTTTATAACACTCGCGTTGGTGCGTGTCGCCCAAGCATTCGCAGGGCAATCGCCAAACGCACCGACGCCCCAAACCCTGTCTTAATCCCTTTATAACACTCGCGTTGGTGCGTGTCGCCCAAGCATTCGCAGGGCAATCGCCAAACGCGGCGACGCCCCAATCCCTGTCCTAATCCCTTTGTAACACTCGCGTTGGTGCGTGTCGCCCAAGCATTCGCAGGGCAATCGCCAAACGCGCCGACGCCCCAAACCCTGTCTTATTCCCTTTATAACACTCGTGTTGGTGCGTGTCGCCCCAGCATTCGCAGGGCAATCGCCAAACGCGCCGACGCCCCAACCCTTCTCCAACTCGTCCAGAATCCGCCGCGCACGTGAATGCCGCCACTGGGTGATTCATGCGAATAGAGTGGTTCATACTCCCTCGATCTGCCCCTCATCGCTAATTACTTTCTTCTCCACTTGATTCTTTCGCCGACAAAATGGTTGGTTCACTACCTAACTTGAACATTATGGAATTCTCTAGTCGTTGCTAGTTGCTAAGTGAGTAGAAATCTCAATAGTTGAGCATTTCCGAAAATCTGCACATCGACAAGAAGCCTTGCTGAGGCCGAAAAGAACCTCCAAAACTAAATATAAGGGATGAGCGATTCAAATATGGGTCTCATCACTGCATATGTATACCATCGCAAGTTATAAATGTTTTCCGCAAAAAAATCATGAACTCTTATCCGAACCTAACTATACTTTTCAATACATTCATACTCGAGAACTCTGGCAAATAATTTTATGCTAAAATCTGATATAAATTTCAAACAATAATAATGATAATAGAATATAATATGAATTTTAAAATATAAACAAGCTATAATTTTCCAGAACTTCTAACTTCCAAAACTTGACCTAGCTTTATTAATTCTTTCTGCCATGAGCCTAGATTTCCCTAACTCTGGGCCTGGCTCACTCACATACGGTCGCCCCGAAAATTTCAGTCTAGTGCTTAGAATAGCCGCAGCGGTCGATCCTCGTTTCCTATTGAAGAACTGCTGAGCTTGAGTACTTTATAGGGGTCACGGAAAATTATCGCATCCTTAAATTCAGTAGACTAGTATTCACGAAAGGATTGTACATGCCTACACCTACATACTATGTATATGCTATAGAAATATTCGCTTTACTCGGTTATCGATTTTCTTCGTGACAAGTTCTCCATTAGCCTTTCCATACAGACAGCTTTTTGCCTGCGACACTTAATGCAATCTGAACATCTTTCCCAATCAAGTCATCATTTTTCAATCATGTGAAATTGGAAGTTCATTTGCTCCTACATACATAGTGTGTATTGCGAGTCATTTGTAAAAAGAGGATTTACGTGAAGCAAGAAGAATGCGCTCCAAAAGGAGTGAAGAACTCAATTTGATCTGTGGGACAATGAAAAACTGGGGATCGAATCAAATCAACTATCTGCGCTTACCATTTTGCTACTGGCAGCGTCTTATTAGTGGAGCAATTTTAGAGGCAGATTGCCTCCGACGAAAAAAAAACACTAGAAATCGCACGCTGAGCAGCTAGGCCGCGTCTGGAGCACGTCACGGAATAGGTTTGGTAAAGATTCGGAAACTATCAACAATCACCCGCTACCCGACTGCTGCCTAATTAACATTTCCTATTTGAGAAAGACGAGCGATTGGGTCGGTACAGGAGGGTTTCGTCAATCAATTGAGACGATGCTCTCGCGAAATCAGCCGCGGTGAAGCCATAAAAGCGACGATCAAAACAACTGCTGTATATCCTCATAAGCTAATATATTCATCACCTGACTCATCTATGAAGGATGTTTTCGGCAGCAGGAAGTCAAAGAGACAAACTAGGGATCAAACAAAGAAAGACAGTCAGGATGTGACTGAAGGCAAGCAAACAGCCAGAAATTGAGTGAAACAGATATAAGTAACCGATGGGAGCTCCCAGAAACTGCGACGATCATGCAATGGGTTGGAAAAACACTTTTGAATCGTATTCAGAACTGCCACTGTATTCCATATAAAGCCGATAGTGACTTTCTGGGAAAATTATAATATTTACGGTTACTTAACAGGAAAATGCTGAGAAGTTCTCTGACGTTATGTAGTTTATTGTGGCCAATAAAAACATCGGAATACAAGAGGAAAAAAACATGATCGGCTTTCAAGAAGAGAAGAGTGCGATTAGTATTGGCACGGCCTTTATTTCCCTGCTTTGAGGTTCGAGTGAGAGAGACAAAAGTTCTTTGAACCCTCACCATACAGCTCCTGTGAAGTCAGTTATCATCAGAAAATTCATCAGAACTCTTCTGTGCATGGCTCATTCCGCCCTCGGGGTAACTTTTGATATCATAGTCGGACGCTGAGCATAGCAATACTGCAGAGCGCGGAATCTCGATTCGCCCAAAAGGGCGAGACATTGCGAGGAAAAAATCGACCACGTTCTGCAAAAAATAGGCCGCGCCCACCAATATGTTTGAGAATTCATTGAGGGCAAGACGCGCAAGGAACTTCGATCAAAATCTGTGAGTTACTAATTGTTTTTACCCGTTTTTCATACAAAAGGCAAGGCGTCAAATGCCGCCTTTTGAAATACTACAAAATCAGAGTTCTGGAATACTGAGAAAAATGATAAAGACCAATGTTGTTGCGATAGTGAAGTTTGCAGCGTTTTACTGTATCTGCACCAGTTTTGATCGGGGATCCATTGCCGATCTGATCATTTTGCCAGAGTCAATTGTCAACTTTCCCCTGATTTCTTGGTGCTCCGGAACGACGTAGCTGAAAAACCAACTTTTGCAGCGTTGGCACAAGTGAGTAAGCCGGGTCAGTCTTCTCTCATATTCTGACTTGCATCATTACAACGTCCACGAATGAAAAGGAAGACAGCTCGTCCGCGGAATTCTCGCTGGTCAGATTAACCATCTTTGAAGAGCCGCAAGTCCGTTCGTCATTGCTTCTAAGCAATTCTAGTGTCATCATCATGATCAGCGTAGAATTCCGCCTGAATTAGGTAGGAGAACTGAGAAAACGCTTATGGGGTTGGGGAATATCATTAAGGACACCGTACAACCTAAAATCAAAATAGTTTTTTTTCAGACTTTTCGTTCATCGAATTCACTGAGAATGGACTCATGACCCCATATTTGCCCAATAAATAAGAGACAAAAATTGGATAGATGGGTTGTCCGAGGCCTGTGCTTCGTGTTATTCGAAACCTTGAAGCGGGGATGAGTAGACTTGCGCAGAGAGACGATACATATTGTTCGGATATCGAGTGAATTCTTTATATTCGTGTAGGATGTTTTCAGAGGCATCGAGTGCACAGAATCACTTTCGATTTTTTGCGATAAGATCTACGGCCGGGATAATTTTCAACGTTCGGTTCATTAGAGCTGCAGTCTTAAGAAGCCCTATCTGCTCAAAGGCAGGGTTCACGATAAAAACGACTTTTAGGCTCTCTTCATGAGAATGTTGTTTTGGTCATCACAAAAGTAAAAATAAGTGGAAAACCCGGAAATTCGCGGGAAAATCGCTCAAAAACAAGGTATAAGGCCCAATTACCGGTGTCGGCCGGCCCCCTAATTAACGAGATTTTCATTAATGCTTGCTTAACCGCCTTTTATTTTGTTGTTAGAGTAGGCAGTAGTCTCCAGAGGTGCTCAAGATTAACTTTAGAAGCAAAATAAAGGTTTAGAAAACGGGTATTTATAGAAATCTCGATAATTGGGGGCGGGAGGACACCAAGCGATAACTTGTTCCTGAGCGTTTTTTATCCAATTTTTTACTTATTTTCTCTTTTGTGATGCCCAGATCTACTTTTCCATGAGGATAGCACAACAACCGATTTTATCGAGAACCCTGCCTTTAAAGTCGGCACTCAATACAGGAAAGGCAGAATCCTCAGCGGGTTGTGTACATATCACATTGGAGAGGTAGTCACGTTGCAGTGGGAAATGTTCGACTATGATTATAAACCTCAAATTTTTTTTCTCAAGCTCTAAATTTTTATGTGAGGACACCTCGCCATTCATCCTGACTAGAGACTTTTCAGAAAGCTGAAGAAAAATGCGATATGATTATCTTAGCGTACGTTGATTTTGAAGACGAAAAGATATGCAGGGAAGCATTTCTGTTTACTCACGCATGCCTTCATCATAGATCAGAGATGTGGACCACGAGCAAACATTCCCTTTCATTATGCCGCTCAAGATAAATAAATGGGAATGTTGAGGAAAATCTCCGAAGCGCTACTTCCCCGACTTATCTGAACAAATATCAAAGAATCTCGAAAAAGGAATTCTGCAATGAATAATAATAATAACGAATTATTAATTTCCTTATTGACCAGAAATGGATGTTGGTGGCCCATTCGGTCTGGACATTTCTCAGTAAAGGAGTGGAAACCAAGGGAGAAAGGTAAGTGGAGTTGTACATCAGTGCGCAAGTGGCAGTGCTCGCGAAAGTGATTTATCGTCCAGCTAAACCCATTTTTAAGAGTGACGAGATATTTACGCAAAGACACGTTGTGGCTCGAGTATTAATCTCGACCAAAAATCTCAACTTATACGCGGGGACAGTACCTTAGGATAAAAATCACATTGATAAAAGTACATACTTGATAATACTACACTAATGTATTGTTTTTTTTATCGGAGCAAAATTCAGGTTCGAAGATGCGAACAACCGCTGATGTAATATGCAA
Organism: Aplectana chamaeleonis; assembly: GCA_029168955.1. Lineage (NCBI taxonomy): Eukaryota > Metazoa > Nematoda > Chromadorea > Rhabditida > Cosmocercidae > Aplectana > Aplectana chamaeleonis. The sequence goes on along the minus strand of JAPDOI010001460.1, from coordinate 138,274 downwards.
TTACGACATCGTGCCGGAACCTTATGATTTCAACCCCTTTACACGTGGTCCCAGAAAGATTTTGCGTAGCTTGCGTGTCGCAATAGCGAGTATCCACAGCTGCGGACCGGAATTCCACTCCGATAAGGACAGTACTGGAGCTTGATAAGAGCCAAAAATGAGTGAGAATCTGACCGCTAAGGCCGCGCAACGTACGGCGTATGAAGACTTAAAGATCCGCAGGCAATGGCGGCGTTGAGCACAGGTGAACAGCTCCGCCATTAAATTCTACAATAGCGCTCGTAGGATTTTGCCAGAAGTCGTGCGAGGACGCGTTTTCGAGTCTTTAGTGTCCCTTCTCATTACCTCTCGTCAAATCAAAATTTTCAATCTGGAATAAATCAATCCAAAAATTTTCTCAAGATCCAGGTGAGAATTCAATGGTATAATAACTGCTGTGGCTCGAGTTTAGGTTTACAAATACGGTATGCGGCTGCACAGCGCTATGTGTACGGCATAACTATCTGGAAATCACATTCCGAACTTTCGATGTTTAGAGCTAAACCCTAGAAACATTAAACTGTTGGATATCTCCAGGAACCTAACTAACTTTTCACATCTGAGCAATAATTGACTTAGAATGAAGTTATAATAAAACGACGCTGAAGACGCGACAACGCTTCCCTGCGCGCTTTCTGACAAAATGGTCAAAGATTGGAAGTGAAGAACGGAAAAATCGCGTAAAGAAAGCAAGCACAATGTAGTAATGAATGACCTACACAACGTTATGTAAGGGAGAAAATCCCGGTAGGTGGCCAGCGGACATCGATGTGATATTGGTTTTGAGCTAGCTGATGATCTTCGACTTTTCATATATACCTCCATGTTAATGATGCCCTCCATATACGAGGAGCGGGCTCGTCCAATATCAGAAAACAAAGGAAGTTGACGTTTTCAGTTCCGCTCAAAAGTGTTTTATTGGTCAGGATCTCGCACTCTGTACCCAAACAAAATCCTGCTGAAAAAAATCAACAACTATATTTTTTCTCGAGCTCTACATTTGAGCACCAGGCAGTCATCATTTGGCCGTCGGCTCAATCGGTTGTCTATCGTATGCCTGGATTTCGTCGGTTTAGCCGTATTGTATGAAAAATTTGGGGGTGTGTATACAAGTCTGTTGGTACCTGCTCGTTGGTGCCCCTGCTTCTACTGAACCCAGCAGACGTTTGAGTGTACACAGGGAACGTTCGAGCGATATAGCGTGCACAACTATATCGCGAAAGTATCCCGCACATTGCATAAAGGTGTCGCCGTCCGGCACACTAAGGCCTCTGGTCCATAACACCTTAGGATCCGTACCTAGGGAGTCATGGAGTCTTTGGCCACAAGCCACAATTTCGCCACCCTGAACTGTCGATCGCTGTCGAGTGATATCCAAAAAACTGCGCTATCCAGACTTCTGAGCTATTTCCATGCACCGTTTGCTGCTTTGCAGGAAACCCGCCTCAAGGATAGACCCGTCATCAGCGTCGGAGAGTACACCATCTACTGCGGTAACGCTGACGATAGGAGAGTGGGAGGCTGTGCAATAGCTGTAAGGAAGGATTTCAATGGTATGGTCAAGGAGTTCGGCTCAACGTCGTGTCGGAATGCATTCGTACGACTGCGGGATCACAGAGGATTCAATCTGTGGATAGTGAGTGCTCATGCGCCCACTGAAACCGCCGAAGACAATTCGAAGGATGCGTTTTATGAGGAACTCAATACGTTGCTGGCCAGGATACCTTGTCAACATGCTGTTGTCGTGGGGATTGACGCAAATGCGAAGATGGGACTTGATCAGGAATCCGAAGTACTCGGTAAATGGTTCTACCCAGTGGAGCAAACATCGGACAATGGCTACCGCCTTGTCGACTTTTGTGAACGCAGTGGTCTGATTATTGCATCGACATTCAAGAGGAATCATCGCCGCCATCAGCTTACGTGGCAGGGACCAACCCGGCTATCTCCAGAAGAGCAGCGAAAGCGGAAGATGACAACTTTGAAACTACAGCTTGACTATGTCCTGACGAGGAATATTCCAGTATCGGACATTCGAAGATCTAGAGCTGTGTGGGATGTCGCATTCGATTCGGATCACCGTCCTGTTCTGTTGAACTTCACTGCGAGGATTCATAAGAGGAAGCGAGGGCTCTGCCTCTCAGAGGATTGACATGACAAGTCTCAGAGATGAAGAGTGCAGAAGGAATTTCCGACAACGCGTTTCTATTCACATCGGAGTACGGACTAAGAAGAAACTTTGCGACGCGGATTCTTTGTCAAGTGCATCCAGGACGCTTCGAAAGAGGCACTCCCGGTTGTACAGCCTAAGAAGAAGTTCGCCTACGTCTCAGAAGAAACAACATCTACCTACAACAGAGTATGTGCTCTCCGAACTGCAGGAAACTTCGTGGAGGAGAAGCGTCTGAGGAGGAAGTTGCGTCGGCAGCTTCAAAGTGACCGCGAACGAGAGTGGACGTGTAGAGCTAAGGAGTTCGAGAAGGCTTGGGAGGAGAAGAATCCGAAGAAAGCCTACACGTTGCTGCGACAGTATAGCGGGAAGATGAAGAGATGTCCTCCTGTCTTGAACACTACCAATGGAGTTGCAGTTGGTGATGCGACGCTGCCAATATGGGAGGATTACTTCGGTTCACTACTGAATCGTCCAGCGCCATCAGTACCTGAGCTCCCGCATGTTCAGAGAGCACATTACGATGTCAGTGAGGAACCGCCGACTGAGTCTGAAGTTTTGGATTGTGTCCGGAAAATGAAGAATGGAAAGGCAGGTGGAGATGACAACATCACTGCTGAAATGCTGAAAGCTCTTCCTCCGTCTGGGATTCGTGAAATGACCAACACCATCCGTGCCATATGGATGAGCGAAAGGATACCCGATTCGTGGAGACATGCGATCATCGTACCTCTTCACAAGAAGCTATCCGTCACGGATCCTAAGAACTACAGAGGAATCTCTCTACTTCGTGTCATGTACAAGGTTTTAGAACGTATCATTCTCGAGCGACTTATCAAACATCGTGAAGGAACGACCAGAGATGAGCAAGCCGGTTTTCGACCTGGAAGATCGACCATCGACCAAGTGTTCGTCGTGAGAAGAGTAATTGAATCGTGGCAGCGGTTTTCGAAGCCATTACAGCTTGCTTTTTTGGACTTTGAAGCCGCGTTCGACTCTCCTCATCGTGATCGATTGCTCAATGCTCTGCGAGCAGATGGAGTCCCGGAAAAGTATGTTCGGTTAATCGAGGACATGAACAAAGGAACAACAGCAGCAGTTCGTACACCTGTCGGATTTACGTCAGCTTTCGAGGTGAAAACAGGAGTAAGGCAAGGAGCCGTTGCAGGACCTTTTCTTTTCAACTTCGCCGTTGATGACATCATGCGTAGAGTTGCAGAACAGTTTCCTGCGGATGTGATCCTAACACCATCAGGACGCTCCCTTGTCGACCTGGAGTACGCCGACGACATTGTGTTATTCGCTGAAAACAACGCAAAACTGCAAAGGATTGTGAACCTCGTTTCGAAGTATGCCGCAGCCTATGGACTTCGTCGTCGTCCCGACAAATGCAAGCAGATGTGGGTCTCTCAGAGGCCTTCAACGGGAGTTTGTGTGGACGGACAACGTATCGAACTGGTGGACGATTTCTGTTATTTGGGCTGTTTGCTGAAGAACGATGGTAGTTATGCAGCGGATATTCGACAACGATGTGCAAAAGCTACGTCTGCATTCAATTCTCTAACCAAGTGTTTGTGGTCTATCACCATCGCGAAGGAAGTCAAGTTGCGCGTCTACCTATCCGCTATTCGCCCTATCATGATTTACGGATCGGAGACGTGGGCAGCACCGAAAACGCAGATGGAAAGGTTGGATTGCACGGAGAGGAAGCTTTTAGGCGTTTGCTTGGATATTTCTGGCAGCGTGTATGCCATAACGAAGACCTTTACAAGGAAATCGACGCAGTACATCAACGCTTGACACGAGGGAGGTGCCAGCATCTCTAACGCCATCTCAAGCAGCAATGGAAAGTCGACTTCGACTGCTCGGGCATATACTAAGAAGAACGCCGGATCGTCTCGTACAACACGCTTTAAAAATGCTTCCAAATCCTGTCTGGAAACGGCCACCTGGGCGTAGGCGAAAGTTCTGGACGGATGTGGTTAAAGAGGATTTAAAGTCACTCGGCATCGAAAGACAGTTCAGGCGCGATGTTTCGTTTCGCAGGAAATGGAATAGTGACAGCTGGATGGAATGTGTTCAAATTGTGGCTAAAGACCGTGAAAAATGGACACGGCTGACTACTAGGACGGCACACCTCGGTGAAGATGCGGAATGACCGCGTCAGGCGAAAGCCAACCGATTAAGTAAGTAAGTCAAAAGTATGAAAATGTACACACGACCTCACTAAACTGTTCGTAGCAGTTTATTCGAGCAGTATTGAACAGAGAAAGTTTGGTTTCAAAGTGGTTGCAGTAGCACAAGTTTTTCATACCAACAGATACATAATAGCAGGCAGGAAAGCAGGAGTTCTTCTGAGGGCTAATGATTTTCCCTACGCCCATGAGAATGATTGAGATGCAGTGTGTCAAGTGGAAAGTGCAAGGTTCCACGGATTCCATGGGCATTTCCAGACGGTTTTTATGTAGCGGTTACTTGGGACCACGTTCATCGAGAATGGTTCTGTGATACTCAAATGAATGAATCTTCTACCGCCTAATAAATGCCTGATGAGTACGTTGCACAAGTATCTTACACACCCATGTAAACAACTGACAACAATTTAATCCTTCAATTTAAATTAAAAGTTTACAGAAGCGCAAGGTGTTATGGACTCAAAGAGGCTCTGGCACCTAAAAGGATCGAGTTCTCTGCCACAATATATTTCAATTTTGTTGTTAATTTCACTGAAGTCTCATTGGAATTGCACGAGCAAATTTAGATGTGTAGCTAGGAATTGAAAACTAATTAAAAATGTCAAACATTCTCCGTTCAATTCCGCACAACAACAAAAGTGTGCGAAAATCAACCCGAAGAATTTCTCGTGCTTTTCGCTGATGTACCATGTAGCTTTAGAAAAAATACCAGTGCATCAATACGTGGGTTAGAGTATTACATTCCTCATGGTGGCCACTGCAGAATTTATTATTCACACGATTTCATCAGAAATGGTCATACATATATTTTGGACGCTAAAATTCTCTCACATTTTACTAACATACAAAATCCATCAAGAAGCAGGGAAAACATGAAAAACAAAAAACTTTAATGCTAGAGGGCTGCGGCACGTCAGTCTTGATGGTACCGTTACGAAGCGCATATGTATCTCTAGAGACCCCTTCCTTGTAACCTGTGGAGACCTTTCACGCTCCGCTTTCGACAAGCTAAGTGCACAAAAATGGTTTCCAGAAATTGAGCTCCCACAGAGTTCGTTTTAGAGAGGAAATTTAGCAGCAAAGTAACTTTGGGTTCTCCCCATCTCACCCCAAGTTAAAATAGATTCCCGTTCCTTTTTTTCTGTGGAGGGGGGGGGCAGGCTCCATCTGGAACTACAAAAGTTAGCGAAAACTCAAGTGCCTTATAAACCTACTGCGAACTTAAAATCCGAAAGAGGACAAAATCTACCCCACAGAAGAACTAAAAATCTGAAGTTTTCTACTGGGGGAGATATTTCTATCAGTTCATGGATATACGGGAAAGAAGGCTGTGAAGAGACCTGTCATGTAGACTTCCCTCAGATGTCGTCCGGATATCTACATGTTTTGCTCTCGGATGACAACTGCACAGGCATCTTGTCAACTACAACAATACTTGAACAATCAAGTAGTGTAAAAGTCAACTACACCTCTTCATGGATGAACGACGTCGGCGACTATCTTTGAACACGGTTTGAGAAGAGAAAGGACGTGTTCATGTGTTTGTTTTCGAAACAAAATTTTCATTACGGATTGTGGAACTACATAATGCAAATCGAATTATCTCTATCCTTGATCTCAAAACAGAGCTTTGTTTCAAACTTTATGAAAAAGACAAAATCTATGAAGGAGCCATTTTGGGTTTTCAAGGGAAGTGTTTAGAGGGTGAAATGCATCTGCCAAAACGGATTGCGTTCCTAGTTTCTTCGTTCTCTGTAGTGACATTGTGGATTGGCTTGACACGAGTTGACGGCTCCAAGTATACGTGTGCTCTCCGAATAGTCGAATAAATCGAATAATTGGGATTTTCGTTTCAATATCAAAATGTGTATGAACTATTTTGGCTTTCCTGCTTTACTTTATCAGGGATGCTCCCATAATTGATGGGAAAATGGGTTTTCAGTCTTTCATAAACACTTAGCCATCATTTATTTGGAATTTAATTCATTCGAAAACATTTGTTCGAAGTTGTGAAATAACCATATATAGCTCCAAAATTTATTGAGCGTTCTCGAAGATTTGAGTATAGGTAAGAGAACCTACCTATAATGGATCTAGTGTTGAGTGGTCGAGGTTCGCTGTGGCTTACTGTGTCAATTTTGACTTTACCGCCCTATGTCATCCCCATAGGAAGTTTTGAGTCGAATCGTAGACTGGAAAAATGACCGTATACCCACATTAATCTGTCGAAAATCGATAGGCGGACCTCAAACTCGTGTAACCACTCCAAATAACCACCATAAAAGTTTGAAGTGAAACCTATCCTATAATCACGTAAATCGTCGATGATCCCGCTTGACCATCAAAAGTCTCCCTCGATGGGTAGCTTGAACAAAAATACGTAGAGGATTCGTAAATTGACAGTGGAGCTCAGGTTCGTCATCAGCACCCCCAAATGATCCATATATGTTACCGGCAGAGCCGTCTTAATATATACTGAATAGTCTTGAGTTTATAGCTTTATGGAGCTAGCAGTTCGGGTCCTGCAATTTGAATTGCGGCATTTTTTTTTGCAAAAATGGTGTTCTGAGCATAGCTTCGTTGGGTGGAGCTCTGTACTCCACCAACCTTCACTCGTGGGCAGGTGAAGTGGAGAACCTTCAAAATTGGGAAAACCGGTGACAACCGGTGAAACGCACCGAAGAAGAATGAAAGTGACAGAACACTCATGCAAGTCATTTTCAAGGTTGGGTGGGCGTCACTGCCGGTTTTCCGGTTATAACTTTTTTACCCTGAGAGATAGCTCTTTTGCAAGGGTTGTTTTTGGAATCCCCATGAAATTCTGCATCGAATTGCGTTTTCAGTTTCCAACAATACGTTCCCCTTCTACCAGCCTATTTCAGTTTATAAAGTGCTTTTTCTGCCCGAAATTATCGGTTCTTCGTCCATAACTTTTTCTGTGCTCTGAGATAGACCTTGGGTGAAGGTTGTTTTCGAAATCTCGAAGGAATTCCGCGTCCACTGGTGTTTCCAGAAAAATATTTTCTCGATCCTTCAGCTTAATTCATTTTACGAAACACCGGTTTTTCGTCTAGAACTCTTCAACGGTTGGAGATAGGGTTCTGGTGACGGTAGTTTTCGAAATCTACGTTAAATTCTGTGTCGAATGACATATCGGGCTCCTAACTTTGCTTGCCCCATAAGCCAACCAGGTGGGCGGAGCCGAGCTCCATAGTTATCTCCACAGGGTGCTCTCGCCTCTATGGTGTAAGTAGGAGTTGTTCTCCTGGAGCCTACAACGGGACTTGGCTCCACCGACCTGGCTGGCTTATGGAGCAATCAAAGTTAGGAACCCGATATATCATTCGACGCAGAAATTTACGAGAATTTCAAAAAAAAAACCTTCACCAAAGAGCTATCACTCAGGTTAAAAAAGTTATGGACGAAAAACTGATTGCTTTTGATGAAAGAAACGTTACTTCAAAATTGAAATTGGCTGAGAGACTGGAAGCGTATTTTTCTCAACATGAAAACATTATTCGAAGCAAAATTCCATGGAGGCCTTGGAATCAGCTCCGTTCAAAGATTCGTCTCAAAGGGCAAAAATTTTATGAGCGAAGAACGGGTAGTTTTTTCAAAAATCGCTTGGAAAAATTTTCCGAAAATTTTTCACTCTAAGACAGCTCACTCGGACAGTCGGGGCTTGGTACGTTGGCACAAAAAGATCGGCAGCACCTGTGCTGTAGCTGCTGGTAACAACAGGACAAGCTGGCAACGACCAGGAGCTCCTGCTGCTTGTGCTGGCGCACTGATGCTTTGTTTATTGTGGTACGCGTGCTATTGCCAGCTCCTCTCTCCTAGTGTCTACTGCCACCCTCCATTGATTTGTCTGATACGAATGGACACTGCAACATCCTCTTGTATGACGGCGGCGGGTATATAAGGCGGTCAGTCTCGTTGAGGGGGCAGTTGGCCGTTTGACGCCAGTCCGAGAAGGTGACCTTTTGTCACTTTTTCAGCGTTAATTTTGGACGCTGAGCGGATCATCCCATGGCCCATCGCGAGGATAGCCTCCTCGTTGTGGACCGTGGCGAAGATGATGCCCTTGTTGCGGACCGCGGCGAGGATGGCCTCCCTGCTGCTGGCCGTGACAGGAATTATACCGAACACCGGTAAGGAGGGTGGAGTCCAAATTCTGTCGATAGTGAGCGTTAGTAAGCCAGCATACTTTGGCAGGATATGCTGCCGCACCCAGCAGCTCCTGCACACAGCGAGCGTTAGTACGCCAGCTTTGCCCTAGCGTACTAACGGTATTGTGCCGACGTACTAATCCCCGACTGTCCGGGTCAAAGGAAACTTGTCATGACCTAGGCAGATCATTTTATTAAGAATAGTGAATTTCAAAAGGAGGTCATCTAACGAAAAAAATGTTTCAAAACTAATGATTAAAAAGAAAAATATACTGAATGCAGAAAAAGAAGATTGAGAAAACGTCAAATTTTGAAGTTGCAAGTCTATAGGGAACCTTCACCATTCCTCACTCAGTTATCCTTAACAACCTTCACCTCTCGGACCGCTGTCTTCACCCCAACGAACCTATGGTTCTGAGGCGCTTTTACGCGTATAAAGCCGCCGCAACCTCGTAGTTCATATCAAAATTGACGAATTCAATTTTTTAAGGATTTGTCGTGTCCCTCACAATTAGGCGACTGTGATCGAATGTGAAATAGGCTTTTTAAACTCCCGTAATTTATCGGTAAATGCTGGAATTCCCATCGACCAAAGGTCAAAGCATGACAGATAACGGCTATAATTACCGCCTGATCAATTCGTAATCAGGGATTTGAAGTAGAAATTTGCAATTTTCGGTGCAGTCCAGGAGGTGAATACACAGGGTGGGCTTCAAATATGGTGACAAGGTTTCAAATCTCATTCCGTCGAAATATGTGCGTGCCTAATCGGCTTCTGTAGTCTTTTCTTAACTATGAACATTTTCTCAAAGCGTACAAAATTTCGTAGCGTGAAATCGTTTTTGAAAGCAATGGTGGGCAAACGCTTGAGGGGGCCTCAATTTGTTAAAAATATATAGACTCGTAGTCGTCTTCTATGATCTTTCCTAATTCCCGTATGCGGGCCAAGAGAACTGATCTGAGGGGATCATTTCTAAGCAGAAGGTGTCTACTTGAAAACGTATCATAGCTGAAGTCTTGAGACCCTCTCCAAAAAGAATGTAAGGGCAAGTTGCTGAATTTTACACGTGGGCTCTGCCACCTTCAGTACACCGACATTTTCGTTATATTTTGCACTCCCAGAAGGCAAAGGCGGCTAACCTTGTGGTCAAGTGCGGAAGAATATTCTTCTTCGAATTTGGTACTTCTAATTGATTTGAAAAAAATCGTTAATCAATCGATTTTCTCGTTTTTTAAGAAAAGTTGGTAATATGTGTACAGATCGATAGAAAATCTTCAGGGGCACTTATGCTCCAAGTATGAGGTCCTGTACATTGTCAGGTAAACAAAAAACTGGCACAAATTCAGCTATCTTGAACACAGACCTGGGCGAAAACTCTATTTCGGCACTTTTTCTCCGTGTTTTTTCGATAGAGGGTCCAAGGACTTCAGCTATGGCAAATTATCAAGCGGACACTTTCTGCTTCAAAATGGCCCCATTTGAGCAGTTATTCACGGTCACATGGGGGAAAAAGCAACAATTACCGAAGCCGACTCAATGACGAGTTCAACTGTGAGAAATCGGGGACCCTTCAGGCTTTCGCTCACCATTCGTTTCAAAAACCATTTCGCGCTCCAATACTTTGTGCGGTTTGAAATAGAGGTTTGATGAAAAGAACAGAACACATTCAGGGGAATTACTGACGCGCATATGTAGGCGTGGCAACATCCTTTACTGTTTTGTAGCGTTGCTCTATGGGACTCGTTGAAAGCGATCGGACCACTTTGGAGCAAGTTATGACAATAAGCCGCATTGTGGGCACTCAAAGCGTCACAAAATGCCGCTTTTGCAAAAAAATTCGCTTGATGCTGTACGTAGTGTTACATACTATAGAGGACCTGTAGATGCTAACAGCACCATTCGTTTCCGGAAATGCATTTCACGTTCTAGACACTTCCCTTAAGTAAATGGTATACTTCTCATGAGAGCAACGGTCATGACATTAAGCACAATTCATAGCGGGACTAGCATAGCAGCAACGGCACTGGCGGTCGAAGGAACAGTTGTCGCGTGTCCGTCGCAGCGAAGTGTCGCAGAGGGCTGACTTACTACAAGTGTGCGGATGCCTGTCGTTGCAAGTGCACTGCGACAGCGACAGATTCAAAGGGCGGGAGCTCCGCGACAGGCGGTCGCTATCGCTGTGCAGAGCAACGCGACTGCGTGTCGCAAAAGTATACAATTGGCCTTAATTAACCGTAATGTGAACATTTTGGAGCGTTATGAGGCGCGTTCCAATAAAATTCCCAGCGCAAAAGGTTTCGATGGAAGCGTAGCCGCAATGGCGTGGAAACAATTTGCAGTTATCATTTGTAGCCATGGGAACCAGCTTTGTCCATGGAAAGGCTATTTGTCCTTCCAAAGCATCATGGGAACATTCTTGGAACGCACCCACTGTTTCCTGAATACCGAAATAAAATGCGAATCAGTGCAAATCGGAAGGGAATAATCGCCTTAACAGCAAGGTTAAATCACTTTCTGGTATTTCCCAAACTTCGGATAGATCGAGATAGACTAGTTGAACCCCATCCAGAAGTTCTTTCAAGCCATGAGCCGTTACATACGGACCAGGGCTGCGCGTAATTACGAATAACGATTTACGAATTACGGACTTTTTTGGCAAAATTTTTACGATTTACGATTTACGAAATTTGGGCTCAAAATCGTAACGAAAAATCGTAATAAAACGTGAAAACGCGGTTAAATGAACAATGCAACTCTGCGGCCTAGTACAAATATGAATTTAACACTTTTAATACAACACAACTTCAACACATTCGAGTTTAACGCACTCCTAATATTTGATTACTCCTCAAATTTTCAATTTTCGGTGAAGCCGTACCTTTGCATGCCCGGCCGGTCGAAGTCAGCAATAGGTCAGTCATGGAGAACTATAATTGTTGATAACGAGCTTCAGGTATGACCGATCGCTCCCCTTCTCACTCTGACGGACCCAAACTTATTATTTGCTTGCAACCTTTCCTTGCTCCAAGCCGAGCCAGCTCGGTAGCTTCAGAGCTATTTACTTCCATGGGATGCTCTTGTCACATGATGAACACCAGAGACGCATGCCTTTGGTGGAACTACAGTCTATATCGGGCCAAAAGCTGTTGCAACACGTACTGCAAACAGAATCATGCTGTGACCGCGAGGTCCTGGCATGATTGATGTTCGTCCCAGCACCACTATCTTCAAGCTCTCTGTAAACTTCTTAAAGGCAGTGTTCACGATAAAAAATTTGTTTCAGTTTCCAAAAGGAATGGGTAGTGGAAAGGCACACTGTAACGTTGACGTCGAAAGAACGCATGAAAACGAGCCAGAAAGAGTCCCAAAAGAGCTCGAAGTTGCATCTTCGAGCGCATTGAAAACCCCAAAAGCGCATCACACGCCCACCGTCGTGAACAAATGAATGCTCGAGATTGTGAGATGAGCGATGGTTTCCGATCATTAGCCCCGTTCTTCCCTTCATTCTCAACTTCTCTCTTCACTAAGGTCAGCTCGCATACATCAGCTGCAAAAGACGGAAGTTACAAGCCTCGGACAACTCGTCCACCATGTTTACTTAGCTCATATTTTGAGGGACCATAACTCCGTTCCCAGAAGGTCTTGTACGATTTCAGAGACATCATTGGAATCAGTATGGGGTCGTTCTCAAGATAGGCGGAAAAACAGAAAAACAATTCTTATCGTGAACACTGCCTTTAAGTGGTCGTCTGCAACTGTGGAGAGCAATTCTATTCCTATACAGTGCGTTGCAAAATTATACGACATACCCCAATTTTCGCGGTTCCAAACTCCGCCTCAATTAAGGAGACAAACTCTAAACGCCAATCGATGCAGCACCCTCGAAAACACCTGGATACGATTCTTCATGAAATTGAAGCCACTAGCAGGAAACTGGTAACGGAAATTGTCAAAAATGGCCGTTGCAAAATTATACGACATGGCTGACGTACTCGCAGAATCGAAAACTCTGTTTTGTATGTTTCAACCCAGCTTTTTGTGAACGCCCCTTTCAATCTGCGCCCATTCGCTTACAACGGCTAGTTTCAGCGGAGCCACACGCTCGTATTGTCTGTTCTGGATGTAGATTCCACGCCCAAGATTACCTCACACGTTTTCCACAGGGTTGAGGTCCTGCATACCGGCCGACCTTTCTAGCGAATTGGCAGGATCGGCCTGAAGCCAAGCCTGCATCGTCCTAGTGACAAGAAGTGAAGGCGGAGACGGACTAGAAGAAACTGGAAATGTTTTGCCGGCACATTCTGATAATCTGTGGAGTTAATAGGGGTCGCAAAAAGCTGGTTGAGCTCAGAACCCTACCTGGATCCGCGTCAAGGCACTATTCCTTCTCCTCCGGAGTTCCTACTCCGCCAACGCGTAGCTAAATGCCTCAGACGGAAACCAGAGATGCCCAGGGTTTCGGAGGCATCTAGTCTAATTTTGACACGAGAATTTACGTAAATTACAGAAAGTTTAGCCTCAGTTGGTGAAATTTTAGCTACAGCGCCCGCATATTCTTCGTGAATTCTCGCTACAGCACCCGCATATTCTACGCTTATTCTCGTTGCAGCACATGGTCGATCGACCCACCCAGTCTTGATCTGTACTAGAAAGACGATTCCCGCTGCGATCGAGCGCATCGCCGTTTCTTCCCCACGGCCTGCAGCATACCAGCGGCCAAAAATATCCCTTGTAAGGTCTTGCAGAGAGCGACGCGGGGTCACCCTCCACGACCACCCACAGAGTGTCAAGTTATCCGTCGGTTGACTGTGCCAACACTGTTCAAACCGCATCCCTGCGTTCCGCGTAGCCAACGCGGGTTTGGATTGAATTCAACACAGGCTGTCGCTAAATCCGTAGATTCTCGCTACAAAATTATAGCGAGAATATACGGGTTTAGCGTCAGAGAGAACAGTGGATCAAACGACACAAGAATATGCGGGTTTTAGCTATCGTAGCTAAAACCCTTAAATTCTCGCTACATGGAATGGGGCGGCTTTCAGGCCGCGTCCTCGGAGGCATCTAGCTACGCGTTGGCAGAGTACTCAAGAATAAGTTCGGGTCCTTGTGTGGATCCTTTGAAATCCTTTTTTATAGGTCGAAAGCACGAGCTTGATTAATTCTATTACATTAATTCATTTTTGACCAAGCATTTCAAGCATTGGAGACCCGAATATACCCTTGAGTAGGGATTTCGGAGGGGAAAGAATAATGCATTAACCCAAATCCAGGTGGGGTTTCAATCTAGGCAAGCCTATGAACTCCACAGATTATGAGAATGTGCCGGAATATCATTTCCAGTTCTTTCTAGTCCGTTTCCGCCCTATCTTCTTGTCAGTAGGACAACGCAGGCTTGGTTTCAAGCCGATCCTGCTAATTTTATAGAATGGCCGGACGGTTTGCAGGACCTCAACTCTGTGGAAAACGTGTGAGGTATTCTTGGTCGTTGAATCTACATCCAGAACAGACAATACGAGCGTTTGGCTCCCCTGACACTAGCAGTTATAAGCAAATGGGCGCAGATAAATAAAAGGGGCGTTTACAAAAAGCTGGGTTGAAACATACCAAACAGAGTTTTCGAAGTGGTTCAATGCCAAGATATTTCTGAAGACTAATAACTCGATGTTTCTAGTGGTTTTTACCACTGATACAGATGGCGTAGAATAAAAATTTCTGCGAGAACGTCAGCTATGTCGTATAATTTTGCAACGGCCATTTTTGACAATGTCTGTTGTCAGTTTCCTGCTCGTGGCTCTAATTCCATGAAGATTCGTATCCAGGGGTTTTCGAGGGAGCTGCATCGATTGGTGTTTGCAGTTTGTCTCCTTGATTGACGCGAAGTTTGGAACCACGGAAATTGGGGTATGTCGTATAATTTTGCAACGCACTGCAATAAACAGTAGAGATGGGGTTCCGCTCTGAAGACCTGGCTGGCTCATGGAGCAAATAAAGGTTGGAACCCAATATACATTTCGTTGCAGAATTTCGCGGAGATTTCAGAAACAACTTTCCCCACGCATCCACCCTAGCGGTTAAAAAGACAAGCAAAAAAGTGGAGTTTTGTGAACTCAAATCTGCCGGAGAACCAGGAAAAAAATTTTCTGACCTGAAAACTTTATTCTGAACAGATTTTTCACGTGAACTCACAAAATAACCTCTTATGTCTATCTTCCTAGGCTGCGAGAGGAGAGGTGGTAATTTCAAAATTTGGTTTTACACATTGCTAAAAAATATGGCTGCAGAGTCTCTTACTTTTTCAAAAAAATTTTCAAATGTTTCTAATAACGAGGAGCAAATTCTGAACGCAAGCGAAAAGAAGTTGGAGAACCTAATTTTTGAAAGCACAGATTCAGAGGGAGCCCTCACCCTTCTGCATTTGAAAATTCTAAACAACCACAACTCAGGCCGCCGCCTCCACCCCAACAAACTCACTTATGGGGAGGAACGCTTATAAAACCGTTCAGAGCAACGCCTCACAAATATAGAGAGCAGATTCGATTTCTGCGTCAGAAAGTGGTTTTTTAAATGTATGTACATTAATCCCCTTTGGTATGGCCACCTTATTCGAGCATCATCCCTTAAAAGGCTAAGGCTGAAACTATCGAACCGTAATTTTTTTCTCATCACAGTGTTGCCCTCCTTGGCTTCAATAGAACTGTGTTTGGTAGAGCGACGATTCCCTATGCTTTTGCATACAAAAGTTTGGCGAAACTTGGCACAGGTGTGGTACTTAAAGGCAGTGTTCTCGATAAGAATAGATTTTCTGCTTTTTCGCCTATCTCGAAGACGGTCCCATGCTGATTCCAATGATGTTTTTGGAATCGTACAAGACCTTCTAGGAACGGAGTTATGGTCCCTCAAAAATTGAGCTAGGGAAGCATGGTGGACGAGTTGTCCGAGGCTTGTAACTTCCGTATTTTGCATCCGATGTATGCGACCTGACCTGAGTAAAGAGAGAAGTTGAGAATGAAGGGAAGAACAGGGCTAATTAGTGGAAATCATCGCTCACTTCACAACCTCCAACATTCATTTGTTCACGTCGGTTGGCGTGTGTTGCGCTTTTCGGGTTTGCCTTGTGCTCGAATTGGCAACTTCGGGCTCTTTTGGAGCTTTTCCTGGCTCGTTTTCATGCGTTCTCTCGACGTCAACGTTACAGTGTGCCCCTCCACTACCCACTCCTAGAGGAAACTGAAACACATTTTTTATCGTGAACACTGCCTTTAAATAAACTTAGAGTTTCCATGTTGTCTATTGAATTCGTTTCTATTCCACGTATGTTTACTGAATATTTATTCATGTGCTGCTCTGAAAATGTCACTTTGAAACTCAACCTCAAACTTCCTTCGATATGGAAACACCTCATTTTCGAAATGCTACGGTGTTTCCACATCGAATGAGGTTTGGGTCATGTGTGGGCTTATTGCTCATTATCAGTTACGATTTACGAATTACGATTTACGAATTACGAGGAATTTCAAAAATTAAGATTTACGATTTACGAAATTACAAAATTACGTTGCGCACAGCCCTGGTGCGGACTAAATGATATCTAGTTGAAGAATTGCTGTGATTGCAGTATGACCAGCCCGACAAATATCGTTTTCCGGCGCCACTCAGAAGAAGGAGCTTAAGGCTCACGCCGATCCCGACGCTTTGCTTAAAACACGTTGAAACCGCGTGCTCGCCCTGCTAACACGAGTGCGTGCACATCGCTGGGAGAATGGTCTATCGCGTTCGATGTGTGCATCCAAAATGAGGCTCGGCGCCCCCGAAACCCATTTCAAGGAAAGCATACGACGCACACTTGAGCAGCGACTAAGATGTCGGCAACGCTTTTGGTTCACCAACCCAAGTTTGCGGTACTTGGCCGCCCCGTAATCAGAGGCCTGTACAATCACTGGCGACCTCAGATGGAACTCGGCGCACTGTAAGCATCGCTCGTCGGTGTGCCTGCCGCGTGGCGTGTCGCTGTGCCGGCGGCGAGGCGTGTCGGTGTGCCGGCCGCGAGGCGTGTCGGTGTGCCGGCCGCGAGGCGTGTCGGTGTACCGAGAATTTGGGCTTCACCCTAAGCCCGTAAAATACAGAGGAGCTCGTTGACCGGACCTTTCAGAATCAGCGGCTGGTCGCCCGGGTATTAAGCATCTGCTCGCCAGCAACAGTCATGACCGCGCTCGCGATAGCCACTACTGCGGGCGACAAAACTTTGACATTTGAGCTCTACGGCCAGTATCCCGCCGATGACGCCGGCTCTAGGCGGTGCGTTGAACGACATTTCGTTTGAGCATGTAGTGTTCTGGAAACAGGACATGGGGGCGTTTTCTCGCGTCCACGCGGTGGGGTCACCGCACACACGGCATTCGCGTCTCTCGCTCTGAAGCTATTTCCAGCGCGAACGGTGGTTAAAAAAGGCGGCCACGGCTACACTTCTGTGGTCACGCATTTTTGAATCCGCGTGTAGCACGCGAACCGATTCGGCGGGAAACCCGAAATAGAAATTCTGGCCGGGCACTGACTTTGAATGTAGTATGTTTGCATGTGGGAAAATTGGATAAGTATTTGCGACTCCTCACTTCTGCTCTGTAAGGCTCACTAAAAGCTTTGATGTGTTGACATAATTTCATTGTCTACGTAGAGCACAGTGACACAAAGAGGGGTCCGAAAAAATGGTATTAGACTGCAACCTCAACTGTGAGGCCATGAAGAAGAGCAAAACTCCAGAGGGAGTACATTGGAAGTCGATAGATGTGAGAATGACTCCAAAGGGAGCGTGCACGACATCATGGGAAGATGGTCTAAGACTGTGCATGCTTGATATATGCTAAAAAATAAGGTTAGGACTTCTTGTCAAGAAAGACCAGGCGCTAACAGCAGTGTGAAGGACATTGTGGAAGTAGACGATTGGTGAAATGAAGAAGAGCCCATTCGGAAGTCGACCGATTTAAAAGTTTCGAGATTCATCGAAACGTATAGGGATGTTAGTATATTCGGCCAATGTTTCAGTTTTGTAAAAGGCGTTACGTTCGTCAAAAAACCGGTTTCACCTCAACGACTTCCCTTCAATTGTGTTGTGAACTACAAGAATCTAGCAGAATGATGGATGATTACATGGACATTACATATTTTACAAAGAATCTCCTCGCACAATTCAGTCTAGCTAATGGACGCGGTTGCGTAAGTATATAGTACCGCGCGATCGCAACCCCGATGGCCGGGGGGTCGCCAACGCCGCACAGCGACCTAAATGTTTGTGCCTCGACAATTAACAACACTAAACTTGGCATGAAGACCATACAACCAAAAAATCTTTGCTCTAATCTGAGGCGGTTTGGAAAAAAGCCCGAAAACCTTCACAGGGGAAAAATTGTTTGAAAGGAGAAAGTCTAAACAGCTATGCGTACGGGCTTGAAGATATCATCAATCTTTTGAGCATTAACAGAAATTTTGATGAGAAAAATTGGCATCAGTCATATTTGACGTTAAATTTGAAAGCACCCACACCATTCTGGTCCGAATACTATATGGAGAGAAGTATCTGAGTGCCAGCTCTTCGACAGTTATATGCAAAGGAGTCTTCTAAGTGACAACTGTACGGAAGCGCTTCCGATCCTCGCATCTTATTAGGCAGGATTATATTACACTGCGTATCATAAAGATAGGGCACCCCCTGAGTTGGTCGGTCTCGTGTTTGTTGAGCAATATAGATCCTTTTCGTCGATACTACTGTGATCAGAATGTAAAAGAATCCTCGTATACCTCTTTTGGATTAGATTGAATGTTTGTGGACTTTTCTAGAATAAATATATGTTTTAAATCGCGTATCAAAAAGATAGGGGGGTTAAATCCCCTGGTTAAATCGGATTTCTCGTCGGATAAAATTGTGCGATCCCAAATCTAATGGCCGATAGGCCGTCCTCGCTCTATTACTGCAACAAATACTCGCTTTCGTATACTTTCGACCGAACTGTTCTGCCTTCGCAAGTCGATCTTGCTCCATTTCTCGGTTATTGCCTGTTGGAGCGCAAAAAATCGAGAGAAATAGCCGGCCATTGGCTCAGACCCGACAAACTTGAATATCCCAGAGATTCTCCATTTTGTTGAGATTAGGACTATAGACTATCCACTCTGGACAAAATAGTTATTGCCGAGCAAAGAAGCCGACCTCAGACCTGCTCACGTGAACTTTCTGGTTTTCCGGCTAGAAACTGCAACTTTGTCGCTCGAAGACGTGGGGAAATGAAAGTAGGTGTTACTCTGATATCATCTGGTAATCATTGGAAATCATCCGACTTCAGACGAACGCAAGCTTTTCCGTCCTTGACGAGCAAATGCTCTGACAGATTATGGGAGATCTGCTAGAGGTTCGATGGCTAAGGTGGACATCCACTCCGACTATTTGTGTATAGGCGATGGTTTCTGATAGAAAGGAGATTTTTCTCAATAGGTCTGATGGTCGGAAGTGCTACTAAAGCAATTCGAGGGTAGGTGCGGTCCAATTTAGCTTCCAGAACTCCGAACGTAGATCTCCCATAATCCGTCAGAGCATTTGCCCGTCAACGACGTCCACAGCTTGCGTTCGCCAGCAGTCGGATGATCTCCAGTGAGTACCAGAGGATATCAGAGTAACACCTATTTTCATTTCCCCACGTTTTCGGGCGACAAAGTTGCAGTTTCTAGCCGAACAACCAAAAAGTTCACGGGAGCAGGTCTGAAGTCGGCTTCTTTGCTCGGCAATAACTATCTTGTCCAGAGTGGATAGTCTACAGTCCTAATCTTAACAAAATGAAGAATCCCTGAGATATTCGAGTTTGTCGGGTCTGAGCCAGTGGCCGGCTATTTCTCTCAATTTTTGCTCTCCAACAGGCAATAACCGAGAAATGGAGCAAAATCGACTTGCGAAAGCAGAGCAGTTTGGTCGAAAGTATACGAAAGCGAGTATTTGTTGCAGTAATAGAGCGAGGAAGGCCTATCGGCCGTTAGATTTGGGATCGCACACTTTCATCGAACGAGAAATCCGATTTAACCCAGGGGTGTCCTATCTTCTTGATACGCGATTTAAAACATATATTCATTCTAGAAAAGTGCTAAAACATTCAATCTAGCCCTGAAAAGGTATACGAAGGTTTTTTTACATTCTGATCACAGTGGTATCGACGAAAAGATCTATCTTGCTCAACAAACACGAGATCGACAAATTCAGGGGGTGTCCTATCTTTATGATACGCACTGTAGACTTTGTTGGTAATCGGATTGCAGTAATTCTAAGCAACAACTGTAGAGTCCTACCTTCAAAAGCCGGCTAAATCTAAACATGTAGACAAAATGAACTTATCCTAGTTAATCTGCATTCGCTCATCCGAATTGATTCAAGTAGGTAGTCTAATTTCGTGTCGGAGAGAAGTCTGAACGCACGCAAGATACACGTCTTCTAGAGATTGCACACAGAAAAGCTAAGCTCGAATGACAATAACAGTGGAGAAAAGGTCCACCGAATATGAAGATACTGGTTCACGCGTTCCAGTGAGGGTTCGGGAGAACTCGTCGCTGCCCTCGGAATTGCACAACACTCGCATTTTATGGCTTGAGCAGCATTAGGGCTCAGTGTTCTATATAAATTGGCTGCTAAATGCGAGTTTGACGCTCCGCCAGCACACGTGACTACAGAATTATTTTATTTGTTCTTCTAAACGACTGCCCTTAACGCATAGTTGCGTAATGGAAAACGGAAAAATTGCAAAAACCCACACTTTCTGTTTCATGGTGAGCGCGCTCATAGGGGATAATACACAGCTGCTTCAGTGAAAATGAACCGCAGCCACGCGATCCGTAAAATCACCGAAAATAGTTATTTTCTCTCAAGGGAATTTGAGCATAAGTTTACTTCAGTGCAGACAGAAAAACGATAGAAGGCAACGATATGAGGCAGAAGACGTCAAATCCGATTCCTACATCATAAGAAACCAGCGATTGCCTGGACACCATCCCATATGTTTTTGATTACAGGTTCGAAACACCAACCTAACAACGGTAAATATTTTGGAGCTGAGCTAGTTGAGCAAAGGATGCTCTCGTTACAGGGTCCAGCAGCTCGTTGGCAAGGGTTTCAAAACAGCAACGACCAGCTATCATGTTGAGAAACTTTTCCCTGAAAATTTAAAGATCCGCCAATAAATTATTAACAATTGCAATATATTTTCACGAGTAAAATTTCGTATTTTTTTTAAACTTCGTTTAAGTTTGAAGCGTAATTTATTACTTTCAGAATCAAGGATATTTCCAGCATTTTCCACCCCTTCCCCCATAATTAATTTCACCCACCCACTCATCACGTTGGCTGGCGGCTGGCGGAGCGAGATGATCTTCCTACTGGTACATTGCTGTAGGTGCCATACTCAGACAGACGGGGCTTACTACGTCGGCACATTAGCGTTAGTACGCCGGCACAAAGCGATTGGTAGCACCCGCGCTGTAGCTGCTGGTAACAGCAGAGTATGCTGCCAACGAAAAGGCGCTCCTGCTGCTTGTGCTGACGTACTGATGCTTTGTTTATTGTGGTACGCGTGCTATTGCCAGCTCCTCTCTCCTAGTGTCTCCTGACACACTCCTCCATTGATTTGTCTGATACGAATGAACATTGCAGCATCCTATTGTACGACGGCGGCGGGTACATAAGGCGGTCAGCCTCGCTGAGAGGGGCAGTTGGCCACTTAAGGCCAGTCCGAGAAGGTGAACTTGTGTCACTTTTTGAACGTTAATTTTGAACGCTGAGGGGATCATCCCCATGGCCCATCGCGAGGAAAGCCTCCTCGTTGCAGACCGCGGCGAGGTTGGCCTCCTTGCTGCTGGCCGTGACAAGCATCACACCCAACACCGGTAAGGAATGTGGCAGTCCAAATTCTTTCGTCTTTTGCAGAACATGCTCCGAGGATGAGCGTTAGAATGCGAGCATACGTTGGCAGGAAATGCTGCCGTCGCCAGTAGCTCCTGGCGACGGCAGCATATCGAGACGACGTGCAAAGCCGCAACTGTCTGAGATAGGAGCTCTTGTGACCTGAACGATGCGCTTCCATTCAGTAAGGTTCGCAGTAGAAAAAATCTGGCATTTAGGACACTGCATCGTTAAAACTTCAAATCCGCCTCGGCTTGCTTTACCCACGTCTTCTTCGGAGCTGCTCTCTAAACCTTCCACAGTGCTACGGTTTTTTCTATGGAAATCTGTGCGGAAGTCCGCTTCTTCCCATTCTGCACATATGTCGAACCCAGCACAACCTTCTCGTTTGATTTCTTTCTTCGATCATGGGGTAATGGTTGCAAATCTCTCGGATAACGTCGTTGCCTATGCGAACTCTTGAAGTTATCCCGATGATTTGCCGCAAACACCACGTTTGGAAGACCTCCAGCCTGTTGGGACCCAACTTCAGCATTGTCCAAGACTTTGATCGAAACACTATAAGCGAAGGAAACATCCGGATATTTATCTTGACTACCAGAGAGCCCTTTTTCCACAGACACCAGCCCAGCAAAGCGAAAGCAGCCGACGCATGTCCGATCCTGCACAGTATTGAAGAGAAGCGGCAAAATCAGTATCTCAGATAAAGCCACTACCTTTCACTTTTGCGCCATCGATCCAAGGTACTTGAACTCCCTGCCTTGCTAAAGCTCAGCTCCTTCGAAAAATGCAGAAGCACGTGAACCATTCGATGTCATGACTTTGGTCTGCTCCATATTAATCCGCTACCCACACGATTCCGCGATGTGCCATATCATTCAACAAATGCGTGGCTTCCATGTCAGTATTGGTGGACACCGCGCTGTCGTCCGCAAACAGGAAATCTGTGGCTAAATCGTTATCGCCAAATTGGACACCTCTTCTATTTTCGAAGGTCTTTCAAAGGCATCGATCACAGTCCCAAAGAGAAGAGGCAAAATAACATCTTCCTGCTGGACGCCTGCATCGACTCTGATTTCTTCGGATAGCTTGTTTCCGTTGAGGAACGCAGCTAGTTGAACAGCTATAAGTTTCCAGCAGAAGCGTCACAATTTCTGCTGGTATGTGTTCGCATTCCATCGATCTCCATAAAGCGGGCCAGTTCACGCAATCGAATGCCGACTTGAAGTCAATAAAATTGATGACGACCCGCTTTCCGCAGCGAATCCTTTGCTCCGTAAGTTGACGGAGTGCAAGAATTTGATTGCTGCATCCTCGACCAGGACGGAACCCTGCTTGTTCTTGGCGAAAGGTACTCTCCCGCTGGCGTTGAAGTTTTACTAACAATCGACAACAAGCTGATCCCGCGATAGTTTTGACAGTCTCTGGCATCGCATCTCTTATGGATAGGCAAGACGATCACCTCCTTCCAGGTAGATGGCTCTATGTCACCCATATGCGCGTGATTAACTGATGTAACCGACGCAGTAAAACATCTCCCCTTGCCTTGATAGCCTCAGCACTTACATTGCCAACGTCAAACGCCTTTCCATTTCAGCGACTTGGGGTGGTAGTAAATGGGGTGTTAACCGCAAATAAACCGTCACCTCCAAGCCGCCAACATACCGCGACCTAAATGCAGTAGAGCCGCCAAATTAACGCGAACAAACCGCCACCTCCTGGCCGGCAACGAACCGCGATATAGGTGCAACGGTTTGTTGCCGGTTTAACGAAAGCTGCCCTCTGCTTACACATACATTATGCGTGACCTTC
The DNA here is from genome assembly GCA_029168955.1 of Aplectana chamaeleonis. Classification (NCBI taxonomy): domain Eukaryota; kingdom Metazoa; phylum Nematoda; class Chromadorea; order Rhabditida; family Cosmocercidae; genus Aplectana; species Aplectana chamaeleonis. Next base: position 114,963 of record JAPDOI010001460.1, on the reverse strand, counting down.
GTCCGCATAAGTATTTTCTACAGTTGGACACGAACGACTTCCACGGTGGAAAGACGAGGGTTCAGAAAGATTATACAAGTACAGGCCATAAAACGGCCAATGTCTCACCGTCGACTGCGTACCACGCGCTGCGCGACCGCACGTGCGTCGGAAGCAGACGAGTTTTGGCTGCCGCGCGACGAGTTTCGGCCGCCGCGCATTCCGAAACGTCACGCGGCGGCAAAACTCGTCGCGCGGTTGCCAAACCCGTCTGCTTCCGACGCGTGTGCGGTCGCGCAGCGTGCAGTACGTCGACGGTGAGACATTGGCCGTTTTATGGCCTGTAATATTATTTATTTTATTCATTAGGAAGAGCATTCAAAGGAAACTTCGTAATATTTCGCTTGTTCGAAAGACGATCAGAATGCAATTTTCCAAATTTTCCTTGGAAATCCTAATTCTCGCAATTTTTATGAGCTCCGTGAGTTTTCAGGACCACTCTCGAAAAGACATTTTAGGTTAACCATTAGCCTAAATCAATCAAATGCGTGTGATCTGACAAAAGTTTGCATTTGTAGTAACTTTGTTGCCTTTTTTTAGTTTTTCAAACAAAAGTTTTTGAAAAACAAAAATTTCTCGAAGGAAATTTCGAGCGAACGAAATTTTGAGAATTTCTGAATGAATTATTTACAAGGTGTTCTTGAAAAGGTAACGCTAGGTGCGAAAAAGACATTCCGAAACTCGTTGAGCAATGCATAAATTCAAAGAATGTCCTGCATTCAACTGAAATGCATAGTTAAAACTTATAAGAATGATGATGAACTAGATAGCCTATTTTCGTTCTTCAAAAAAATTGAAGTGTTTTTGGAAGCGTGCAACTGAAGTCTGGCGTCCGAGATTGGGGTAATGGTGTGGTTTCGGTCATTGATGCAGTTGAATTTGTGAAGTGTTTGTCGTCTTCTCAAAATGAAACTAATCCCCCGCCCGGAGTTAGAGCTGAAAATATACAGAAACACTGTTACACACTCATATGCGCATCGTGCAAGGAAAAGATTTTGTACACATATTTCAAGGTAAGAATTTGAAACACTTCGAGTGTCTCTACCAATGCACCAGAGCAAGTGCGTCGCCGACCCTCAAAAAAAAAGAGGCCACGATGGCACCGATCTGGCAATGAAAGAGGAGTATTCGAATCTTGCAGAAAAAGGAGAACAAATACAGTTGGATTATAGAAACAAGTTCGCATTTCTTTCCCACAAAACTCGCCCGATACGCCCCGACTAATGCTGATTAAGCATTACTAAAGCATCAAATCACTTGAAAATCAGTCGCCTGGCGAATTTTCACTTTTTTGCTTTAAAAAAGTTGTGGAAACCTGTTCGACACGCGAGCGACCAAATAATTTACTACATACTCCTCATAGTGATGTGGTTTCAAGTCCTGTTCGTTGGTGCGCCTGCTTCTTCTGAACCCAGCAGACGTTTGAGTGTACACAGGGAACGTTCGAGCGATATAGCGTGCACAGCTATATTGCGAAAGTATCCCGCACATTGCATAGAGGTGTTTCCTTCCGGCACACCAAGGCCGCTGCTCCATAACCCCTTAGGATCCGTTCCTAGGGAGTTCATGGAGTCTTTGGTCACAAGCCACAGTTTCGCCACCCTGAACTGTCGATCGCTGTCGATTGATATCCAAAAAACAGCGCTATCCAGACTTCTGAGCTATTTCCATGCACCGTTAGCTGCTTTGCAGGAAACCCGCCTCAAGGATAGACCCGTCATCAGCGTCGGAGAGTACACCATCTACTGCGGTAACGCTGACGATAGGAGAGTGGGAGGCTGTGCAATAGTTGTAAGGAAGGATTTCAATGGTATGGTCAAGGAATTCGGCTCAACGTCGTGTAGGAATGCATTTGTGCGACTGCGGGATCTCAGAGGATTCAATCTGTGGATAGTGAGTGCTCATGCGCCCATTGAAACCGCCGAAGACAATTCGAAGGATGCCTTTTATGAGGAACTCAATACGTTGCTGGCCAGGATACCTTGTCAACATGCTGTTGTCGTGGGGATTGACGCAAATGCGAAGATGGGACTTGATCAGGAATCCGAAGTACTCGGTAAATGGTTCTACCCAGTGGAGCAAACATCGGTCAATGGCTACCGCCTTGTCGATTTTTGTGAACGCAGTGGTCTGATTATTGGATTGACATTCAAGAGGAATCATCGCCGCCATCAGCTTACGTGGCAGGGACCAACCCAGCTATCTCCAGAAGAGCAGCGGAAGCGGAAGATGACAACTTTGGAACTACAGCTTGACTATGTCCTGACGAGGAATATTCCAGTATCGGACAATAGAGCTGTGTTGGATGTCGCATTCGATTCGGATCACCGTCCTGTTCTGTTGAACTTCACTGCGAGGATTCATAAGAGGAAGCGAGGGGCTCAGCCTCTCCAGAGGATTGACATGACAAGTTTCAGAGATGAAGAGTGCAGATGGAATTTTGATCTGGCAATGATAGAGGAGTATTCGAATCTTGCAGAAAAAGGAGAACAAATACAGTTGGTTTTAGAAACGAGTTCGCATTTCTTTCCCACAAAACTCGCCCGATACGCCCCGACTAATGCTGATTAAACATTACTAAAGCATCAAATCACTTGAAAATCAGTGGCTTGAAAAATCTTCACTTTTTTACACTAAAAAAGTTGTGGAAACTTTTTTGAAACGCGAGCAAGCAAATAATTTATTACATACTCCTCATAACCTGTGCTATGCAATGAATTATGAAAATGAAACTAACCTGATAATAGCGAAGCGAATGAGTTTCGGAAGAAAATAAACAAAAGCGAGAGAAGTGTCGGCGCTCGCCAAAAAATTATCAGCTGATTGGGAGGGATTGATTAGTGCCACCAAGGAAGACGGCCAACGTGTTTCAGCAATGATCCTTGCTTTGTTTTTGATCCCTAATCGCCCGTTTTCATGGCGGAAGCCGTTAAAAGACTATCCCTTGAAGCACCTTTCAGTTTTAAAGATAGGCTGACGTCCTGAATCAAAATGGCTAACAGTGCTATCATACTTCCTTAACCCTCTGTATTAATTAAACTCGTACTTGCCGTCAGTATAGATGGTCAAAACTTTTCCTACTGTATCTTGCTAACCGCATCCAAAAACTCCTCGGGAGGAGTTTTTCGTTACCCGCCAGTTCCTCTCGCATTTCAGCACTATTTCCGTGCTGTCTGCGAGAGTATGTTAAACGCGAACTTACCGCGAGGATGCCACATGTCGGAATTTTAGAGAAAAAACAGGCCTGAAAACGTTTTGAAAAGGCTATTTTTCGTAACAAAGGTTACAATTGTCGCTTTTTCGAGGCGTTTTCATTGAAAGAGTATAAGAGGCCAACCACTGGGGGATGTTAGGGTGAAACTAGAGCGAGTTCTCTTTTAACTATCAAGAGTTATCATTACAATCTGGTGTGGTTAAACTCGCGTTCAACGCGGATTTAACTCCTGTTAACTCGCATTTAACACCCCAATTACTACCACCCTTGATTGCCGCCTTCACTTCTTCCGCAGTGGGTTGCGAATCGAGCGCTGTCTCCTGTGGTACCTTAACTAGTAGCGATTTGAAAACTGGACCGTGAGTGTAAAGTTGCTGAAAACATGCTTCCATCGCAACAGATGCTCATGTACAGAACGCACAAAAGATCCATTTCGTATTCCTGATGCAACCGGTCTTGGGTTTGGTCTTCTTTCTCTGAGACGGTTGAATGTGCAGTTCAGTGTGCGATAGTGATTCCTTCCAACCGCCCCCTCGACTTCGTCTGCTACCTTATTCCATTACAAATCCCGCTCTTCTTTCAGCATTCGACGAAACTCCTGACGCAGTTTGTTAATTTCACTCACTTCCTTTCGTCCACTTACGCAGAGAAACGTACGACATCCATGGCGGTGGTCGCCGGCGAATAACAGGGCAGCGAGGTTCTGCGCATTCAAAAACGACTTCAACTGCCTGCTTCTCCTTCTCTTATACAGACAGGGCACCTTCCTGTTCTGCAAACCGATTCGATAGCGCGAGATGTGATGTTTATCTTGTTCCTGGCGCCATCAAGTGCGACCAGTCAAACTTCTTTTTAGGAGACTCCACACGCATAGGTCGGGTCTAAATGAACCTGCATTACAGTGCACGAAAGATAATGACTATAAATGGTCTCGTTTGTAAGTAACCTGTCAGTCTCTGCCTCGGCATCGGACAAATGACGTGCAGTTCAACTTTGAAAATTAGTTGGCACTGGTGGCATTGAGGTTGTTTTTTGGCCGACTCAAAAACAACTTAACTCTGAAAGCAGGAACGATTTTAAAGCTTTTCCTGTTTTAGCTCAGTTGCTTATCTTGTGAGTAGAAGAAAAACTAATGCATGGGACTGCCAACCAGGGCTGTGCGTAGTTACGAATTACGGTTTACGATTTACGAATCACTGGCGTTTTTGGCAAATTTTTTAACGATTTGCGATATTCTGGCCCAAAATCGTAACCAATCGTAACAAATCGTAATAAAACGTGAAAGCGCGGGTTAATGAACAATGCAAATATGCGGTCTAGTACAAATATAAATTTAACACTTTCCATACAACACAGCTCCAACTTTTTTGAATTTAACACACTCCTAATCTGATTAAATCTTCAAATTTTCAATTTTTGGTGAGCGCGTACCCTTTCATTCCCGGCCGGTTGAAGTAAGCAGTACGTCAGTCATGGAGAACTATAATTGTTGATAAGTAGCTTGAGGTATGACCAATCGCTCCCCTTCTCACTCTAACGGACCCAAACTTATTATTGGGTTTCAACCTTTCCTTGCTCCAAGCCGAGCCAGGTCGGTAGCTTAACAGCTATTTACTTCCATGGAATGCTTTTGTCACATGATGAACACTAGGGACGCAGACCTTTGGTGGAGCTATAGTCTATATCGGACCAAAATTTCAGTCCGCAGTTGCATACAACCGCTGTTGCAACACGTACTGCAAATAGAATCATTCTGTGACCGCGAGGTCCAGACATGATTGATATTCATCCCCGCACCACTATCTTCTAGCTCTCTGTAAACTTCTAAAGCGGTCGTAAATATGGGGCTAGGCTCTAAAGACCTGACTGGCTCATAGAGCGAGTAATGGTTAGAACCAGGGGTGTGCGGCAATTGCCGTTTGCCGATTGCCGGCCATTTTTGGGGTTTGCCGTTGCCGTTTGCCGCAATTCGGTGAAACAACAAGATTTAACCTGACCGCAGTCTCTGTGTTGGTCAGCGATTCTGAGCTGCTACAAATAATTTTTTGACTAGTTCCAGCTTCTGGTTCCGGCTCATTCAATGTATTATTGTACCCTTTCAATCGGTAACTTATGTAAACATCTCGACTGGATAATCAGAGGAGTTCGTTCGAGTTCTGAATTGTATGGGAGCCTCCAGTTGGCTTTTTTCAATCATCAAATTCTTGACACTTTAGGAATGCCAAAATTGCGAAAAACCCTTTTCAGAGGCATACCGTTTACTGCAAGTTCTAAGATTACAAAACCAAGTAATATCAAAGTTGTAGCGCAAAATCAGCTTTGCTGAGACATATAAATCAGTTGAGAACTCGTATATATAGGCCCGCTAATGGTCGGTTGGTTGGCTGATGGTAATAATTGGTACAGGAAATTTATCAATTCTGCAAACACTTTGTCCGGCTTTTTAAAAATTGGAAAATATTCACAGCGGTCATTAAAGGCAGTGGTCATTAATATCTTCGATTTCGTGGTCATTAGCTGAAATGAAAGGTTGACTTGAAGGCAGTGTTCACGATGAGAAAAGTGTTTGAAATTCCATTAGGAATGGTTAGCAGAGGGACACTCTGTAACGTTAACACCGAAAGAACGCCTGAAAACGAGCCAGGAAAAGCTCCAAAAGGGCTCGAAGTTGCCACTTTGAGCGCAAGGCAAACCCCAAAAGCGCAACACACGCCCACCGACGTGAGGAAATGAATGCTCGAGATCGTGAAATGAGCGATGATTACCAATCATTAGCCCCGTTCTTCCCTTCATTCTCGACTTCTTTCTCTACTAAGGTCAGCTCGAATACATCGGCTGCAAAAAACGGAAGTTACAAGCCTCGGACAACTCGTCCACCATGTTTCCTTAGCTCAGTTTTTGAGGGACCATAACTCCGTTCCCAGAAGGCCTTGTACGATTTCAGAGATGCCATTGGAATCAGCATGGGGCCGTCTTCAAGATAGATGGGTAATTAGAAAAACGATTTTCATCGTGAACACTGCCTATAATGACAGGGCAGGGTTTGCTAGGAAATGGTGTAATTATGAAAAAATGAAAAATCTTCGAAGGCAACGATTAAAACCGCATTCAACTTTTCACCAGAAATCCAAGGGTTCGAGGCCCTTGGCAAAAACGATGTGGGAAACCGGCTCAAAACGAGCAACCAATAGCAACATTCGGCCCGAAGCTTGAACGTGGTGTACTCGCTCCACCCACTTCCTCGGTAGCCACAGGGGAGGTGAGTGGGGCGGGTAAACCACATTCTAGTTTTAGGACCGTGTGAAGCGAATAATTGCTTGTTTCTAGCCGACATTGTTGCTGTAATTGGCCTCGTGCCAGCTTGTGGGCCGAATGCGCAGGAAGGGAAGAGCTCAAGAGCAGTCCAGCTGGCTAGCGCACTGCACGCGGCGCTCCAGCGACGAAGTGAGCGCAGCGGACTCATGTCGCCCGCGTCGCATGTACCAGTCAAACGCCCCTCATTCTGTGCATTCAATCAACATGCCCTTCGGAGCTCTTGATTCAAAATTTCAAAGGCTGCTTTTACCGTGAGCTCTGCATTCAACTAGACTAGTCTCATTCCATTCCTGTAGCTTCACAAGAGTAACCATTCAATCGTAGTTTGAAGTGAGCGAAATTGAAATCCTTATGCCTACTACTTGTTACTAACAGTAAAAGTTGTGACTCCGGTTATAACCTAAACCGCGCGCTGCTGATCGCGTTGTGAACTGTCTTTCGCCATCAATCCCGACCAATCATCGCGTATTCACCCTCCTATTCGCACCTGATTGTGGTACCAGTATCGTCCACAGTCTTTGGGTCGGTGCACACTCCCATCGCACCAAGCTTGCTTACGGTTTACTGATCATCCCCGAATCGACTAGGCTGGGACGCGCTGGCCGTAGGCTCCTTTCAGAAAATCTTTTGCGGCCCTGTCACACTTTGCACTGCCCAAGAAAACGCCTATCTTTTGAATACCTAGCATTGGTTTGTACGGAAACTTTAATTGGAGAGGAATTAACAGAATTATCGCAGGCGATGGAGAAGCTTACAGCCCTGTTGATCTTGCTAGCGACCCCTGATCACCTGAGGTATTCAAGTAGCTTCTGATATATAGGATATGTCTTCCTGTAAAGGCTATTGAAGCGTCAGGCTTATAGTAACTGGCAGATATTCCATGGAATACGACATGATCAACAAGGAAGGGTTGCCTACATCAGATGGAGTTTCGGTATGCGGTTTTAATATGATCTAAGGGGGGGGGTTAGTGTTCCAATATCCCACACGCAGAATCTGCTAAATGCCTCAGGCAGTCTCTAGAAAAGTCCAAATTTGAACAAGGCCAAAACGGCTTGGCCGAAGTGAGTAGAGCTGATTTAACGATAGAATTTCCTTTGCGTATGTTCAGAATAGATCAGAAATAGGGCAGCAATGCATAATTTCTGACCTAATTAGAATCAATGCACTAAATTTTTCTACATCTATTCTGAACACATCTAAACGTAATTCAATCGTTAATTCGGCTCTACTCGCTTCGGCCGAGCCGTTCTGGCCTCTTGATCAGATTTCCACCTTTCTAGGGACTGCCTTAGGCATTTAGCAGATTCTGAGCATGGAATACTGGAACACTTTCCTCCCCCTAGAACATTTTAAAATTGCATCCCGAAACTCCATCTGAGATTAGCAACCCTCCCTTGTACGCAAATGCTGGTGTATTATAGCACAAAACAGATTTTGCCGTTTGCCGTTTTGTCGTTTGCCGGTCATTTTCGGGTTTTGTCGTTGCCGTTTGCCGAAATTTTAAATTCCTTTGCCGCACACACCTGGTTGGAACCCAATATACACTTCGTTGCAGAATATTGCATAGATTTCGAAAACAACCTTCCCCGCGCATTCATCTATAGCGGTTAAAAAGATGCAAACAAAAAACTGGAACTTGGTGAATTCAAATCTGCCCGAGAATCGGGAAAATATTTTTCTAACCTGAAAACATTATTCGACGAAGATTTTTTACGGGAATCTCCATAGGCTACGAGAGAAGAGGTGGTGATTTCAAAATTTGGTTCTATGGCTGCTGGTCTCCTACTTTTTCAAAAAATTTCACAAAATGTTTTCAATAATGAGGACAAATTATGAACGCAAAAGAAAAGAAGATGAAGAACCTAATTTTTGAAAGCGCAGATTTAAAGGGAGCCTTCACCCTTTTGCATTTCAGAATCCTAAACAACCTTCACCACTCAGACCGCTTCTCCATCTCAACAAACTTACGCTTATGGGGAGGAACACTATATATCTACATCCCCTTAAGGATGGTCACCTTATTGAAGCATCCTTCTTTAAAAGGCTAAGATTCAAACTATCGACCCATAATTCTTTTCTCATCACAGTGTTGCCCTCCTCGGCTTCAACTAAAGTATTTGAGGCTCCAGTCGATGCAAAGCAATTTTACGGCGGGACGAGATGAGGTCCAAGGGGTGCAGTTTGGACGAGTTAATGGGAAACCTTCATCAGCTGACAATGAGGCCTGAATCATAAAACAAACAAAAGAAGAGTGAACCCCAAAACAAGCAAAAGATTGACAACCCCAAAAACACAATTGATTAAAAACAGAGCAATGATAGGACAAGGATGGAGAGTGCAGCCACACTGCGCAGGAGGCCATGATTGTCCCGGTATATTGATAAAAGTTGGTAGATCGGTTGTCTGTGGCAAATTGCCAACAAAGAGGTCGCAGTCCTCGGAAACTCGTCGCAAGAAAGGCGGCCTGGCTTCTTTTGGACGGGTTGGCTTTCCGAAATGGCCACTTCGCATCGTTTTTTAGCAAAGTCTGGCCCGTTTTCGGTGCTTCTTTTGACGCTATCACGCCCGTCTCCTGCCAACACAGCATTACTCTCTTAAAATACGTGAACGAAATTCATCGTGAACACTGTCTTTAAATAAACTTAGAGTTTCCATTTTGTCTATTAAATTCGTTTCTATCCCTCGCATGTGAACCGAATATTTCTTCATGTGCTGCTCTGAAAATGTCACTTTGAAACTCAACCTCAAACCTCCTTCGATATGGAAACACCTCATCACTGAAATGCTACGGTGCTTCCACATCGAATGAAGTGTGGGTTAAGTGTAGGCCTATTACTCATTATCAGTTACGAATTACGATTAACGAAATTAAAAAAAAATCAGTTGCGCACAGCCCTGCTGCCAACACTGCGCCGCCCTTGTAAAAAATGACTAGTCCTATTTAAACGAAATTTCAGGGATTGTTATAGAGTACATAAAGTCAAAACACCGTGAAACAAATCCATCTCACGAAACATCGAATGCAGATCTTGAGGGCTTCCGAAAAAAGAAGTGACAGAAGAATGCCACTGACAGTTGACAGGAGGTGAATGAACCTCCTGTCAACAAACCTCTCTGAAAACAATTACGTCGAAGTTCAGACGAGCGGTTTTCTAGAGTGCTAACTCCATTCAGATACACGGATCAGTGCTAGAATACATCTCACAAACATTAGCCAGAGTGAACCGAGAAACTAGATATCTCCAATTCTCTTTGCTGGAGTTGTTTCATTCAGAGTGGTTAGTTGTTGACCAGAATTCAGCTTGTGATGCCATCTGTCATTCATGATGGCCCAGTGCTCTGAGAGCTTTAGCCGAGAAATAGCCGCATAATGCCTGCTTGCCGCGTTATAGCCGCGTTATAGCCGCCAAATAATGCTCGCCGCGAAATAGCAGCCAAACAAAACTCGCCGCGAAATAGCCACCAAAAATGTGGTCTGCTTGGGTGTAGTTTAGTGTAGCCTAGTTGAGTTATGTGCGGTCTATGCGATAACGAACTTCCTTGTGCTGCCGAGCCGTGCCCTACTCCGAAATGCTACGGGTGGAAAAAGTGCATCTCAAACACGAAAAATGCATCTCAAACAACAAAACAATCGCCAATCGGGGAGGTATTGTCGAGTGGATGTGGGTGACGAATCAGCACAAAAAGGCAGTGGCCGCCAACACTGCAAGTTCTTCAATACAGTGGATCAGAACGCCGGATACCAACTTCGTAGGTCCGCCAGTAGTACTGAACCCCACTCGTCGTCGATCCGGGCTATGTCAACTACGCCGACTATGCCGGGATAATATCCTTGTTGCGGTCTGTGGCCGGAGTAACTTCCTTGCCCACAGGCACTATTCTTTTAAGATGCTTCTTCCTTTTGAGAGGAGGCGGGAATAACGAAAATTTAGAAGAGCGTAAAATTTCTAAAATTGCCGGACAGCTCCGAACGGAACCGCTGTTACCCGGAGAGCGACTGCTGTCGCACGAATAGAATGCTAATTTTCGCTCAGAGCAGAGAGACAGCGTCGCTCGAGTTGCTCTCCGGTCCCGCTCCGAGCGATGTTTTGTCAGAGTTGCCATCGCGCGGGGCTTATCCAGAGAAGACGAGTGATGGATGATGAAGTTTGTAATCTACTGAAACAAAACACCGCTAGGAGCGGGACCGAAGAGCGACTTAAGCGTCGCAGTCTTTCCGCTTCGAGCAAAAACTAGAGATCTACTTGAGCGGCAGCAGTCACGCTTGGAGCATGATTCTTTCGCACTTGGCACTGCGGTCGCTGCACAGGCAATTTTCGAAATTTTCCCAACTGCTATTTTTTCTTTATTTCCGTCTCTTCTCGAGACGATGAAGCCTCTCAAGAGGATAGGGTACTTGTTACAACCGTTGGGCAAGGAGGTCAATCCTTCCACAGGCCGAAACAAGTATGCCATCAAGGGTCAGGCGCGGCAATGGGATCGGCCGATGGAGAGTGCCCCCCCCCCCTCCCAGCGGGTGGCTGGTCACTGCGGTCCCCACCCTCCGCGAACAATACAGAGCGTTTCATAACTATAAAGGCACCCTATTTTCTTAGAATTACTAGATCGATGGATGGTTGCGGGCACCCTTTTGTACATTTGGAGACTTGTTTTCTTCCGTATACACCAGTCCACAACAATTTCCGCCGCAATATTTTTTCAGAAATTTTTTCAAAAATTTTCTGTTTTTTCACTGTTTCAAAACTATAAAGGCACTTGTCTAAACGGTTGTACAACTGCGAATAAGTGGTCCTCCATTGCAAATAGGAGTGTATTGGGATCTCTTCCGTTAAAGGCACGGGACACCCAAAAAAATTAATTTTCAGATTTTATGCTTGTCTTGGAGAGAGTCACACGCTGATCACAGTGGTATCTCTGAAATCGCCCAGGACCCCCTTTGAACAGAGTTATGTCTCCTCAAAGGTGCCTTGATTTTGAGGGTGAAAAATTGGTGGACGAGTTGTCTCAGGCCTGTATTTCTCTTCATCCGCAATCGCTGAACGAGTGCAAAACAGGATGAGGAGATAGACCGAAAGTGGACTGAAGAACGACGACTTGTTGGAGTTCATCCGTCCATCGAGCCGCTATTGAGATCGAAAATCAAGAAGGGGGCCGGGCCTGTGGTGGTCGCTTATATCTCGCTTATTTGGAGGAATTGAGATCTGGCATTTTGCAGGTGTTATACAGAAGGGGTCTTCTCCACAATTACACGGAAATCTCAAAATTCATATCTGAGGGTGTACTGTGCCTTTAAATTCAACTTCGAAAACAAGGTTACACATGAAATTGCACAACTTCCTTATCAGAGTTGGCCTGTTTCTCTTTCATAAGTCATGAATTCCATCTTAGAGCTCATCAACGCTTCTGTAGTGCCTCTAAACTGGATGAATCTCTCTGAGTAACACACGTCAGATAGCTTTAATGGAATTATTGTTCAGAAAATGTGCCAGGTAGCCAAGAAATTGAATATTACGATTTCGGATTTGAGCGAAACGAGAGAGGCTCACATGGACAGCAAGATTGTTATCCACTCCCGACTTCGATGATGCCAGAAATACGGACCGAAATACTTTTTTATAGATATTTCGAGACTGTAGGCAACCAATCCGCTTAACCCAGGGATTTTTAAGACGGTACCGCAGAGCCAATTGGGTCTACAAATCGTCATTGAGCATGTATTGAAAATTCAACCACGGGACAAGAACGGAAACTTCTTCAAATGAAGTCGGGAATAGAAGAAGTCGTGGGAGTCGTCTACATTATCACTAGTTCAGTAGAAATAGACACCATGGAGGGGATAAAGTGTCTGGTTATGACCGAGGTGAGGGCAGGTTCGAGGAGGTCGTCTTCACCAATTTAACTGCCAAGATCCTTCTCGGTAGTGAGAACCAGAGCCGCCTTTTTATGTCCTTCCGACAGTGCAGCCCTTCTCCTAGTGTTTCAGGCAATGTTTTCGATTTGTTTGATTCACCCTCAGAGAGTCGCCTTGGGAAAATCCGGCTAGAGACTGACGCGGACCTGCGCGAAGCTGATCGCGCTTCTTGACAACATTCACCATATCCACCGTTTTCGCACCAATTTCAACATTTTCGGAACTCCTCTAGTATTCTTGGTCCTACGTGTAGCCTGAGAACATTCAAGTGTGCCGATGCAATTGACGGAACATCTCAATCATGCAGTGGTTTTTTTCCAATGGAGTGCTCAGGCTCTTGCAACACCTCCCCTTGATCTTGATCTTCGGTAGAGAGCGTCAATTCACGGTAAACTATCGTAAACAGGAATAACACATGCTCTAGTGACGAATGGACGAGCGGCCCTGACGAAATTATTGAAAACAACAAATATTTCCTTAGTGCCTTTATAGTTTTGAAACAGCGTAAAATCAAAAAAGCTTCAAAAAATCTTTATACTAGAAATTAGAGGGAAACTTATGATTATGGCAGAGTACGTGTACGGATAGTACTCGGATACTGAACGAGGTTCTTCTCATTACGAATTGTGAGTTTGAGAATTTCAAGAAGATAGGGTGCCTTTATAGTTTTGAAACGTATTCGAATTTTTCCCATTCAATCTTTGGCATATTTTTTTCGTTTTTTGAACATATCCTCCAGTTCCCTGCTACTCGCAGGGTGGTGCTTGACTATCAAAAAAGTGGTGCGGTTTTGAGAATGATTTCTTCATCTCCATGGTTGCTTTTTTTGAGAAACAACCGCTTCGCATATACGATAGTGATAATACGACTGCGAGTAGACAGGAAATGAAGGATATTTAAAGGCAGTGTCCACGATAAAAACCATGCATCATTTTTTTGGTGGAGATCGGCAGCTGCGGGGCCTAGCGGAACCTCAAAGTTGAAAAAAAACTAAGAAAAGTGAGCTCGGAACGGTCGCCTACGGCCCCAAAGTTGGACACCCGTCAGCTCATCACACCCCAGATGCACTTTCCACGCCCACCAACGTGAACAAATGAATGCTCGAGATTGTGAGATGAGCTATGGTTTCCTATCAAGAGCCCCGTTCTTCTCTTCCTCTTCATTCTCAACTTCTCTCTTTACACAGGTCAGCTCGCTTACATCGGCTGCAAAAGACGGAAGTTACAAGCCTCGGACTACTCGTCTACTCATGCTTCCCTAGCTCAATTTTTGAGAGACCATATCAACTTTTCATTTCGCGTGGAAAAGACCCCAGGCTTCCCCTCGCAAGCGTAACCTTCGAATCATTAGTGTCGCAGGTCTAATTGGTTGTATAAGTCAGGAAACATCGAAGTTGAAAGCTCACGTAATTTCTAACAAGTCAACAATCACATTTCGTCGAGATTTTCATAAATGCTATAAATAAACTGTCCCCCACATAGTTCAAATGCCCTATCAGTTTTGGTGGTTAGCCTAAAAGCATAAGTACTCTTACGAATGCTCAGTGACTTAGTTTTGACTTAAACGATTGGCTTTCGCCTGACGCGGTCATTCCGCATCTTCATCGAGGTGTGCCGTCCTAGTAGTCAGCCGTGTCCATTTGTCACGATCCTCAGCCACAACTTGAACACAATCCATCCATTGTTCGCTATTCCACTTCCTGCGAAGTGAAACATCGCGCCTGATTTGCCTTTCAATGCCGAGTGATTTCAAATCCTCCTTCACCACATCCGTCCAAAACTTTCGCCTACGTCCAGGCGGCCGTTTCCAGACAGGACTTGGAAGCATCCTTAGAGCGTGTTGAACAAGACGATCTGGCGGTCTTCTCAAAATATGCCCCAACAGACGAAGACGACCTTCCGTTGCCGCTTGAGATGACATTGGGAGATGTTGGCACCTCCCTCGTGTCAAACGTTGATGTAAGGCGCCAATCTCGTTGTAGAGATCTTCGTTGTGGCACATCCGCGGTCAGAAAAATTCGAGCGAAAGTCTAAACAGCTTCCTCTCCGTGCAATCCGACCTTTCCGATCCGTACATGATGATAGGGCAAATAGCGGATAAATAGACGCGCAACTTAACTACCTTCGCGATGGGGGTAGACCACAAACACTTGGTTAGAGAACTGAATGCAGACGTAGCTTTCGCACATCGTTGTTGAATATCCGCTGCATAACTACCATCGTTTTTCAGCAAACAACCCAAATAACAGAAATCGTCCACTAGTTCGATACGTTGTCCGTCCACACAAACTCTCGTTGAATGCCTCTGAGAGGCCCATGTCTGCTTGCATTTGTCTGGACGAAGACGAAGTCTATAGGCTGCGGCATACTTTGAAACGAGAATCACAATCCTTTGCAGTTTTGCGTTGTTTTCAGCGAAAAACACAATGTCGTCGGCGTACTCCAGGTCGACAAGGGAGCCTCCTGACGGTGTTAGGATCACGTCCGCAGGAAACTGTTCTGCAACTCTACGCATGATGTCATCAACGGCGAAGTTGAATAGGAAAGTTCCTGTTTCAGCTCCTTGCCTTACTCCTATTCTCACCTCGAAAGCTGACGTAAACCCGACAGGCGTACGAACTGCTGCTGTTGTTCCTTTGTTCATGTCCTCGATTAGTCGAACATACTTTTCCGGGACTCCATCGGCTCGCAGAGCGTTGAGCAATCGATCACGATGAAAAGAGTCGAATGCGGCTTCAAGGTCTAAAAAAGCAAGCTGTAATGACTTCGAATACCGCTGCCACGATCCAATTACTCTTCTCACGACGAACACTTGGTCGATGGTCGATCTTCCAGGTCGAAAACCGGCTTGCTCCTCTCTGATCGTTTCCTCACGATGTTTGATGAGTCGCTCGAGAATGATACGTTCCAAAACCTTGTACATGACACGCAGTAGAGAGATCTTCCTATAGTTCTTGAGCTCCGTTACGGATAACTTCTTGTGAAGAGGTACGATGATCGCATGTATCCACGAATCGGGTATCCTTTAGCTCATCCATATGAAATAGCTTCATTTTACGAATCCCAAACGGAGGGTAGGCTTTCAGCATTTCAGCAGTGATGTTTTCGTCTCCACCTACTTTTCCATTCCTCATTTTCCGGGCACAATTCAAAACTTCAGCCTCAGTCGGCGGTTCCTCACTGACTTATGGCGGTGGACAAATCAGTAGTGAACTGAAATAAACCTTCCATATTCGCAGCGTCGCATCACCAACTGCAATTCCATTGGTAGTGTTGAGGACAGCAGAACATCTCTTAATCTTGCCGCTAAACTGTCATAACAACGTGTAGGCTTTCCTCGGGTTCTTCTCCTCCCAAACCTTCTCAAACTCCTTAGCTCTACAAGTCCATCCTCGTTCGCGGTCACTTTGAAGCTGCCGACGCAACTTCCTCCTCAGACGCTTCTTCTCCACGAAGCTTCCTGCAGTTCGGAGAGCACATACTCTGTTGTAGATAGATGTTGATTCCTCTGGAATGTAAGCGAGCTTCTTCTTGGGCTGTACAAGCGGGAGTGCCTTTTTTGAAGCGTCCTGGATGCACTTGACGAAAGAGTCCGCGTCGCAAAGTTTCTTCTTGAGACTCTTTCACACTTGCCCGACCGACGTCGGACGACTCGCTATCGAATGTATAGTATCTATCTACCCTACCCTACCCATCTTATCTATCTTAACTTATGAAATTCGAAAACGAGTCGTCCGACGTCGGCCGGCAAACTATGAAAGGGGACTTAGTCCGTACTCCAATATGAATAGAAACGTGTTGTCGGAATTTTCTTCTGCATTCTTCATTCTTCATCCCTGATACTTGTCATATCAATCCTCTGGAGAGACTTAGCTCCTCGCTTCCTCTTATGAGTCTTCGCAGTGAAGTTCAATAGAACTGTACGGTGATCCAAATCGAATGCGACATCCCACACAGCTCTAGATCTTCGAATGTCCGATACTAGAAAATTCCTCGTCAGAACATAGTCGAGCCGTAGTTTTAAAGTTGTCATCTTTCGCTTCCGCTGCTCCACCAGAGATAGCTGGGTTGGTCCCTGCCACGTAAGCTGATGGCGGCGATGATTCCTCTTAAGTGTCGATGCAATAATCAGAACATTGCGTTCACGAAAGTCGACAAGGCGGTAGCCATTGTTCGATGTTTGCTCCACTGGGTAGAACCATTTACCGAGTACTTCGGATTCCTGATCAAGTCCCATCTTCACATCTGCGTCAATCCCCACGACAACAGCATGTTGACAAGGTATCCTGGCCAGCAACGTATTGAGTTCCTCATAAAATGCATCCTTGGACTTGTCTTCGGCGGATTCAGTGGGCGCATGAGCACTCACTATCCACAGATTGAATATTCTGTGATCCCGCAGTCGCACAAACGCATTCCTACACGACGTTGAGCCGAATTCCTCGATCATACCATTGAAATCCTTCCTTATAGCCAATGCACAGCCTCTCACTCTCCTATCATCAGCGTCACAGCAGTAGATGGCGTACTCTCCGACGTTGATGACGGGTATATCCTTGAGGCGAGTTTCCTGCAAAGCAGCAAACGGTGCATGGAAATAGCTCAGAAGATTGGACAGCGCAGATTGTTGGATATCACTCGACAATGACCGGCATTTCAGGGTGGCGAAATTGTGGCTTGTGGCCAAAGACTCCATGAATTCCCTAGGTACGGATAGTAAGATGTTATTTACCAGAGGCCTAAGTGTGCCGAGCGGCGACACCTTTATGCAATGTGCAGGATACTTTCGCGATATACTCCGCCAATTCGAGACCTAATGCTTCGGGGAAAGCGGCCTTTATCACACTCTATTATAATTAGGCGTGAAATTCACCTTTAGCGCCGTCTTCAAAGCTCATTAGCGCAAAGGGTGGATTTGCTGAGCGGCTGGATATCAATCAGCGCAAAGAGTGAATTTCACCGCGCTGAATACGCTGCAGGCAAAAATGAAGTTGGCTGCTTGCTATAGCGTTCAAATACTAGAGCCCACAGAGAGGGCTCCTAAAATATCTACCCCTTGAGGAGGTTAATTTTGTTTCCACTGCGAGGCTGGCCACATCGCAGTGGATCGTGGCGGCTCTGGCCCGCTAGGATTCATGGCCGGAAAGGATCACCGAAATCTTGTAACGCTACCACCCCGTTTTCGCAGTAATATCGCCTCATTTCGCTTAACATTCACCTTATTTTCCCGGCATATTCACCCCATTCTCACCTATCCTAGCTAAAAATTCACCCATACAGTGAATTTAGCGCTGGAAATCAGAACTTCATGCCGACTTGTACATGGGCATCAAGTCTTTTTTGCCGAGGCATCAAGTCTCGAATTGGCAGAGTAGTTGTGCACGCTATATCGCTCGAACATTCCCTGTGTACACTCAAACGTCTGCTGGGTTCAGTAGAAGCAGGGGCACCAACGAGCAGGTACCAACAGACTTTTATACAAACCCCCCAAAATGCTCAGTACTGAAAACTTCCACTGAATTTCACCTTATCCCGTTCCACCCCCCCCCCCCCTCCATTCGGACGAGCTTGTGGCGCTGCGGACGTTTCCGATGGCAAACTGCCAGGAAACTCCGCCACGTCCAGCCTAATCGATTCGCTCACTTTTCTCCATTAGCGCGCTTGCGGAAACAAGCAGAGCTTGGGATCTCGTCAGCGCCCTGAACGTTAGAATCCGCTATTTAACTTATTCTGAGCGCTTTTCTTTGCTGTTCCTTCCCTATTCGGTGGCTCACGTCCATGCAAATCCATTTTGGAATTGAACTCGAATATGGTATTCAACGCGAACACTGCCTTTAATACTTTCGGCTTTATTTCGGTCCACCCTGGGGGACCAAGGCGATTATTTCCTCCTAATCTGAAGTTTCTGAACAAACTAAAGCGCGATAACCGTGAAACCAACGTGATTCGTCTCGTGATCTTATCGTCTTTCAGTGGTTCTATTCATAACTATGCACATTCCAATAAAACCAGTCGCTTCGTCTCCCATTACTCCGCCAATTCGAGACTTGATGCTTCGGGTAAAGCGGCTATTATCACACTCTGTTATCATTAAGCATCAAATCCACCTTTAGCGCCGTCATCAAAGGTTATCCGCGCAAAGGGTGAATTTGCTGAGCGGTTGGATATCAGTCAGCGCAAAGAGTGAAAATACCGCCAGAGCTAACATGGTAATGCATATCAGTTGTTGAGTGGCTGGATATCAATCAGCGCAAAGGGTGAAATTACCGCCGGTGCTGGGATCTCAGAAATTTCTTAACAAGCGAAAACATCTCAGTGAAAATATGATAAAACGATTGATCACGTCTCAATGTGTTTACCGTGAGCACAGCCGGTATAATAGCAACCTCATCTCACTGGAGTCCTCATTCGGCATTCTGGGGTGCGTTCCAAGAAGATTTCCACGGGAGGAAAAATGAATCTGATAAGAACCGACCAATGATAGATTGAGAGACCGCATGAAATGAGCCTATCTGTTAGATTATCATTCGTTATATCTTATCAGACCCATTTTCCTCCAATGGAAATCTTCTTGGAACGCACCCCTGATGCCGGCCTGGAAGGTGACTTCGGGTCACTCTCCGGAGGCCAGCATAATTTTGGCTGCTGGGAGGATACAGTGGGTATCCTCACGGCGGGGGGGGGGGAGTCACGTCGGGGTCCGCAGAGGGTGGCTCCTCAACACAGACCTCGGTGAAGATTACGCCCATTTTGCGGAGGAGGCGGGGTTTCCTGTGCTGTGAACCTTCAAATTCGTGAAATTTTCGGGGTAAACTCATCCATTTTTTCGAGGTAAATTCACCTCATTTTCGCGGTAAATTGGACCCTCTCTCGCTGCAAATTCGCTCCATTTTCACGGGATATTCACCCCATTCTCACCTATCTTAAAGGCAGGGTTCGCGATAGAACCAACTTTTGAGCTCTCTTCATGGGAATGTAGATTTGGTCATCACAAGAGTAAAACTAAGTGAAAAAATCCGGAAATTCGCGGTAAACACGCTCAAAGACAAAGTATAACGGCTAATTACCGGTGTCGGCCGGCCCCTTAATTAACGAGATTTTCAATAATGCTTGCTTATCCGCCCATTATTTTGCTGTCAAAGTAGTCAGTAGTGTCCAGAAATGCTCAGAAATTGCTTTAGAAGCAAAATAAAAGTGGACAAAACAGGCTTTTACACAAATCTCGATATTTGGGGGCGGGAGGACACCAAGCCATAACTTGTTCCTGAGCGATTTTTCTTCAATTTTTACTTATTCTCATTTTTGTCATGGTTAGAGCTACCATTCCATGGCGATAGCGCAACAACCGATTTTATCGAGAACCCTGCCTTTAACGGCAAATTCACCCATACAGTGAATTTATCGCGGCAAATTAAGACTTCATGCCGACTTGTACATTAGCATCAAGTCTCTTTTGCTGTGGCATCAAGTCTCGAATTGGAGGAGTAGCTCTTCGTAAATTGTTCATGTTCTTCTTGACTGGAATGAATAAATGAAATGAGTTGAAGTACCGCGCATGTTGGAATTGAGCGCATGGGGGCGTTACAACGAACGTTGTTTCTCAAGGAACCCTATTCAATCAACAGCATTATCCTCGAGCAGCTCGAAATTCTACCCGAATTGACCGTAAGTGTTCAGCAGTCTTCAAGAACAATAACATTTTCTTGAAATATGCAAATCATTGGGAGCGGACAGAGGAAGTATAGAGAGACATGTTATGAGTGACGCCGAATTTTCCCATCCAATACAGGAAAACATTGGATTAGGTGCGAAGTCATTTGGTGATTGTTATTTGACGGGAGGTGGGGAAAGCACCAGGTGTTGTCTGATAATGTGTTTGGTAAACAATCACTCAGTCGTCATGCGTTGGAAGAGCAAAAGTGCTGGACAGGCTCAGCATAATAATCTTGTTGTTCAATAGCCAACTAGTAACACTCAAGGGGTCTTGAAGACGCCGGTGACAAATAGAGACATTCATGTGCAAATGGGCACGGAAAAAATAATAGTCAAGGCACAATAAAAACTGACATTGAGGAGGGAAGTCTTCTTATTCGATTGTATTATTCTCATTAATTCCGCTCCCCCATTAATGTAAACTATGGGTAAAAGTGTAAGAGGAAGTGTTGAGAATGTTGAACCAACAATGCTGTTGAGAAAAAGGTGGCCAGTGTTCGGAACAAAGAGATCTGAATAGCATGCTTCCAATAATCATATTGCAACACGACACTTAGAATAATGTAATGAGCCAAGCCCAAGATCGCATTCCGGGGTGGTGTGATCAACTTCCTGGTCATAGGGAAAAGGTATCAGTGAATGTGTATAAATGTGAGCTTGAAACCAGATTTAAGAAGTTATGGTGTCCCAAAAAAGTATATCTCGGTCTTCAAATTTGTCGGATTTGATAGAACAGAAAAAAGATCATTAGAACGGCGCGATGCCAACCAAATCCGAAAAAATTAATGATCATAATGTGTTCACAATTTTAGCTAATGTTTTTCGCTTCTCTTCGTGTTCCGTTCATAATTATGTTCTGCGAGAATTCTTAAAGTTTTAGCTTGAATCTACCTTCGGGAGCAGTCTTAAGAAATTCGCGAAGTGAAATCTGCGTAATAGTCTGGGAATAGAACGAAGATGACACGAGAAATGAGAAGGCGAAGACAGGGACACATGTCAAGAAAAAAATGAGTAGATCTGCAGCGGTGCGCAGATGAGAAGCTGATGTCAAGCTTAGCACAGTGCAATTGCGACGTCTGTCCCGACTCGAGTTTATTGAAAGACTCATGTTGCGAGCGGGTAGCGTAGGAGTAGGATGAAAGACCAGTCACGAAGTTAAAGACAGCATACACGCTCGTGTACGTGATTGAGATAACTACGGAAATAGAATGGTATGGCCCAGATTACAACGCCTACGCATTTTGAAGTGTCAAAAACGACCCACAATGCCGCTACATGAGTTACAAGTTATCCCCGCCCTGTACTTTCACGCCCCTGTATTTGCCCTTTTCCTGCAAAGCAAGGTTGCTGGGTCTTATTCACCGTTGGTACTACTTGGTAGACTGCCTAACAAGTGAACCACACACGTCACCGACGGCGAAGCTGGCCCAAAAACCCTGTGTTGGAGGAAGGGCAAATACAGGGGGCGCGAAAAAACAGAACGGGCCAATCTCTAACTCATGTAGCGGCATTGTGGGTCGTTTTTGACACTTCAAAATGCGTAGGCATTATGTTGTAAGCCATACAGTTCGAATCAGATTGTTATCCCAACCACGTTTACGAGCGTGTATGCCGGCTTTAAGAAGAATGTTCAAGATCGAGACTGTCAAATTTTACCCTGGGAAAGCATCAAGAAAACTCATTTCAGGTTTTGAGAAATCTCGAGGTGCTCTTTCGCATGTAAAATTCATTCTTAATTATTTCGAAGAGCTCGTTTGTCGTTCCCACATCTGTGAGAGTCGCTATCAAAAAGTCGCTCAACAAAAAGTTATGCTTACTTGGAGAAGAAATGCTAAATACAGCTCCGGATCCGGAAGAGAATGCTGCGTCCAACTACGCATCTGTACATATTTTACACCGATTATTTTCTACCAGACTGTTCAACTTCAGAGGTAAAGAGGAGCCGGGAGTTGTAGTCCGAACACGTTCTAGCTCACTCCTGTAAGCTTTCGAGATGTAAATTGATAACTTCGCACTGAAAAAAGTGTACAACATCCTGACGAAGTGTTGCTGTTGAAAACTAGAGGCAGAGGAAAATTCAACTTCTTGCCAAAGCTATCTATTATATTTTCTTCTTCACATTCAACCCAATTCAGACTAATATGTGCGAGAACCAAATAAAAGCTAGGGTGCTCGCATCGATTAAATTGGATGGTCTGGGGCACTTAGAAAAGCCTTCAATAGAGCGTTAGTGAAAGAGTAGACTCTTAAAAATCGAGAAGTGGTTGATAACTTTTCGAAGATGGAGCAAAAATATGCAATAGTTGCTCAATAAAGAGCTGTTGAAAAGATGGTCAACTATAGAGAAATACCAACTATTGTACGGGAAAGCAGTCCTACAAATGTCAGCGTACGTATGAGCGACCCAACGCTGGGAACTTGAGACACAGTCCAACCACAGTGACGGAATCTCAGATTTACACATATTTGTGAAGTAGACCTATCCTATTCATATAACATTAGCCAAGTGCAACACTAGCCAGTCCTCCGAATAAGCGAAATATGGGGAGTTATCACCCTGGTGTGCCCTCAGCAGGACGCCACTTCGCTATGAACTCTAAAAACACCTTTCGAGCTCAACAGTTTTGAGGTGAGCCATGATTTTCGATAGATTCATGATCTTCCCTTCCTTCTCAGCTTGCATAAATCGGTTGCAAATGACGGAACTTACAAGCCGCAGACCATTAACGCACCACGCTTTCGCGCTGAATTTCAGATCTTCGACGGACCATAATTTCGTTCCCAGGACTTGTACGATTCCAAATTTCCATTGAATCAGCATGGGACCAATTTTCGGAATAAAACTGATTTATCCTTGCGTTATGAAAATGGTTTGGGCTGTGAATCGTTTAATTCACATATGCGAATAATTCTGAATATACAATAGATTGAGAACACTTCGACCACTGCCGAACTTGAAAAGCATACTCACCTTTTCAAGGCCCTACGAAGATAGATGAGGAAGACGGGGGTGTGGTTACTGTGATAATAAAAAGATATGCCAAATAACCGGGACTGTTTACCTGATAGAGTGTCGAACAGGGATGTGCGGCATATGCCGTTTGTCGTTTGCCGACCATTTTTGGGACTTTTTTTGCCGTTTGTCTTTTGCCGAAATTGTTGTTATTTTTTCGGCAAAACTCGGCAAAACACTGAAAGAAAACGCCGCCTATGCTCGCAGCAATGAAGCCACTAGGGGTGAGCCGACTATCCGTTGTTCGCCTAACCGTTATCCCACGGTTTTCACTTATCATTTTTCCGCTTCGCCGTCTGGCAATTTTTAAACAAGATAAGGGATAAAAATCTGTTCACAATATCACTATTTGTATTCTTCTAAGCAAGCGTGCATGTGCGGACGCGGAGGTGAAGCGTCCATGATGGTTTCTGATTCCTGGATTTTTGAAGATGCATACTCTCGAGCAGATATAATGGGCTCTCAACTGTGGTGCGCGCGAAGCGCGCACCAGATTTCGCTTTAACTCGGCCATGCGCAACTCTGCGATTTCAAAATCAGCGTTCAGAGTAACTGTGGAGATGCGGTTTTTTGTCCATTGGAAAGAGCGTAAAAAGTTGGTATAGGTACCAAAAAATGGTTTGAAATGATTTCTTGGCGCTCGAGAAAAATGGCGAAAACCACGAAATTTTGGTCGAAAAACTGTTAATCTCCTTTTTTTCAGACGGCGTTCACGGTCTTGCGTAACCAGTTAAATTTGAGCTAGGAAGCTAATTTTTTGGCAGGAGGCTGGAAATGGACGCAGCTAGCTCCTCTTCACTTTTGGAGTTGAAAGCTCAATTTTAGCGGACCCTCAAAATTGAGGGTCGAGACGGGTAAAAACATGTAAACATGTTATTGTAAACCATCCGACGCTCACTGAGCTTCGAAAATGAACTAATGAAAAACAACACAGCTAATGATAGGCTTCCGGCCAAGATTGTTCTCTCTTTGAGACGGTTGGTGCAAATAGGATTTGAGGAGTGCGCAGGACGCCGCAGAAAATGTACGGGACTCCAGGGGGAGTGCACAGGACGCCGTAGAAAATGTGCGGGACCCCAGTGGGAGTGCGCAGGACGCCGTAGAAAGTGTGCGGGACCCTAGTGGGAGTGCGCAGGACGCCGTAGAAAGTGTGCGGGACCTCAGTGGGGGTGCGCAGGACGCCGTAGAATGTGTGCATTCCCAAAGTGGGAGTGCGCAGGACGCCGTAGAAAGTGTGCGGGACTACAGTGGGGAAGGTGGGAGTGCGCAGGACGCCGTAGAAAGTGTGCGGGACTACAGTGGGAATGCGCGGGACGATGTAGAAAATGTACGGGACCCCAGTGGGAGTGCGCAGGACGCCGTCGAAAATGTACGGGAACCCAGTGGGAATGTGCAGGACGCCGTAGAAGGTGTGCGGTAACCCAGTGGGAGTGCGCAGGACGCCGTAGAAAGCGTGCGGACTCCCAATGGAAGTGCGCAGGACGATGTAGAAAATGTACGGGACCCCAGTGGGAGTGTGCAAGATGCCGTAGAAGGTGTGCGGTAACCCAGTGAGAGTGCACAGGACGCCGTAGAAAGTGTGCGGGCCCCCAGTGGGAATGCGCAGGACGCCGTAGAAGGTGTGCGGTAACCCAGTGGGAGTGCGCAGGACGCCGTAGAAAGTGTGCGAGCCCCCAATGGGAGCGCGCAGGACGCCGTATAAAGTGTGCGGGCCCCAGTGGGAATGCGCAGGACGCCGTAGAAAGTGTGCGGGACCCTAGTGGGAGTGCGCAGGACGCCGTAGAAAGTGTGCGGGACCTCAGTGGGGGTGCGCAGGACGTCGTAGAAAGTGTGCGGGACCACAGTGGGAATGCGCAGGACGCCGTAGAAGGTGTGCGGTAACCCAGTGGGAATGCGCAGGACGCCGCAGAAAGTGTGCGGGCCACCAGTGTGAAAGCGTAGGTTGTCGTAAGAAGTGTGCGTGACCCCAGTGGGAGTGTGCAGGATGCCGTAGAAGGTGTGCGGTAACCCAGTGAGAGTGCGCAGGACGCCGTAGAAAATGTGCGAACCCCAGTGGGAATGCGCAGGACGCCGTAGAAGGTGTGCGGTAACCCAGTGGGAGTGCGCAGGACGCCGTAGAAAGTGTGCGGGACTACAGTGGGAATGCGCGGGACGATGTAGAAGGTGTGCGGTAACCCAGTGGGAGTGTGCAGGACGCCGTAGAAAATGTACTGGACCCTAGTGGGAGTGTGCAGGACGCCGTAGAAAATGTACGGGACCCCAGTGGGAGTGTGCAGGACGCCGTAGAAGGTGTGCGGTAACCCAGTGAGAGTGCGCAGGACGCCGTAGAAAGTGTGCGGTAACCCAGTGGGAATGCGCAGGACGCCGTAGAAGGTGTGCGGTAACCCAGTGGGAGTGCGCAGGACGCCGTAGAAAGCGTGCGGGCTCCCAATGGGAGTGCGCAGGACGATGTAGAAAATGTACGGGACCCCAGTGGGAGTGTGCAGGATGCCGTAGAAGGTGTGCGGTAACCCAGTGAGAGTGCGCAGGACGCCGTAGAAAGTGTGCGGGCCCCCAGTGGGAATGCGCAGGACGCCGTAGAAGGTGTGCGGTAACCCAGTGGGAGTGCGCAGGACGCCGTAGAAAGTGTGCGGGCCCCCAATGGGAGTGCGCAGGACGCCGTATAAAGTGTGCGGGCCCCAGTGGGAATGCGCAGGACGCCGTAGAAAGCGTGCGTGCGGGCTTCCAATGGGAGTGCGAAGGACGATGTAGAAAATGTACGGGCCCTCAGTGGGAATGCGCAGGACGCCGTAGAAGGTGTGCGGTAACCCAGTGGGAGTGCGCAGGACGCCGTCGAAAGTGTGCGGGCCCCCAATGGGAGTGCGCAGCATGCCGTAGAAAGTGTGCGGGCCCCCAGTGGGAAAGCGCGGGTCGTTTTTTTTTATGATTGCGGGTCACAATTTTTTGGAGTTATGGTTCTCAGACAACACTGATTCGTACCAATTTCATTATTCACGGGAGACGAAAGCTGTCATAAGAGGTTTCTCCTCTCCAAAATGGGAATCGCTAAACAAAAATCAGGTCAAAAAGGGGACCTTTGGGAAAAATATATGAAATTTCTAAAAGTTTAGCTTCCTGGCAAAAGTAATGATTTGGCAATGTTATAATTTCAAAAAATCAAAAAGTTGAATTATTTTAAAAAACGTCTTGAAATATCTTTAAAAATGATTTGGCACAAAATAACCACAAGTAATGAAAAAACTGGGAAATGTAGTGAAATGATTAACATCGGATTTGGCGGTCAGTCGTAGGCCAACTTTTTATAAGTAGTGAGAGACGAGGTATAGAATTTTACAAGCTTCTCCGTTAAACTTATCAAAGCTAAATCAAGCGCGCAACGGAAACCCTAAAACATTTCATTGAAGCTGTAATACGGAAATCAGGGTGGGTCAAGCTGTGTGAACGTAACGCTCAAATCCGATGCGCGCTTGATTTAGCTTTGATAAGTTTAACGGAGAAGCTTGTAAAATCCTATACCTCGTCTCTCACTACTTATAAAAAGTTGGCCTACGAGTACGACCGCCAAATCCGATGTCAATCATTTCACTACATTTCCCAGTTTTTTCATTACTTGTGGTTATTTTGTGCCAAATCATTTTTATTTATTTATTTATTTATTTATTTATATACGCCCTTTCGGGCATGCCAACAACAACACAGTTCGAAGGTAAAATTCAAGTGACGAAGAAAAACAACACAAAAAATCAACTAAACACATAAAATATTTGAGCTCATGACAACACATCAACAAGGAGCATCAATACCCCGGGACAGCTCAGGAGGAAGTGGGAGAGAGGGTTTCGGAAATACGGTAGAAGCTAATCAAGTGACCTCAAATGAGTCAAACATCACCGGTTACGTAACAAGATAGGTGCATAACGATGCGGCTTCCTTTGTAATTCTGTGATTCATAGCAATACCTATACACCCCTCAACACAGCGAATACCGGAGGCTATTCCCGGGTAGATGCAAGCACGCAACTGGACGAGGCCATTCCGGGGCGGGTTCTAAGGAACCTCTTTAAACTAAACACGCACCCCAGGCGATGGCATGCAGGGAGCCTCTACAGATCGCTATATGTGTTCACAGCAGCACCAGGTAGAGCAAGTCGGAAAGTATCAGAATATTTGGAAGCACGAACAACGAAACTGCAAGCCTACCCAAATAGAGACCGATTAGAATTTCGTTGGGCTCTTGTACTTTCTGTCCAGTAATCTTAGAAATACAGCCAAAAAGCTAACTAGCTAGCTAGCTAGCTGATAGCTAAATGGAAGCCTGAGACTAGAGACGCTGAAAGACTACCTTTCTGTAGCTTATACGTAAAGGAGACAATCAAAGCAAGGACTGAAGTGTTTCATGGCTGCTATATTGCTCTTCGTTGGACCAAACAAAATCGAGACTAAGAATTCAATGCAGCTTCCTATAATAAACATAACTATCGGCAAACGAAAGGAATTAATAGTCTATAGAGCAGAAAGAGTGTTCCGGCAGAAACGGCTAGCACTGGTATGCCGGTTGACAATGGAAGTTCATGTAGACCAACCAAATAAGCACCAGTCCAAGCATATTTTGTCGCTGGAACAGATACGATAAAAGAAAAGTAGGTAAATCAGAAGGTCTTCCGGGTAAAAAAAAAGGGCCATCTATTTGCTAAATTTTCTACTAGCCGTTCACTAACTCAATTTCGATCCCATTTTGGAAGTGGTCAATTGGAAGGAGCTGCTCCGGTTTACTTTGCAAAAAAATAACAAAAACAAAAAATCTTTTCCGAGCGAGAACTAGCAAGCATCTTACTGCAGACGATAACCGCCTGACCTTCTAACTTGCCTCAGGAACATCGGCTAATACTGTCACATTGAGTTTACTAAGTCTTTTCTTATAAATAGTCGTGTTATTAGACGTGAACACATCAATTGGCAGCTGCCCCATCCAACGCGCGCATCGATTAAAGAAGTTGTGGAACATATGATTGCGTCTTTTGTTCCCCAAAGTGGCATACTGGACGGCAAACCTGGATGACCTGGGGCTCGATGGTCTAAATATCCAGTATTTTCCTGCCCGCAGCTTAACTTGTCTTTTTAGAATCCGAAAGCACAGTGTTAGGTCGGAAAACATCCGTCTTTTTTGTAGAGAGAAAAGGGAAAAATGACTCAGGCGCTCACTATAACTAGGCAAGGTGCTGCGGTCAGAGCTAACGCATTTTAGCCATAAAACTCGGGTGAAGAGATGCTGAACCTTCTCAATTTTGGCGATATCTTTTTTAAGAAACGGGCTCCAAAGTGGTGAACAATAATCAAGGTGAGGCATTACTAGGGATTTGTAAAGACGTATCCAAATTCGGACATTCGTGCATTTTATATTCCTGAGCATCATAAACAGTGTGGCATATGCCTTCTTAACTATTTTGTCAATGTGATCGGAAAAGTCAAGGTTTGAGTTGATATTAACTCCAAGGTCTTTGATAGATTTGCAGGCAGAAAATGTGACACCGTTAACTTGAAATTCAGGAGACTCTAGGTCGCCAAAATGCATAGCCGAACATTTTTCAATATTGAGCGGTATATTCCAGCTAGCAGCCCACTCCACCATAACTTCAATTGAAGCTTTGAGCGCAGAAAGCACTTCCTCCTTATTATCTCGCCCATAGGAACCATAGATTTTTATATCATCGGCGTAGGCTTGGACTCTAATATTCTGATGTACTCTCAAACGCTGAGGCAGTTCAATCGTATAAATCAGGAACAGAAGAGGAGATAATACTCCTCCTTGAGGCACCCCGCTGGTACAAGAGTACCTCGAGGAGAAGTCGAGGAGATTTTTAAAGATATTTC
Organism: Aplectana chamaeleonis; assembly: GCA_029168955.1. Classification (NCBI taxonomy): domain Eukaryota; kingdom Metazoa; phylum Nematoda; class Chromadorea; order Rhabditida; family Cosmocercidae; genus Aplectana; species Aplectana chamaeleonis. Next base: position 85,885 of record JAPDOI010001460.1, on the reverse strand, counting down.
AAGACGTTTTTTAAAATAATTCAACTTTTTGATTTTTTGAAATTATAACATTGCCAAATCATTACTTTTGCCAGGAAGCTAAACTTTTAGAATTTCGATTATGACCATCAGCTGAGCGATGGGCTTTGGTGAATTATAACTGGTGGTAATGAGATTCCTATGAAAAAACGACCGCTTCTTGCTGTGATAGTCGAAAACACAAGTTTTCTTGAAAAGAACCAGAGCCTAACTTGCAAAAGATAGATTGTGAGAAAACCCAAAACCAGGGGTGGTAGTAATTGCGGGTGTTCAACGCGAATCAACAGGCGTTCAGTTCGCGTTAAACGCGAGTTTAACCACAACAGACTCTGAGCAGGACTCCTAATAGTTGGGAAAGAATTCGCTCTAGTTTCACCCTAACATCCCCCAGTGGTGGGAATTTGTTACACTTCCCATGAAAACGCCTCGAAATAGCGACAATTGTAACCTTTCTTACGAAAAATAGCGATTTCAAAACGTTTTCAGGTCTGTTTGTTCTCTAAAATTCCGACATGTGGCATCCTCGCGGTAAGTTCGCGTTTAACATACTCTCGCAGACAGCGCGGAAATAGTGCTGAAATGCGAGAGGAACTGGCGGTTAACGAAAAACTCCTCCCGAGGAGTTTTTGGATGCGGTTAGCAAGATACAGTAGGAACAGTTTTGACCATCTATACTGAGGGCAAGTACGAGTTTAGTTAATGCAGAGGGTTAAGGAAGTTTGATAGCGCTGTTAGCCATTTTGATTCCGGACGTCAGCCTATCTTTAAAACTGAAAGGTGTTTCAAGGGCTAGTCTTTTAACGGCTTCCGCCAGGGAAACGTGCGATGAGGGATCAAAAACAAAGCAGAGATCATGGCTGAAACACGTTGGCCGTCTTCTTTGGTGGCACTACTCAATCCCTTCCAATCAGCTGTTAATTTTTTGGCGAGCGCCGACACTTCTCCCGCTTTCGATAAATTCTCTTCCGAAATTCATTCGCATCGCTATTATCAGGTTAGTTTCATTTTCATAATTCATTGCGTAGCATAGGCTATGAGGAGTGACTCACTTGACCTAAAGGCAGTGTTCACGATGATTCTCGTTCCCGAGTTCTCAGCTCAAAACAAAGCGTTGGCCACCGAGTGTTACAGAAATTACGAAGAAACGGCGAGAAACGCACTAATACGTCACATTTCAGTGACATTAATCTCTGGCCTGGACTAGTTGTCCAGTTGTATGAACATGTTCACGGTGGTTGTCACCGGTGAAAAATGGGATCAGTCGAAAATGGAAGAATATTCCAGGCAAAATAGTATTAGATAGGGTCCGAAGAAAATAACGGAGCAACAGAAAGCAAATAATTGTTAAGGACAGGCCCACAAATGATTTTATTGTCACAACGAACAGTTCCTGTGAGAGTAAAGAGGTGGGGTGAGAGTACAGGATTTCGTGACCTTCTAGTGCGTTTTTCTCGATTCCTTCGCCATTATTTTCTACCCGGGGGCCAAACAATCGATTTGGCTATTAATCTCAAAATCGAAGATTATCGTGAACACTGCCTTTAATCGGTTGGCTTTCGCCTGACGCGGTCATTCCGCATCTTCGCCGAGGTGTGCCGTCCTAGTAGTCAGCCGTGTCCATTTTTCACGGTCTTCCGCCACAATTTGAACACATTCCATCCAGCTGTCACTATTCCATTTCCTGCGAAACGAAACATCGCGCCTGAACTGTCTTCGGATGCCGAGTGACTTCAAATCCTCTCTAACCACATCCGTCCGGAACTTTCGCCTACGCCCAGGTGGTCGTTTCCAGACAGGATTTGGAAGCATTCTTAAAGCGTGTTCTACGAGACGATCCGGCATCCTTCTTAGTATATGCCCGAGCAGTCGAAGTCGACTTTCCATTGCTGCTTGAGATGGCGTTAGGAGATGCTGGCACCTCCCTCGTGTCAAGCGTTGATGTACTGCGTCGATTTCCTTGTAAATGTCTTCGTTATGGCATACACGCGGCCAGAAATGTCCAAGCAAACGCCTAAAAAGCTTCCTCTCCGTGCAATCCACCCTTTCCATCTGCGCCTTCGGTGCTGTCCACGTCTCCGATCCGTACATCATGATAGGGCGAATAGCGGATAGGTAGACGCGCAACTTGACTTCCTTCGCGATGGTGGTAGACCACAAACACTTGTTAGAGAATTAAATGCAGACGTAGCTTTCGCACATCGTTGTCGAATATCCGCTGCATAATGGGGGTGTGTATACAAGTCTGTTGGTACCTGCTCGTTGGTGCCTCGTTTCTACTGAACCCAGCAGACGTTTGAGTGTACACAGAGAACGTTCGAGCGATATAGCGTGCACAACTATATCGCGAAAGTATCCGCACATTGCATAAAGGTGTCGCCGTCCGGCACACTAAGGCCTCTGGTCCATAACACCATGATCCGTACCTAGGAGTCATGGAGTCTTTGGCCACAAGCCACAATTTCGCCACCCTGAACTGTCGATCGCTGTCGAGTGATATCCAAAAACTGCGCTATCCAGACTTCTGAGCTATTTCCATGCACCGTTTGCTGCTTTGCAGAAACCCGCCTCAAGGATAGACCCGTCATCAGCGTCGGAGAGTACACCATCTACTGCGGTAACGCTGACGATAGGAGAGTGGGAGGCTGTGCAATAGCTGTAAGGAAGGATTTCAATGGTATGGTCAAGGAGTTCGGCTCAACGTCGTGTCGGAATGCATTCGTACGACTGCGGGATCACAGAGGATTCAATCTGTGGATAGTGAGTGCTCATGCGCCCACTGAAACCAGCCGAAGACAATTCGAAGGATGCGTTTTATGAGGAACTCAATACGTTGCTGGCCAGGATACCTTGTCAACATGCTGTTGTCGTGGGGATTGACGCAAATGCGAAGATGGGACTTGATCAGGAATCCGAAGTACTCGGTAAATGGTTCTACCCAGTGGAGCAAACATCGGACAATGGCTACCGCCTTGTCGACTTTGTGAACGCAGTGGTCTGATTATTGCATCGACATTCAAGAGGAATCATCGCCGCCATCAGCTTACGTGGCAGGGGACCAACCCGGCTATCTCCAGAAGAGCAGCGGAAGCGGAAGATGACAACTTTGAAACTACAGCTTGACTATGTCCTGACGAGGAATATTCCAGTATCGGACATTCTGAAGATCTAGAGCTGTGTGGGATGTCGCATTCGATTGGATCACCGTCCTGTTCTGTTGAACTTCACTGCGAGGATTCATAAGAGGAAGCGAGGGCTCAGCCTCTCCAGAGGATTGACATGACAAGTCTCAGAGATGAAGAGTGCAGAAGGAATTTCCGACAACGCGTTTCTATTCACATCGGAGTACGGACTAAGAAGAAACTTTGCGACGCGGATTCTTTGTCAAATGCATCCAGGACGCTTCGAAAGAGGCACTCCCGGTTGTACAGCCTAAGAAGAAGTTCGCCTACGTCTCAGAAGAAACAACATCTACCTACAACAGAGTATGTGCTCCGAACTGCAGGAAACTTCGTGGAGGAGAAGCGTCTGAGGAGGAAGTTGCGTCGGCAGCTTCAAAGTGACCGCGAACGAGAGTGGACGTGTAGAGCTAAGGAGTTCGAGAAGGCTTGGGAGGAGAAGAATCCGAGGAAAGCCTACACGTTGCTGCGAAACAGTATAGCGGGAAGATGAAGAGATGTTCTCCTGTCCTGAACACTACCAATGGAGTTGCAGTTGGTGATGCGACGCTGCCAATATGGAAGGATTACTTCAGTTCACTACTGAATCGTCCAGCGCCATCAGCCTGAGCTCCCGCATGTTCAGAGAGCACATTACGATGTCAGTGAGGAACCGCCGACTGAGTCTGAAGTTTTGGATTGTGTCCGGAAAATGAAGAATGGAAAGGCAGGTGGAGATGGCAACATCACTGCTGAAATGCTGAAAGCTCTTCCTCCGTCTGGGATTCGTGAAATGACCAACCACCATCCGTGCCATATGGATGAGCGAAAGGATACCCGATTCGTGGAGACATGCGATCATCGTACCTCTTCACAAGAAGCTATCCGTCACGGATCCTAAGAACTACAGAGGAATCTCTACTTCGTGTCATGTACAAGGTTTTAGAACGTATCATTCTCGAGCGACTTATCAAACATCGTGAAGGAACGACCAGAGATGAGCAAGCCGGTTTTCGACCTGGAAGATCGACCATCGACCAAGTGTTCGTCGTGAAGAGTAATTGAATCGTGGCAGCGGTTTCGAAGCCATTACAGCTTGCTTTTTGGACTTTGAAGCCGCGTTCGACTCTCCTCATCGTGATCGGTTGCTCAATGCTCTGCGAGCAGATGGAGTCCCCGGAAAAGTATGTTCGGTTAATCGAGGACATGAACAAAGGAACAACAGCAGCAGTTCGTACACCTGTCGGATTTACGTCAGCTTTCGAGGTGAAAAACAGGAGGAGTAAGGCAGGAGCCGTTGCAGGACCTTTCTTTTCAACTTCGCCGTTGATGACATCATGCGTAGAGTTGCAGAACAGTTCCCTGCGGATGTGATCCGAACACCATCAGGACGCTCCCTTGTCGACCTGGAGTACGCCGACGACATTGCGTTATTCGCTGAAAACAACGCAAAACTGCAAAGGATTGTGAACCTCGTTTCGAAGTATGCCGCAGCCTATGGACTTCGTCTTCGTCCCGACAAATGCAAGCAGATGTGGGTCTCTCAGAGGCCTTCAACTGGAGTTTGTGTGGACGGACAACGTATCGAACTGGTGGACGATTTCTGTTATTTGGGCTGTTTGCTGAAGAACGATGGTAGTTATGCAGCGGATATTCGACAACGATGTGCGAAATCTACGTCTGCATTCAATTCTCTAACCAAGTGTTTGTGGTCTACCACCATCGCGAAGGAAGTCAAGTTGCGCGTCTACCTATCCGCTATTCGCCCTATCATGATGTACGGATCGGAGACGTGGGCAGCACCGAAAACGCAGATGGAAAGGTTGGATTGCACGGAGAGGAAGCTTTTAGGCGTTTGCTTGGATATTTCTGGCCGCGTGTATGCTATAACGAAGACCTTTACAAGGAAATCGACGCAGTACATCAACGCTTGACACGAGGAGGTGCCAGCATCTCCTAACGCCATCTCAAGCAGCAATGGAAGAGTCGACTTCGGCTGCTCGGGCATATACTAAGAAGAACGCCGGATCGTCTCGTACAACACGCTTTAAAAATGCTTCCAAATCCTGTCTGGAAACGGCCACCTGGGCGTAGGCGAAAGTTCTGGACGGATGTGGTTAAAGAGGATTTAAAGTCACTCGGCATCGAAAGACAGTTCAGGCGCGATGTTTCGTTTCGCAGGAAATGGAATAGTGACAGCTGGATGGAATGTGTTCAAATTGTGGCTGAAGACCGTGAAAAATGGACACGGCTGACTACTAGACGGCACACCTCGGTGAAGATGCGGAATGACCGCGTCAGGCGAAAGCCAACCGATTAAGTCAAGTAAGTCAAACTACCATCGATCTTCAGCAAACAGCCCAAATAACAGAAATCGTCCACCAGTTCGATACGTTGTCCGTCCACACAAACTACCGTTGAAGGCCTCTGAGAGACCCACATCTGCTTGCATTTGTCGGGACGAAGACGAAGTCCATAGGCTGCGGCATACTTCGAAACGAGGTTCACAATCCTTTGCAGTTTCGCGTTGTTTTCAGCGAATAACACGATGTCGTCGGCGTACTCCAGGTCAAAAAGGGAGCGTCCTGATGGTATTAGGATCATATCCGCAGGAAACTGTTCTGCAACTCTACGCATGATGTCATCAACGGCGAAGTTGAAAAGAAAAGGTCCTGCAACGGCTCCTTGCCTTACTCCTGTTTTCACCTCGAAAGCTGACGTAAATCCGACAGGTGTACGAACTGCTGCTGTTGTTCCTTTGTTCATGTCCTCGATTAACCGAACATACTTTTCCGGGACTCCATCTGCTCGCAGAGCATTGAGCAATCGATCAAGATGAGGAGAGTCGAACGCGGCTTCAAAGTTCAAAAAAGCAAGCTGTAATGGCTTCGAATACCGCTGCCACGATTCATTTACTCTTCTCACGAAAAAACACTTGGTCGATGGTCGATCTTTCAGGTCGAAAACCCGGCTTGCTCATCTCTGGTCGTTCTTTCACGATGTTTGATAAGTCGCTCGAGAATGATACGTTCTAAAACCTTGAACATGACACGAAGCAGAGAGATTCCTCTGTAGTTCTTAGGATCCGTGACGGATAGCTTTTTGTGAAGAGGTACGATGATCGCATGTCTCCACGAATCGGTTATCCTTTCGCTCATCCATAGAGCACGGATGGTGTTGGTCACTTCACGAATCCCAGACGGAGTAAGAGCTTTCAGCATTTCAGCAGTGATATAGTCATCTCCACCAGCCTTTCCATTCTTCATTTTCAGGACAAAATCCAAAATTTCAGACTCAGTCGGCGGTTCCTCACTGACATCGTAATGTGCTCTCTGAGCATGCGGGAGCTCAGGTACTGATGGCGCTGGACGATTCAGTAGTGAACTGAAGTAATCCTTCCATATTGGCAGCGTCGCATCAACAACTGCAACTCCATTGGTAGTGTTCAAGACAGGAGAACATCTCTTCATCTTCCCGCTATACTGTCGCAGCAACGTGTAGGCTTTCCTCGGATTCTTCTCCTCCCAAACCTTCTCGAACTCCTTAGCTCTACACGTCCACTCTCGCTCGCGGTCACTTTAAAGCTTCCGACGCAACTTCCTCCTCAGACGCTTCTCCTCCTCGAAGTTTCCTGCAGTTCGGGAAGCACATACTATGTTGTAGGTAGATGTTGTTTCTTCTGAGACGTAGGCGAACTTCTTCTTAGGCTGTACAGCCGGGAGCGCCTTTTTCGAAGCGTCTTGGATGCACTTGACAAAAGAATCCGCGTCGCAAAGTTTCTTCTTAGTCCATACTCCGATGTGAATAGAAACGCGTTGTTGAAAATTCCATCTGCACTCTTCATCTCTGAAACTTGTCATGTCAATCCTCTGGAGAGGCTGAGCCCCTCGCTTCCTCTTATGAATCCTCGCAGTGAAGTTCAACAGAACAGGACGGTGATCCGAATCGAATGCGACATCCAACACAGCTCTATTGTCCGATACTGGAATATTCCTCGTCAGGACATAGTCAAGCTGTAGTTCCAAAGTTGTCATCTTCCGCTTCCGCTGCTCTTCTGGAGATAGCTGGGTTGGTCCCTGCCACGTAAGCTGATGGCGGCGATGATTCCTCTTGAATGTCAATCCAATAATCAGACCACTGCGTTCACAAAAATCGACAAGGCGGTAGCCATTGTCCGATGTTTGCTCCACTGGGTAGAACCATTTACCGAGTACTTCGGATTCCTGATCAAGTCCCATCTTCGCATTTGCGTCAATCCCCACGACAACAGCATGTTGACAAGGTATCCTGGCCAGCAACGTATTGAGTTCCTCATAAAAGGCATCCTTCGAATTGTCTTCGGCGGTTTCAATGGGCGCATGAGCACTCACTATCCACAGATTGAATCCTCTGTGATCCCGCAGTCGCACAAATGCATTCCTACACGACGTTGAGCCGAATTCCTTGACCATACCATTGAAATCCTTCCTTACAACTATTGCACAGCCTCCCACTCTCCTATCGTCAGCGTTACCGCAGTAGATGGTGTACTCTCCGACGCTGATGACGGGTCTATCCTTGAGGCGGGTTTCCTGCAAAGCAGCAAACGGTGCATGGAAATAGCTCAGAAGTCTGGATAGCGCTGTTTTTTGGATATCAATCGACAGCGATCGACAGTTCAGGGTGGCGAAACTGTGGCTTGTGACCAAAGACTCCATGAACTCCCTAGGTACGGATCCTAAGGTGTTATGGACCAGAGGCCTTGGTGTGCCGGAAGGCAACACCTTTATGCAATGTGCGGGATACTTTCGCAATATAGCTGTGCACGCTATATCGCTCGAACGTTCCCTGTGTACACTCAAACGTCTGCTGGGTTCAGTAGAAGCAGGGGCACCAACGAGCAGGACTTGTATACACACCCCTATGAGGAGTATGTAGTAAATTATTTGCTCGCTCGCGTGTCGAACAGGTTTCCACAACTTTTTTAAAGCAAAAAAGTGAAAATTCCCCAAGCGACTGATTTTCAAGTGATTTGATGCTTTAGTAATGCTTAATCAGCATTAGTCGGGGCGTATCGGGCGAGTTTTGTGGGAAAGAAATGCGAACTTGTTTCTATAATCCAACTGTATTTGTTCTCCTTTTTCTGCAAGATTCGAATACTCCTCTTTCATTGCCAGATCGGTGCCATCGTGGCCTCTTTTTTTTTTGAGGGTCGGCGACGCACTTGCTCTGGTGCATTGGTAGAGACACTCGAAGTGTTTCAAATTCTTACCTTGAAATATGTGTACAAAATCTTTTCCTTGCACGATGCGCATATGAGTGTGTAACAGTGTTTCTGTATATTTTCAGCTCTAACTCCGGGCGGGGGGTTAGTTTCATTTTGAGAAGACGACAAACACTTCACAAATTCAACTGCATCAATGACCGAAACCACACCATTACCCCAATCTCGGACGCCAGACTTCAGTTGCACGCTTCCGAAAAGAAAACACTTCAATTTTTTTTTGAAGAACGAAAATAGGCTATCTAGTTCATCATCATTCTTATAAGTTTTAACTATCCATTTCAGTTGAATGCAGGACATTCTTTGAATTTATGCATTGCTCAACGAGTTTCGGAATGTCTTTTTCGCACCTAGCGTTACCTTTTCAAGAACACCTTGTAAATAATTCATTCAGAAATTCTCAAAATTTCGTTCGCTCGAAATTTCCTTCGGAGAAATTTTTTGTTTTTCAAAAAACTTTTGTTTGAAAAAACTAAAAAAAAAGGCAACAAAGTTACTACAAATGCAAACTTTTGTCAGATCACACGCATTTGATTGATTTAGGCTAATGGTTAACCTAAAATGTCTTTTCGAGAGTGGTCCTGAAAACTCACGGAGCTCATAAAAAATTGCGAGAATTAGGATTTCCAAGGAAAATTTGGAAAATTGCGTTCTGATCGTCTTTCGAACAAGCGAAATATTACGAAGTTCCCTTTGAATGCTCTTCCTAATGAATAAAATAAATAATATTACTTGTATAATCTTTCCGAACCCTCGTCTTTCCACCGTGGAAGTCGTTCGTGTCCAACTGTGTAGAAAATACTTATGCAGACGAAGGTCACGCATAATGTATGTGTAAGCAGAGGGCAGCTTTCGTTAAACCGGCAACAAACCATGGCACCTATGCCGCGGTTCGTAGCCGGCCAGGAGGTGGCGGTTTGTTCGCGTTAATTTGGCGGCTTTAAGAGCTATGCAGAGTTGCCCCGCCGCGAGTCTCGCTGCGGCGGGGCAATGATGGAGAGTGGGGGGCGCCACGCAGCGGGCGACGGCGGCGACGTGCCGCGCGGGAGCGGCGACGCGGGTACCTCGCAGAGTGTTCTCGTCGCCGCGACAGCAGCGGTTCCCGCAGCGACGCCGCCAGCGGACGGTGGCGAGGAATGGTCTGGACCATTTCTACGGTCGGCGAGGAGTGCGGCCATCGATCCGTTCAATGATATTTTTCATCGTTTAGTCATCCATGCGTTTTTTTTCTATTTTCACTCTCATTTGAGGTATTGATCGCACCCTTCCATAAACGCTTGAGCACTTTTTTCATTCATTCGTGTTTTTTCGTGACCTATTCCGATTCACTCTAATTGACACTAGAATTTCAAGAAATCCTCATTATCAGCTATAAGGTAGCCCCAAGATTTTATATTTTCCGCTTCTGAGAGCAGTTCCTTCAAATTTTTTTCTCGAAATGAAATACACCAATGAACACATAAAAGCAAGCGAGGAAAGTGATGACGAAATTTCGTCGAAATCGAAAAAATTCACACTGTGGCGTGGAATGAATGAGGTTGTACGTAATGTACGAAAATGAAGAACGACGGGGGCAACGCTGCCACTCTGGGAGGCATCGAAGTGCTCCGCCGCGTCATGTTTTGGCCACGCCCCAATCCCCTCGCTCGGCGGCGTGCCCCTGGCGGTGCAAATCTGCATAGCCCTTTACTGCATTTATGTCGCGGTATGTTGGCGGCTTGGAGGTGGCGGTTTATTCGCGTTTAACACCTCATTTACTACCACCCCAGACCGACCGCTCCTGCGCCAGCGTCCATAGGTCGCGAAAGCGTGCGTCCCCTCTGCTGTGCGCGTCTTGACGCTCCTCTTCGCTAGAGCAGCCCGTGCTCGATTGGAAATGTTGGATCTGATGATCAATCGCTCGAATCGGAGCAACGGCTGATAATCTCCAACAATTTTCAACTTCCGTGGTGATATTATGGGGAACAAGGGCAATAGTTCTGCTACTGCTTCAATTCCTCGTGTTTAAAGGATGGATTAGTAAGGTTGAAACTTGCTGCCTTCGTAGAGCTGGCGTAAGCGGGCGCGAGCGAGTGCGCGAGAGAGAGCGCGTGTGAGCGGCTAGCGAACCATGTGCCCACGATGATCATCGATTTTGCGTAACCGCACGCTTTCGCAAGAAGTGGACGGAGTCTGCTCCGTCTGTAGGTGTATACGCTTGGGCAAAGTAGACTATAATATTCATTACTAGCAAAGATGTTTCGCCCACTACGCTCTGTAACTGCACTCCTCGGTAACATGCAAAGGAGGACAATTGATTGTGCGGCGCCGCATGGTAGATGATGGCAAGCTGCCTCGTCACCCATCGTCAAACTCTGATCGAGTCCGTACTTACAGCGAATGTGTACGCCATCCCGCTGCAAAACGTGTTGCGTGCGCGGCCGCCACGGCATTGCCGCTGCTACTCCGCGATAGTGCCGCTTCGGTGTCTGTGGGACCCGAAGCGGCTTCCTCGCGAAGCCGCAGCGGCGATTTCTCTGATTTGATTTCCATGAGGTCCCACATGTCTTGCTTTGTTCAACTGATGCCTTGAATTAAAACTACTCCCAAGAATTGGAATTATTAGAATGTTGACATAAGTATTGAAATAAAAGGGGGAAAATTAGAGCGGCACATGTGAATAACTTTTGGGTCAATCTTAAGGATGAGTTTTTTGCCGATTGCCGGCCGTTTCTGGGATTTTTTTGCCGTTTGCCGACATCTCGAAATCATTTGCCGCACATCCCTGGTGCCAAAGCCGTGGCCAGAAATATGTTGTAGAAACTATGAGGCCCCTGTGCAAATGGCTTGAAAAACATCACAGGGCATTACAAAACGCAGCCTCTTACAATACCAACAGTTTTTCAAGGCATAGAACGCTTGAACACTCGCAAGAAGCTCCCACGAGATGGCTTGTTACAGTATTGCACCACTCCGTAGGCAACACAGTGGGAAGAACAATTCTAGAGACTATTGAAATAAAACGGTTATCACCAGAAATAAACAACCGCGATGATTTGCGCGATGTACTTCGAATCATTCCGTGATGAAGCAACCGCTCTTTGGATTACTCTAGGTGCGGCTCACTGTCACAACATCAACACTTTATTATTGGTTGCGGCTCACGGTCACAACAGCGAAACTTTATTATTGGTTGCGGCTCACGGTCACAACAGCGACAAACCAGGGCAGTCTGCTGCAGCAACGATTCCAGTGCTGCAATATTCTGTGTGTTCCAGGTCTGAGAAAGGTGCTATGCACCGAAAGCTCACCATATAAAAAGTTCAAGAAGGATGTTATAGAAGTTTTTGGAATCATTTTTCTCGGAAAACTTTCGCGAACTTTCGCAGATTTTGAGCCTTTTTCGACAATAAATATTTGAATAGATAGAGAGTATAACTAAAAAGGCAGCAGAGACTGTTCGTCCATACATGTTCCATCGCATTCTTTGGTGAGTTGAGGTGTTATACGAGTTTCGTAATGTTTCAACGTATCAACTTTCTCAGTTTTCAGAGTCCTCATTTTTTCTGAATATATATAGAGGCGCCGATGAACTTCAAACGACAAACTTAGTATGCTGCACTTTCTGTTGGTCTGCCAGTGGAGAGTAGTCTTCTATCTTCGTCTAATGGAGGCATTCAAAATTTTGAGCGCTTCCAGCGCAAACTTTAGGAAAGAACTTGCTCTGATTTTTCAAAGAGAGCCTCTTTTTTGAAAAAGGGGGGCTTCCTCATGCTCGACTCCGCTGCGACGAAAATACACTGAAAATGCAGTTCCTAAATATCTGACGCTTCAAACGTCAGTCCTGTTGCGTTGAAATTTGAGAGGGGACAGAAAAATCATGCATGAACGTTATATGACCGCACGAACTCCAGAGATTTTTGAAAAGACAAAGTTTACTGGGGAAATATGTACTAAGATCTGTGGTAGTGGAAGCAAAATGATGTCACAGACTGTGCCACACATTATTGATATACATAGTCACTCCGACATACATAGTCAGGGTAAGGGTGAAAACCTTACCCTGACTATGTAAACCGGCATGCCTCTACAATTTGTTGATTTATTGAATACGATGCGTGAAGCAGCTACAACCCCTGCATACTCAGGCAGACTCAAATGTCGACTGCAGGTTTCTGAGGTGTCATCACAGAGCACATCAGCTGAGGACACGAAAAAAGGATGCTTTCGGAGCGAGAAAACCTGGTATTACGCCGAAAGATCCAGCTGTAGACCTCTTCGCACCGGATTCGGAGACGGCGGCATGACATAACTGAAACCTAGAAAAATTCAGCTGTCGACCTGTTTCCGCCGGATTCATGTATTTTGCTGTAGACATCCTATCGCCGGGCTTTTATTGATAGGGTCGCCTATTCTTCGGATTCGACTAGAGAGACTGTCTAATAACTGCCATGCGTACGATTTGTGTATTCTTGTTACAAGTATTACTAATATGGTTTAATTATTACGTTGTTAAAAAAGTAGAGCAACAAGTGGAGGTCACAACACTTTTCCTTGTCAGTCCGTAGTCTTCCGATTGTGTGTGGTATACTGTCCAGACGCTCAACTATTCCTCTATCTAATAGCGTTGTAGCTGTCAGAAAAACTCGATCTGTTCTGTGTTTGACATCGAAACGTAGACGAGATTTTGTGCAACAAAATTATTCAGATGCCCCTTCTCCTCATATCTCCATCCATTAGGCCTGCCTAAAGACAGTGTTCACGATAATTTTCGATTTTGAGAATAATTGCTCATCGGATTGTTTGGCCCCCGTGTAGAACTGAAATGACCGAGAAATCGAGAAAAACGTGCCAGAAGGGCATGAAATCCTTCACTCTCACCCCGCCTCTATACTCTGATAGGAACTGTTCATTGTGACAATGAAATCTTTTGTGGAACCGTATTCTGCAATTCTCTACTCTCTGTTGCTTAGTACTATCTTTCAGACCCTAACTAATACTAGTTTGCCTAAAATATTCTTCCATTTTTGATTAACCCCATTTTTCACCGGTGAAAACTACCGTGAACATGTTCATCCAATCGGACAACTAGTCCAGGCGTGCGCTTCTGGCTGTTTCTTCGTAATTCTGGTAACAATTGGTTGCCAACGCATTGTTTTGAGTGGAAAACTCGGGAACGACAATCATCGTGGACCAGGGTTCGGCACGAGGTGTGGACAAGGCTAAATTTTCTCAGACCCCCCTCTAAAAGCAAATTTTTGGCGACTTTCACAGACTCCCTCCCAGGAGTGATAATTGTCGGTTTTTGTAGTAAAATTGAAATGAAAGGAACAACTTTTTCCAAAAGCCGTATAATTTGAAGAAGAACAACCATTTCAAGAAAACAATACATTAACATTGAAATCGATCACAGCCGAGGCCTTTCTTGACGGATTACATGAAGTTGCCCACGTTTTTGAAAAACTTAGCTGAAGTAAGGGTTTGATTATAGTGAAGGCTCTCTTAATGTTGAATATAAGACACATAGGTTTGAACGTGTAACCAGAAATTGTGAATGAGTCCGGGTAGAAAGCTAAGGTATATATGAGGTGGAAAAGAAGCGCGGAGAAGATGAAGTGATTGGCTAAGGTCAAGATTACGGGATGCCTCGAAGAAATAAATGTGTTTTCAAGTTAATATGAGTTCGTAAATTCATTTCGCAAGTCCAAGAAGAACATGCTATTCAGATGTATAGACTTCTGGCTCGAAAGAGCGTCATCCGATCTGGTTACGTTGCGAATTTGATTCTCCGAAACCCACTCATGAACGAAACACACGACACGGGTTCGATCCCGCAAGGTGCTGAATTTTCGGAAAACATTAGACCTCACTTTTTTTTCGCAAAGTAAGGGCCACGAAAATAAGATATTCGAGTCGGGTGTGGTAGATTTACCCTCAATACAAATTTTCAGCCTCTAAGATGGACGCTGAAAGTCACTTCTCTGTGTGACCCACACCTGTCGCAGGTGAGCTCGCGCTGGAAGTGTACATTTTCGCAAGGTATGAGTCAGGAGAACACGATGATCGAGTCGAGCGTGGTTGATTTACTCTTTCTACTCACTTTCTCCGTCCCACATAGATGCTGCACACCGCTACAGTAAAAGGCCTCACACTTTTCCCAGGTGTGGTCCCGCTGAAAAGGGGCATTTTCAAAAATTAGGTGATATGAGAGTGAGATATTTGAGTCCAGCGGGGTCGATTTACTTTGTATACAGTCTTTTACCGTCTCAGTGTAATGCCGAAGACCGCTACATAGGAAGCGGAACAAGGTAAAAAAAACGTGAAAAAAACGTCGAAGTCCACAAACCTGGAGTAGGGTTTGAAAACAGCTGTAAATTAAAGGCATCGTTCGCGCTGGGAATCAATTTTCATTTTTCATGCTCATTTTCATGATTGAGCCCTGTAGACCACACTGGTAAATTTTGGCGCGTCAAAAACGTTGGGCAATGAAATTGGAAGGCGTCAAAGATGAAGATCCGCCACCTATTTTCACTAGTCATCTAGCGCTTTTTCCTAGAATGTTGGTGTGCCCGTGAGAAAACATGAAAAATTGTTACGGCACGAACTCCACATGCAGAAAAACTCCGAAAATGACAGTGACGAGGCCTCCGAAAGCAGAAAAGATTCAAAAAGGATTTCGGCGCGAAATTCAAATTCGTATTTACAATGTGTTCCGATGGACTTTTCTTTACAAATGAAGGTTTTTCGTGGGTCCCTTCAACATTTTCGTCCACTAGAGAGGCCAAGCTACACAAAAACATGAAAAAATAATGTACGGTTTTCTGCGCGTACCTTTAAGTTCAAAATGAACTACCCGGGGTTTGAGCAAAACTAAGAAACTAGGTTTGTAACCCTAATGAATGAAACTTTACTCGCTCCCAGAGGACGCCTTACAAGAAAAATTAACTAGGTGTGGACTTTTGAGGTTTTGAGCATAAAATGTCTACACCTAACAATAAATGCACTGGCAAGGTGTGGATATTTATGCTCAAATCATCATCAAAAGTCACACCTAGTAAATTTTTTTTGGGAGGCGTCCTCTGGGAGCGATTTAAGTTTTATTCGGTAGGGTTACAAACCTGGTTTCTCAGTTTTGTTCAAACCCGGGGTAGCTCTTTTGAAAGTCAAGTTAGAGCTGTTTTCAAACCCTGCTCCAGGTTTGTGGGCTTTGACGTTTTTTTAAACGTTTTTTTTACCTTGTTCCGCTCTCTATGTAGCGGTCTTCAGCGTTACACTGAGATGGTAAAAGATTGTATATAAGGTGAATCGACCACGCTGGACTCAAATATGCTACTCTCGTGGCTCCTGGTTTTCAGAATTGCCGACTTCCGGCGGGACCACACTCGAGAAACATGTGAGCCCCTTCAGTGTAGCGGTCTTCCTATGATGCCGTTAAAGTTTGTATATGAGGTAAATCAACCACGCTCGACTCGAATATCTTATTTTCCTAACTGATTCCTTGCGAAAATGTAGACTTCCAGCGCGACCACACCTGCGACAGGTGGTTGGTACACAGTGTAGTGCCTTCCAGCGTCCATCTTAGACGGTGAAAGTTCGTATATAGGGATAATCTATCACTCTCGACTCGACTATCCTACGTTACTGATCCCTTACGTTGTCTAAAAAATGTGAGGCCTAACGTCTTGCGAAAATTAAGCACCTTTCGAGATCGAACCCGCGTAGTGTGTTTCGTGTATGAGTGGGTTTCGGATAATAAAATTCGAAACGTAACCAGACTAGATGACGCTCTTTCCAACTAGCAAGTGGTTCTGCCATGTCTGGTCTGGCTAATGTTGAAGCACCTGTCTTCGCAATTAACCACTTATTTAGGCGTGTTTTGCATATCTGCTCTTCTCTGCAAACATATTTATTTCTTTAGTTCATATGATCGCCTTTGCCTTTGCTAATGTATTCATTCATCGCATCCACTCTTTTCTTCCGCCCCATTCCGTAGCTTCCAATCTGTTCTTATTTGCAATTCAGTACACAACCATCCAGGATACACGCCCAGAACCTATGTGCCTTATATTAAACCGTAGAAGAACCTTTACTATAATTTTGCATTTACGTAAATTTAATTACTACAAGGTTTCATGTTAATTGGACGGGATTACCGAATTATTCGCAAAAATATTTGTAAACAGTGTGCCTACTACCCCCTGTCAGAATGATTCACGTGGTGAACCAGTTAAGCTCAGACCCCCCTCTCTCCAGCATTGCGCAGCTCAGACCCTCCGGGGTGGACATCCACACCCCGCGCTGAACCCTGTCGTGGACACTGCCTTTAAGACGATAGAACACTCAAACTGTGGGAAGGCAGGGTTGCGGTTCTAAAACGGCTTAGTTAAATTTCTCCAATGGGACAAAAATCGCAATTTCTCGAGAACTCCTCAGAATGCGAACTGCTAGCATTGCTTCATTATAGAGAAACTTTGGCGCACCAAACCTCACAGTTACAGTCGGCATGGATCTATGTAAGTGAGGCATTGTGTTCCCTATTGAAGATTGGCGCGAACTCAACGTCACACCCTAGTAGAATTCGCCGTGAACCTTCCGCGAACCTGCCGAGTGGTAGCCTAACAGGCTACGAAACGGCAGGTTCAAGGCGTCGACCCGGCACGTTCTAGGAAGATTTACGGCCCCACAAACCTTCCGCGGAACTCATTCTCGGCGCCGCGTATCCACTATCGAACGGGTTATGACAGGATCATAGCAATGCCACGGTGCCGAGCACACACCGAGGATCTCACCATAAATATCGTCCAGTTCGTCCAAATATGTCTCTCATTCACCTCCTTCTATCTACCCTCTTGCTAACATGCAGGGGGATAGCGTTCCCGAATTATGTATTCGAACAACGTAAACCCGAGTTATTGGGGAGGCTACAGGGGCACCAGTAGTGCGACGTATACAGCGCGGACCTCTGAACCATTCAGCACATGAAGCAGGTTTGCGGCCGGGTCAAGGCCCAGCAAACCTCGGAACTGAAGTTTGCGGAGTCGAGATGGTCGCGGTAGGTTGGACGTTCGCGGGAGGTTCGCGATAGATACGCGGTAGGCAGGAGGTTTGCGGTATGTTCGCGGCTGTTTCACGGCAATTTTTCTCAGATTATGATATAAGATATGTAGGCGGAGCGAGTTTGCGCCAACTTTCAGTGGGGAACACAAAGTATCCCTAGGGGCCATTCCCACTGTTGGTATTATGCGCACTGTCTTATCTGATGCGCTGATGGATTCAAAGAAGAGAGCGAGGCGTATTCAAATGGCTTCGGTGCACCGAGGACAAATTCATCATTGAGTTTTGTTGCTGGTAGGCTGGGTAAAGGTAGACTTCAGCCCGGAAACACTCTTACTGCCGATGAGGGCGCAGACTAAAAACATACCCTTACTTAGCTTACCAGCGATAAAGTTCAATGATGGATCCGGCCCCAGAATCTCCCCTATATCTTAATGTAAAATAAACACGAGGTCGGGTTCTTTTGTTTTACCACACTTACTCGAAATGTATTGTCTCCTTAGATAATTCAGTCTAGTCCTTATTTGGTTTTTTCTTCTCAATCCAATGTTTCAACCAAGTGGAGATGGCAGACAAAGCTTGAGACCTCAATGTTACATATTCCTAACACAATAGCCCCGTGAAAACTGCTCTATGGTCTGAAAAGGTTTATTTCCGGTCGATCTTCCACCACGAGAAACAGAAGCGCCTCAACGCCATTCAAAAATTTTAGACAGTTCAATACTGCGGAATCTTTATTTCGAGAGAACGTGTGCAACAAGGGCTACTTATTTCATGAGGAGTTTCGAAATCAAAAAGGTTTGAGGAATTTAATTACCTAAGCAGTTTCAGGTCTAACCGTTTCGGACATCCAGGTTTCCAACTTTTGTGTATTGCACATAACACACCAAAAGAGGCGTAAAAAGAAGTTGGATGCTCCTGGATTCCTGAACGAGTTTATCTCAGAAATTTTTGTTTGATTGGCCCGTTTGCTGTTTGTCACAACCCGAACCTTCGCGAAATAGTGAAAAATTGAATACGGTTTTTGAGCGCTCAGGCTAATCCTTTGCTGCTAAGGAATCCGCTTTTCCTTAATTACTCAAATCTGCTCTTTTTCCTGTCTCTCTCATATGAACCTTGTTGAGGATACAAGCTACACAAGGGTTCTGAAAACTATTACGGCTTTCACCCAACAAACGGTATGAAAAGACGGCGACAAAAAAGATTGATAATGAGAACCAAGAAAAGGACGGCAACAGAAAAATCTCCGCATCATTAGTGAGACTCTTTGCCACACCTGAAAAAAGTGTGAAGTGCATGGCAACTTTCTTGGAACTTTCTGATGGAGTTTCACAGCGTTTTTTACTCAGGAAAGAGGCACTTGTGCCCTCGTGTTCCTACAAGAGATTCATATGCATAAGGAAAGCTCATTAAGATAAAAACGACTACGCTACAGAGTCCAACTGTTCTCGATTCATCAGAGAAAAAATAACATTTATGTTATGGCGACGAAGGACGCGCAGAGCGTAATTTGATACATCGCCCGAGATTAAGATTCGCACGGGCACATGTCGTTGTCTGACAGCCGCGTGCTTGGGTTATTCGCCATGGCGATAATGCTTTTCCCAAGAAATCACCATGTTCAGAAATCGCAGGAAGCATGAACCGGGAGAGAAGAGAATGGTGCCTCGAAAGCAGTGGAAAAGGGCGAGATGTTGTCGGACCTTCTCTTAAGGATAGATAGCAGCGGGATTAAGTGCTCCATACGAGACCTTAAAGGCAGTGGTCGCGCTCAAACATACTCGTCTTCTTTTCCTCTCTAAACCCTTTTCTGGGTATAGAGTAGTAGAACCTATAAGAAAAAATCGCGAAAAAAATAGCTGTTCTGGGCCAAATTCAAAGCCTGCACTTTCTTGTCTTTTGATGGTGGACGAGTCCACCCCACATCATCGGCATCGTTGATCTTTAATATCAAGAACATCAGCTGGCTTGAAATTGAATTTCAATCAATGAACCTCCGGATTTATGTACACATCTAGTCAAAAACAATGACTGAAGTGCTTGCTTTCATTGTTCAACTGTTTTATTAGGTAAAGTTGCATTTATTTCTTCCTCTGAGTGTCGATGATTTTCGTCTGCTTGGCATGAGACTGTGATCTTTCTGTGCACGTGTGCACGAAGTGAAAGTTCAGGGTCTTAATAACTCTAATTCTAGCCCGTTTATCACCGCGCTACCTTCATAGTTTTTGAGCTGTTTTTGATCTGAGCTGATTTTTGTTGTTTTTTCGATAACGTTTTTCATCGTGACCACTGCCTTTAAAGGCAGGGTTCGCGATAAAAACAAATTTTGAGCTCTCTTCATAAGAATGTAGATTTGGCCATCACAAAAGTAAAAATAAGTGAAAAAACCCAGAAATTCGCGGGAAAAGCGCTCAAAAACAAAGAATAACAGCTAATTACCGGTGTCGGCCGGCCCCCTAATTAACGCGATTTTCATTAATACTTGCTTATACCACATTTATTTTGCTGTCAAAGTAATAAGTAGTCTCCATACAGGTTCAGAGATTACTTTAGAAGCAAAATAAAAGTTGAAAAAGCAGGCTTTTACCCAAATCTCGATAATTGGGGGCGGGAGGACACCAAGCCATAACTTGCTCCTGAGCGTTTTTTCTCCAATTTTTTACTCATTTTCACTTTTGTGATAGCAAGATCTACGATTCCATGGGTATAGCACAACAACCGATTTTATCGAGAACCCTGCCTTTAACTAGCTCCCATTTCTTAGGAATCCCAAAGCAAAACAACTCATGATAAAAGGCATTTCTACCAATAAGGTGTGTAAAATGTGTGTTTGGAATATCGAGCGGAAATTAGATGAGAAATTAGATGAGACAGTAGCCGGTTGAGGTGTCCTATTCGAAGCCACAGTACCCCCTCAAATATGAATTTTGTGTTTTCCATCAATTTGTATAGTAGGTCCCTCCTGTGTAACACGCGCTAAGTTCAGGATTTCAATTCCTCCGAATATAAGCGACCACCCCTGGCCCGATACCCTTCCTGATTTTTGAACCTAATAGCGGATAGCTGGATAGATGAATTTCAGTCGTTGTTCTTCACTCCTTTGCCGGTATGTCTCCTTATTCCGGTTTGCTCTCGTGCAGCGACTGCGAATGAGCAGATGCGATGAAGGTTTCAGAGGACGATTCAACTTCGAAAGGCCGAGAAACCTAAATACATACATTCGCAAGTTCATTGCAGACAATATTCTCGTGATGCAACATGGGGCTAGTTGACTTTTTTTTGTGCCAAGCTAGTGGTGTTTACGTCCCTGGCTCGTTGACGAGGCGTTTTTGAAACGCTCATATTTTCCTTGTTGTTTTTTTAGCGGCTCCCATCTGTTCTACAATTTTTTTGTTTTTTTCATTTTATATTTCCTTGTTGTTTTTTTAGCGGCTCCCATCTGTTCTACATTTTTTTGTTTTTTTCATTTTATATGATTAAATTGATTTGTTCTGATTTCGAGATGCCTCAGTATACGCACCTCTGAGTGCATCAATAAATAAATAAACAAATGTCCCCGATCATGTCCCAACAAGATCACACGTCTACCTTTCAGTTACTCTACACTTCATTCACAGACGTATCCATCTCCCAAAGACGTGACAAGCAGCGTGACAATGTCTGCAAACTGACCACAAGTTTGAATGACATTATCGAAAAGAATCACCATAAGAACTCAAAGGCAGTGTTTACGAGGAAATACGGTTGTCGAGTTGTCCTAAATGAAATCTTCTTTCGGTTCAGTGAAGTACGACTTAAACCGAAAAAAAAACATGAAAAAGCCCATTTGAGGAGAAATTGTGGCGCGCACGAAGCCAGATTTTGGCTTAAATTTGCGGTTTTCCAAAATCTCAGTTCAAATTAAACTTAGAAGGCAGCATCACGCCTCGAAAAAAAAAGCGTAAAAAATAGGTATTACCAACATAAAATGGTTTGGAATTGTCTCCTAATAATCAAGAATAATGGAAAAAACGCTCGATTTTGGTGTTACTCTCCTTTTTCTCCAGTCGGAGTCCACGATCTTGTGGCTACACTTGAAATTGAGCTAGAAAGCTCGTTTTTTGGACAGGAAGCTTGGAATGGATGCACGTCGCTCCTATTCCAGTTTGAAGTTAATACCTTAACTCTGAAGGGTATCTCGAAATCATGGGTTTACATACTAAATTAACCGTGGAGCACGAAAACTGCATGGACATGCTACGGCTGTAGAGACCTTACTTTTACATTTTAAAATTTTTTTCGAATATTCGACTTTATGAATAATTCGGAATTTTAAACTTTTCGAATATTCGACTTTCCAATATTTTGTGATTTTAAACTTTTCGAATATTTGACTTTTCGAATAGAATGTCGGCTTTTTTCAATCGACTGTCGAATAATTTTTTGAATTTTTTTCATTCGACCTTTCGAATAAGTGAAAAAAAATATTTCGCCATTCCTTCTACTTTCGAGAAAATAGCTAAATTACTTCAGCTAGCATATTCTATCTTTCTTTTGGGATTGGACTAGACTGTCGAATAGGGAAGCAAACAAACTATTGACGACACGGTTGGTTATATCGGAAAAATATACGAAGAATTACGTATGGTCTCCGTTTTCATTTTAGTCTGACCCATGGACCTGGCGGCTGGCCCTGCGGGGTTGGCGGCCTCAGTGGAGGATGGGGTTTCGATTCGCACAGGGTGATCTACCATCGCAGCCCCGTCAATTGATCAGACTAAAATGATCGCGCGAACTATATATTACCTGTCACCTGTCCTCCCGATGATCATCGACAAGGTCGAGCTGGCGACAGTAACGTCTCTTTTCGTCCCTATCGCGCGCCATAGTTGGCCAGGAAATCCTACTCGCTCTAGGAACACAAAGACTCTCACTCCTTTGGTCAAGGCTCTTGGTAAAGGAATCCGACCATCGTGTTGAAGGACGGCCAGTTGGGCGCCTGAGGCCACGCGGTACCCAATCTGTTAAAGCTCTTGTCCAACGGTTATCCTCAAAACGCATTACGTGTCCGGCCTACCTGATTCTTGACGACTTAGTTTATTCGACCACGTCCCTGATTCTTGACCGTCAACGTAGCTCGGAACTCCTAACTCCTCTCACTTGCGTGAAACGTGACACTCCGAGCATCGTCTTCTCAATTGCGCGTTGAGTGACGCGAACATCACGTTCATCCTGCTTGCGCAATGCCCAGGCTTCCGAAGCATACGCTAAAGCTGGAAGAACCGTGGAATTGATGAGGTGGGCACGGAGCCGGGTAATCTTCGTCGTTATGACGACTTTCTCGACGGTTTCAAAAGCTCCCCAAGCTGCTCGTTTTCTCCTACTCAACTCCATTACTAGATCGTTCTCCATGTTGACCTCCGGACTTAGATACACGTAACCTGAACATTCAGAGATGTTCGTTCCGTTGAGCATGAATGGAGCATCAGGAACGTATCCGTTTTTCATAAACATCGTTTTCGTCAAATTCAGCTTGAGATCATCGACTTACCCACACGAGTTGGACAACATTCGCTGCGCTTGTCTTACGGATGTCATGAGGACAATGTCATCAGCAAAGCCAATATTAATTAGATGTCGACCGCCAAGTTTCAATCCCATATACTGCTTGCGCAATACGTTTTCTAAAGAGGCACAAAAGACTTTCTGGTCACGGTCAATGGTATCACCTTGACGAACCCCTCTTTACACATCAACGATGATCTTTCTGTAAAATGGTGAAATGGTGGTTGTGAAGCTGCTGTGCAGCTCACGGAGTATTTTTACATATTGACTAGGAACATCCTGGTTTCCTTGTGCTGCAAGAACCGCTTCTGATTCAACGGAGTCGAAAGCCTACTTCAAGTCGATGTGTCAGGTAAGGGCGTGAAGCGTAGGGGAAACTGGAGCGCATAAACCCACTGACCATGTTTTACTTGTGAGGCCCCGGTCATAGTTGGTGCTATTTGCATCTGTATCCCCCCGCACCCCCCAACACCCGCCCGCACCCCCCAACACCCCCCAACACCACCCCGGTCGATACGTATGTTTAAAATGATGGAGTGAGGTTGAGAAAATCACTCGATGTATCCAACTAGATATGACGATGATTACGTGGCCAACAGGATTGCACCTGTTCAGAGAAATAGTGGAGGAGAGTATGGTGAAGTAAAGGAGGTAGCAGTAAGGTTAGCTTTCAGTGATACGCAATGTTTATCTTCGACCCGCCCACCCGGTGATTTTCTCATCCACGTATTGCATGGATATCGACCGCGCCGGATACACCGAGTGATTTTCTCAACTTCACTCCATCATTTTAAACATACGTATCGACCGGGGGGTGCGGGGTGTTGGGGGTGCGGGGGGTGTTGGGGTTTGCGGGGGATACACCGAGTGATTTTCTCAGCTTCACCTCACCATGTTGTTCATACGTATCGACCGGGTGGGTGTTGGGGGTGTTGGGGGTGCGGGGGGGTGCGGGGAGATACACCGAGTGATTTTTGCATCCCATTTCCAATGCATTCTGTGTGTATCGACCGGGCTGGAGGCGTCGGCTCATCCAACTATGACCGGGGCCTGAGAGAGCGGAATGGGTTCATGATGGCTGAAGACAGCCATGTTGTAACTTGTTGACTTGTTGTTATCTTATCCTACGCTTCACCGCTTCTACCCAATCACCCCAACACGGAGTAAGGTTGCATTAATTCGTATCGTCTGACGCCCCGCCAATCGGACGTGTCAGCCAGCCGAAGAAGAAGCCAGCTGAAGGCGAACAAGAAGCTCCGCCGTCAGCACCTGTTCGTCTAAGCCCGTCCCAACCTTGGACAGTCGTTGAAAGTAATTAAATATTGTTGTTTGTTCGTCTTCTCAGGTCTCGTCGCCGGGACCAAACACAGATGAACGTGAGGCTAAGCGGAGTCTCGAACTCTCGCGACACTCCAATAAGTGTGGATGTGATCGAATTGGCTGAATCGTTTCCGGAACCCTGCTTGCTCGCATGGCTGTCCTTCGTCTCTCGTTCTGTCGATCCTGTTGAAAATGGTACGAATGAACAACTTGTAGACAATAGACAGCAGGCAGATAGGGCGATAGTTGCCAATGTCGTGTACGTCTTCCTTTTTGTGCAACAACTTAGGTTTTGCTGGTCTTTCACTGAGATGGAACCATGCATCCCGATATGTAACGAGTGAAGAGCCATGT
The DNA here is from genome assembly GCA_029168955.1 of Aplectana chamaeleonis. Classification (NCBI taxonomy): domain Eukaryota; kingdom Metazoa; phylum Nematoda; class Chromadorea; order Rhabditida; family Cosmocercidae; genus Aplectana; species Aplectana chamaeleonis. The sequence continues at coordinate 61,198 of JAPDOI010001460.1, read as the reverse complement.
CAGCGTGAGAATAAAAGCCGGTGGGAGTTTCTTCAGATGTGCGGGTTTTATCCTATGGAGACCGGGTGCAGTACGATTTTTCACGGACATGATGGCATGCCGCATCTCTGAAAGGATGACGGGTCAACTCCATAGTCTTCCTGCGTCAGTTGGTTTGGAAGCACATGTACATATCTTTCAAAGAGATCGAGGTAGAAGTCGTGAATTACCTTTTCCATTGCCCACCTGAAAGCAGTGACCGTTCTGTCGAGGCGTCGAAGTGCGGTCATCTTGGTCTTGTAGTTCTTGCGGGCGTTACGGATGCTTTTCCCGTCTTCTGCAGCTTTGGCCATGACTGCTGCTCTTCTCTCCTTCGGGTCTTCTTTCATCGCTTCTCTGCATATCTTTGCACGTTCAGACGTTAGTTGATAGGTGTCTGTTGCTCTCGCAGCTTCAAGTTGGCGAACCAGCTCAAGAGTTGCCGAAGACAAAGTTTTTTGGTGGTCACCATGCGCTCTGCTTTCTTAACACTATCGTGAAAGTGCTGAACAAACCGATTATACTCTTCATGGACGTTTTCCATAACGGAATCTTCCCAACAGCTAGCCAGTGCGGAAAAGAATTCCCGATTGATGGTGGTTCTGGGGCCATTCTTCTTGAAGGTCACGGCTTTCTGCATCTTTTGCGTAAGGAAAAGATTGGTGCGGAGGAGACGATGATTTGATCCAGCGTGAAATAACAGCGACATCGGTTAGGCATAATTCACGGTTGACGATGATGTGGCCAATTTCAATGTGATACCTTCCACCGGGAGACTTCCAAGTACAACTTTGTGAGGGCTTTCTGAAACTGTGAGTTACCGTAGGTTGTTTTGATCGACATGATAAACTCAGATGATTTTTCACCCTGCACGTTCCACTCCAGTTTGTGGGTCCCGATAGGATGCTCTTCAGGCGTCCTTCTGAAGCCAATTTGGGCTTTAAAATCACCGGCAATGACTTTGGAGAAGGTATGGTCTTTTCTGAAGATTATCTCCTGTTCCAAATAGAATGCTTCGATCTCATCTTCATCATGCCTCGATGTAGGTGCGTAAGCAACGAAGACTGCCAAAGTAGGCGTTGATCTACATCGTTTCACGCAAACGACCGATCCTGGTCTACAAAAGTTCGAACGAATCGATGTTCATGGCTAAGTGTGTGATGACGAAGACGCCGACTTCACCAACTCCACTGCTGTCGCATGTTCCAAGAAACAGTCCTTCTCCAGTATCAAAAACGGCATGCAGAGGTCGGTGTCTTCTCGTCTCGGTCGGTCCAATGACGTCGTACTTGATCTTCCCGGTTTGCAAAAATATATCCTCAACTGAAGCTTCCGATGCAAGAGTACGCGTATTGAAAATACAAGTCGTAATCGCCGTTCTTCTTGTTTTTGTCAGCCTAGTTTGGCCCTGAGATTTTTGCGGCCTCTTCGTAATTGCCCTATCCAACGCTCCCGTATTAGGGAACTTTTCGCGGTCACGGGAATGAGGCTTATTGCTGCTAGTGTTATACATATATGCGACAAATAATGCAAACAACTGCTTCTCATTATTTAATTCCAATAGCAAGTTAGTACAAAATACTAAAATAACTCGGGCACCGGTTTCACAAACAGCTTTTCTTCAAAAGTATGGATGTATAGCAATTTTATAACAATACATTATAAGACTTCGGTCAGTATAGGTCTTCCGGTCCTGGCGATAGCTCTGCTTCATCTTCATCGGTCTCGTCAAATGACGAAGTAAGTCAGAGTTACTAAAAGCAGTGTTCTCGATATTCTTCAATTTTGAAACTAATTGCAATATTGAATAAGTGGCCCCAGGGCAGAACTATGACGTAGAATTGAGAACCTGCTCGTGGGTCATTGGAACGTTCAGGAAATACTATTTAATCGAAAAATTCGACTATCGAATTCATTCGAATGTTTTCGTAGATCTTCGAATATTCGACTGTTCGAATGATTCGGTGAAATGCCTTTCTTGAATATTGGACTTTTCGAACAATTCGGAGTCGACTTTTTCAGTGGAATGATTTTTCAAGTCATTCGATTCGGCCAACGTATAGTGGAGACCAGGGTGTGTGGGTGGATCTGCAGCCAATTGATGTTTCCGTTGGCGCGCTTGATTTGCTTTGATAAGTTTAACGGAGAAGCTTGGTAAATCTGATCAATCGTCTGTCACGACTTTTCGAAAATTGGTCTACGGTTGGCCTCCAAATCGTATTCTTAGTCATTCTACCTCATTTTTCATTCGGCCTCGTCTGTCCCTGCGTGCGGCCGGTCTCAGCGGTGCTCTTCCACCACCGCAACACTCGTCAGATTACTCGTCTTTTGTCAGTTTTTTCTCCACCACAAGCATCGAACTGGAGGACAAGCGTCGCTCCTAGTGGCAAGAGAGCACCAGACTATCCCGTATTCCATCTAATTTGCCACTTTATAAGGTAAACTCGTTTCGTCGGCGCGGTTGTGCCGTCTATCGATTGATTCCCGATTGCTGATCATGGTACTGTCACCTTCGCGGTCGTGTTCTGTTCCAGCATCTGGAAGAAAGATTCGCCACCTGTGAAGAAAGATCCTCTCAGCAGTCTTGTGGATATGTCAAACGAGTCCACTGTTTCAGCATGTTTGAAGCTCGTGGTGCAACTTCTGGTTGAAAGCAAGGCAGAGGTGAAGGGGGTCAAGCTACAAAGCGACGATCTTACCAAGAATTTACGAGAGCTCAGGGAAGAAAATTCTTATTTGAAACAGAAGTTGTCACGTTTTGAAAACTCTTCTCATCCCGTTTATGTGAAGGATATGATTTCTCATGATTTTGATTCTTCTCCGTGTCTTCTTTCCTTCGAAGAAGTCGAAAGACATCGTTCTATTGTTATTTCTGGTGTGTCTGAATCCCCCTCTCCGCGTACGTGTGATAGAGTTTTGCAAGATGTATCTCAAGTCAATCAATTGCTTGATTTCTAGAACGTTGAATAGGGCCTTTCAGAGCGGCGTCGCAGAAAAAATTCGCTGTCGCGGCGACGTGCTGAGAGATGGGGGGGGGGTGCTACGCAGCGCAAACCGTGCCGCGCGACGCGAACGAACGTCGCGCTTTCAGAGTGGGAGCGACGTTCTGCGACGTGTTGCGACGTTTTGGTAGGCAAATGGTCTCGACCATTTTTGTCGCTGTCGCTATTTGTCGCTGTAGTTTCTTCATATTAGTTAGTGTTCCTTCGTTACTATCTCGTATTAGTTAGTGTTCCTTCGTTACTATCTGCCCATTAACTCTCCGTAGAATCAATTTTTTGTCTATTTCACTAGATGTTTGTCATCCAGGATTTATTTCGTCATGGCGTTTAATAATTTTTTGTTGTGGTTACCATTATTGTTATGCAAATCTTTTCAGTTGAAGGTGATTCTACTGGTGGTAGTGTCTCCTGGTATATTATTCGAAACCTATAACTTGTTTTTGTTGATCGATTCCAGAATGTCTGAGATTGCAGAACACGCGAGGGATGGCACGCCAATATGTTTATGCGCTCTGATCAAACTTAAAGGGCAGCGAAGAAATAAGAGGCGCTGAGATAGAAATATGAGGCGACGGCAATCGATAGGCCACGCCTTTTTTCACTCGCTCTGTGGAGCGATGCCGCGAATTTTGCAGCGACGCCACTCTGAAAGGCCCTATTGTTTGGCCGCGTCAGGCCTCCTTCAGAGTTCGATCGCTGTGCGACGCGATCGTGAGCACGGCGACGCGACCGTCGCGTCGCCGTGGAAATCGCAGGCTTCGGAAGTGTGAATGCCCAATCGCGAAAGTTGGCGATCACGCTTTTCTACGTACACATTCTAATCTACGCCTAGTTAGCGTGAATGAGAATAGCAAATAAACACCGTTAACTGCAGCTGTGTTTATCTGCTGTCTCTGCCAATTCGAGACTTGATGCTTCGGGGAAAGCGGCCTTTATCACGCTCTGTTATCATTAGGCATCAAATTCACCTTTAGTGCCGTCATCAAAGCTTATCCGCGCAAAGAGTGAATTTGCTGAGCGGTTGGATATCAGTTAGCGCAAAGCGTGAAAATAGCGCCAGCGCTAACATGTTAATGCATATCAGTTGTTGAGCGGCTGGATATCAATCAGCGCAAAAGGTGAAATTACCGCCGTTGCTGGCATCTCAGAATTTTTTAAACAAGTTAAAAGATCTCAGTGAAAACATGATAAAATGATTGATCACGTCTCGATGTGTTTACCATGAGCACAGCCGGTATAAGAACCGCCTCATCACACTAGAGTCCTCATTCGGCATTCTGATGCCGGCCCTGAAAAGTGACTTCGGGTCACCCTCCAAAGGCCAGCATAACTTTGGCTGCTGGGAGGATACAGTGGGTATCCTCACGCCGGGGGAGGGGGCGAGTTACGGAGCGGTCCGCTGAGGGTGGCTCCTCACCGCAGACCTCGGTGAAGATTACGCCTATGCTGCGGACAAGGCGGAGCTTCCTGGGTTTTGGATCTTCAAATTCATTAAATTTTCGAGGAAATTTCACCCAATTTTTGAGGTAAATTCACCTCATTTCCGCGGTAAATTGGACCCTCGCTCGCTGTGAGTTCGCACCATTTTCACGGGATATTCACATGATTCTCACCCATCCTAGCGGCAAATTCACCCATACAGTGAATTTAACGCGGCAAATCAAGATTTCATGCCGACTTGTACATGAGCATCAAGTCTCTTTTGCTGAGGCATCAAGTCTCGAAGATATTCATCAATGTATGAAAAATATTGTAAAAAAAAATTTTGTGAGGGTTTGCTGGCCGTGGGTGGTGCTGAATGTCTTCGATAAGGAATTTCTTTATTTTATTTCTCTTTTTGTAATCGAAAGCTTCGCGGCTTCTGTGGTGCACTCTGAGATTTATAATTGGTTCGGCAGTTCACAAACTAAGAGAATTAGAAAAAAAGAATACAGTACAAGAATCTACCATCAAAACGAGTTCAACACCGCCCATGGACGCTTAAACATCACAAATGAATATTGGAAAGTTTTTCATGAAAAGCACTGACCTTAAAGGCAGTGTTCACGATAAAATGAATAGGCGTGTTGGCTGTTCATTATCTTCAACATCTGATCATGATAGAGGATACTGTAGCTTGTTCTAGCCAGTGGAAGAACTTAACAATTTCTTATCATTTTTCATAATCAAAAACAATGAACAGCCAGCACGCCCATTCATTTCATCGCGAACACTGCCTTTAATAATGCGGGAGAAAAATAATATAGATGAATAAAACAAGTGAATTCCTTCGAGTGTCTTAAAGTGAAACAAATTATGAATTTAAAAAATTAATTTTTCCAAGAAATAGAAAATGTTCCGCGATGCGAATCACTGCCTCGGCAGTCGAGAATGTGGGTAAGCTACCTGAAAGAACAGAACTAATAAAAAGTAGAATTACCGGGGATAAGTAGAGAAATTGGAACGAGGGCACATGAAGCGGTCGCCGCGACCGAACGCGTTGCCGTGCAGTGCACGGCGATGCGATCTGGCAATGCCAGTGGCGCGATTGGGCGACTTGCTCCGCGATCTTGTCTGAATAGCCTGCCCAGATCGATACGCAGGGTTTTCATTCGGTCGCGTCGCACAGCGATCGAAGTCTGAAAGAGGCCTCAGTGTATAGAATGGGTAGATCACAGGCCGATCGGCCGTGTTCACTGAAGGTTGTGTTGCCTTGTAGCAGTTTCCATAAAGAAGCGGTCAAGCGTACCCCGCGACTCCGTCTCTACCCTTGTATGGGCATTTATATTCGCCCTTCATTAACACTTGAGGAGAGAAATCGCAGGCGCGCGGAACGTTTGGCTGCTGCCGGAGGTGCGAATGGAAACTATTTCAACAATGTTGGTGATCCAGTTATCGTCAGTCAAAGCTCTGCGGTCACGGAAAGCCCAGCCGATCATACTCAGAGGATGGCGGGGTCGCAATGGAGCACCATAGGCTTTCACCTCGACGAGGCTAGCGAGGGCAGCACGAGGGGAAGAGCTGCTGCTCGAGCAGCACGCTCTGCTTTTGTGCTGCCCTCGTCCTCCATTCGTCGCCTCAGCTGCTGCTCTCCGCTTCGGCCAGCGCAGTGTGGTAACTTTGCTCAAAGTGGTTCATTTGGGCAGCTACAAGGACATTCATAATCAGCTAGGAGAGTTCTTTCTTTTGAGCATGTACATTTAGACTTCTGGATATCTATATATCAATTGACATCTTCTGTTTTTCTTCTAAATAATGTGCACAGAGTTTAAGCAGAACAATCGGTCTTCATCTTAAACGATCGTGGGGTTGCAATAGGGCACAATTAGCACTCAGCTCCACGAGAACAACGAGGGCAGCACAAGTGGACGAGCTCCTGCTCGAGGAGCATGTGCTGTCCTCGTTCTCCATTCGTCTTCTCAGCTGCTGCTCTCTGTTGCGGTCAGCACCGTGTGGTAAATGGCTCAACAGTGGTCCAGTAGGGTAGCTACAAGCACAGTCATAATCAGCATGAAAGTTCTTCGCTTCTAAGCGGGCACATCCCCTACTCCCGTACCCTCTATAAAACGTCGTAACTCACATCATTCGATGTGCGAGCGGGGCGCGCGACGCCTCGGCCTCCGTCTGCCCTACGCTCCCTCACTGTCTCTAACCTCCGCTCCGCACCAGCACGCGTAGAAACTAAGTGAATTTCGCCGTTGCCTGTACAACTTAGCGTTAGAGTTAACACAACCAATCGATCTTCAGCCATACCACAAGGAGTACCTTAAAATCAGCGTAAGCGCAAAGAACAGTATTCTTTTTTTTAAAATTTGGACAGGTATGTAGGCCTACCAGGTTAGGAAATTTCGCAAAGAGGCCACCCAAAACACTCAAGTTTCGGAGAAAAACTCGTTTCTAAATCCCGTACAGCTTCCTTTTTTCACGTCTGTTCGGTGTGTCTTGTGTAATTTTTTTCGCCTCTCTGTTGTCGAAAATTCTCTATAACAAGAAGCTCTAAATACTCGCGTCTGAACTCGAGGATCTCTAGGAATAAAGAAAATAGACTTTCGAAGTTCCGCGGCCTGTCGGAGCCTGTCGTGGCGCTTCTGTTCCTCGTGGCAGATGACGCCTTTTCAGACCACGGAGCGGTTTTAACGAGTTTGTAGCATTATGAATGCGCGATATTGGGGTCTCAAGTTTTGCTATCTCCACTTGGTTCAAAAATTGGAGTAAGAAGAAAATGCCAAATGCGAATTTTCCGCGCGGAAGCTGCCTTCAAAGGCACAGAACACCCAGAAGATTATTTTTAAGTTTTTATGCTGGTCTTGGGGAGGGTCACACTATGATCACAGTGGTATCTCTGCAATCGTCCAAGACCCCCTCTGAACAGAGTTATGGCTCCTTTAAGGCAGTGTTCACGATAAATCTCGTTCTCGAGGTCTCGGTGTGAAACACTATGTTCGCAGGTGCCGTAGAAGATAGGGTCGAAGAAAGAAACGAAAACTGGCCACAAATGAATACAAACGGCTTTGAAAGCTCTCCCGGTGCGCCTACCTATCCCAGTCCGCCCCCCCCCCAATCGGACGAGCTCGTGGCACCGCACATGTTTAGATGGCAAATTGCCGAGCAACTCTGCCGCAGTTCGCATTATCGATTCGCACAGATTTTGAGATTAGGGCGCGCTTGCCGAAATTGTCAAGGCCCATGATTCTCGTCCACGCCCTGAATTTAGAAACTGTTTGTTAGAATTATTCTGGACGTTTTTCTTCCCTGTTTCTTCGCTATTAGTTACCTCACGACCTAACAATCTCATTTTTGGGTCGAACTCGAGTGCGAGATTCATCGTGAACGCTGTCTTTAAATATGCCTATATTTTAAGTGTGAAAAATTGGTGAATGAGTTGTCTCAGGCCTGTATTTCTCATCATTCGCAATCGTTGCGCGAGAGCGAGCCAGGATAAGAAGACAGTCCGGCAATCGACTGAAGAACGACGACTTGTTGAGAATTCAGTCATCCACCTAGCCGCTACAGAGTATGGAAATCTGGTAGAGGGTGTGGATCGAGGTGGTCGGCGAAGAAGGTCGGGCCTAATGTGGTCGCCTATATCTCGCTAATTAGAAGGAATTGAGATCTCGCACTTGGCACGTCTTATATAGGGGAGGTCTACTATAAAATCAAATAAAAATCACAAAATTCATGTCTGAGGGTGTTCTGTACCTTCGAGGTACACAACCGCTTGTTTGGTGGGGGGAGGGGGTGGGGGGAGTCAGGTGTTCTCACCGCATTTATGAGAGGACGCATTACGAATTATCTATTGTCAAAATCGTATGAAGTGTAGTGTCGCATATGGGAAAGCTCGCCAGAAGTCTGTACGAAGGAAAAGCAAACCACGGATGAAGTCGAGTATCTTTGCAGCCATCTTCCAGAAATGACACAGAACACAAGGCATACTTATGAAGCAGTCCTCACACTTAAGTGTGAGGACTGCTTCATACATATCGTACGCTTGTGTAGATTTTGGGGGATGTGTGCCTCCTTCTACTCGCTAAACTTTGACCACCAAAACTCTGCTCCAACTCTATTCTAAGCTCCACCAAAAACGTCCCTTTTTCATGAGACAGTTTGCCATCGGAAGAAATTAGGGCGCAACTGGATTTCCCAATCGGTGAACAGATCATTATCTATCTGGAAGGCACCGCTATATTTTTCCATGCCTCAGTATTCTGCTGTGGGTGGTAATATGAATCCTGAGCTCTATGGAAAGGCTGCGAAGATTAGATTGTTCACATTGGACTAAAAAATAGAGAGCCTTTAAATCATTAAATCTGTTATAAACTAGGAAAACTGTGAATTACCAAACATAATTGGGTGATTTCTTATCATTTCCGATGAAATTCAGTAAGGGTGTATTCAGGAGAGCTTACGGGTTGGATAAGCAGGGTGGGGCGCCGCAACATGCGCTCGGCGGAAGGCGGACACGCGGAGTTTTTGGCACGGTCTGAGTCTGGGGTCTTGCCCGTACACTTTTCAGTTCCAAGCGTGAGTGATTTACCTGCTCACCTGCGCGGCCACCTCAAAGGTGGTAATTTTATGCAAAATTCACGTTTTCGTTGCATCAAGTCTTCCAAAAAAATTGGTATTTTATTGATCATCAAATCAAACGCCGTCTAGAAAAAAAGGTTTTTGGTTAGGTTTGAGATGGTACACTCGAGTAAAATAGTTCCCTGCGAGCAATGTGAATGGTACAGCTCGGTTAAAGACTGATGAATTGAACTGAAAAAAATATGAGTCGTCATTCTCATAGGATGATGGTCGTGTGGAACCGACCGAAAATTGAGAGATATTCAACTCTTTTGAATAATTTATTCAGTGTTTTCTACAAGATTCGACAATAATCTGCGTTCTTTTTTTAAATCTGGAAGGTACAAGCCGAAAACTTTGAAAAATCTCGTTCTTACTTCGGTATGCGTTTTCATGACTCCGGACTTAGCATTTTCCAGTGAAATATTTTTTCTTGGTTTTGGGCGAGGACTCGTATTTTTTTAATGACTGAGCGGTGATGGCTTGCCAAAAGTTCAACGAAAACTGAAACATTGAATACTTTCTGAAAAAAAAACTTCTCTTCATGGAAAACAATGCTCAAAAAATTCAAAGCCGAAAGTTCTCGAAAATTTCTTCGCAATAAATTCAATAATTTTAAACTATCCTGAAAATGTTCACGACACTAATTTCGAAAGAAGAGAATATTTTCGTTGATTAATTGTTTTTTCGTAGGGAAGAAATAATCATTTATAATGAGATCATTGAATGATGAATTCTCTAATATTTGAAATTCCGTTTGCCCTAGACATTTCTCTAATCAGTGCGAATTGCAGCAATTTGAAAACAATTTTAGGGAATCTTCATCCTTGGATTGTGTAGATATATTTTTTACCAAATAAAGCCGAAATTCGTCTTTAAAATCGAGGAAAATAGATTATCGCGCTCAATTCACATCTCTACAGTCACAAAACCGAGTGAAAATAGATTCTTGTTCAAGGAATAGAAAAATTCTCTATTGAGGAATGTTTTTGGGACACTCACATTCACTACCGACCGAGGCCTGTGTTGAACGGCCCTCGCAAACTCGTGCGAGATACGAGGCAGTCTTTGGTGGGCATGAGATAGTCGGCAATGTGAGTACCATTTCCTCGATCGGTGGTGAAGATAAATGGATAGAAGCAAGGATGAAAAACCCGTTAAGGATATCAATGAGCTTACTGGGGTCTTTATTTTTGATAAGTCGCTGCAGCGCTGCTACTGCACTCGACACATCCTTCGCGAGAGAAAGATTATAAGAAAAAGAAAAGATCAAAAATGAGGAGCAGCAGTTGGGGCGAAAAGAAAGAGCAGCAGTTGGGGAGAGAAGAGCAGCAGTTGGGGCCACAACGAGAAGCAGCAGTTGGGGAGACGACTGGAGCAGTTGGGGCGACTGTAGCAGCACGTGGGGCCACTATACGAGCAGCAGTTGGGACAGTGAGCGGAGCAAGAGGACACAACGTGCTGCCCTTGGCAGCAGTTGGGGGCACGAAAGGGGCTTACACCTTGACGAGTAAATGAGTTAGTAATCCCCTCGTGCTGCCTTACTAAGCCGCGAGTATCTGAGTACGAGTCACCCATCGGGAAACTTGTAATGGATCGGCGGAAGATCAAAAAATCGATATCGTTTATGCTCTCCAATATCAGGTCGTTAATTCGAGACTGCGATTTTCTCGCTGCAAAGCTCTGTGAACATGATTTTGACTTGGTTGTGATCGTGGAGTCTTGGTTAAGCACGAAGAATGATCTGAGTCCACTGTTGTTCTTGGCGAACTCTCTTCATACTGGAATCAGTTGCGATGGGACAGCAAAAAAAGGCGGCGGTCTTGTCTTGCTATTGAAAAACACATTTTCTTACAAAATCGTTTTTCAGGAGTCCGTTAAAAACTCATATGAGATTCTTGTCTGTGATATATTTTTCTCAGATAGGACTGTAAGATTTATTTGCGTTTACAGAACTCCCCCATGTTGCTCAAACAGCCCTTTTCAACTCTCAAAATCCGTCAGTGACTATAGTGCATGTGAAAATCCATGTGTGTTTTTTGGTGATTCCAATTTTCCATCACTTTATACTGCTGTCTATTCCTCAAATAACTGCTCTGCCTCGGAAAATTTCAAAAACGTTATTTAAGCGCGTGACTTTGATCAATATGTGACTCTCCCAAACAGGGGTCAATCGTACTTAGACTTGACCTTTTGCAACGAGACTGGCTTAATTGGAAAAATCGATGTGAATTCGCCAATCGGGTCGAGCGATCACTCCTCGGTCACCTTCTCTATGAATGTGGATGTTCTTCCCAATAATGACTACTGGGTGAAAGATTATAAAGCAGCTGACCACGTGACAATTCGTGGGTATTTGAATACTATTGAATGGTTGGGCTCATTGAATGCGGCTGTAACTGTTGATCAAATGTACGAGGCTCATCGCGATATTGCAACGCACCATTGACATTTTTGTTCCGGTTAAAGGCAGTGCTTACGATGATTTTCGTTTCCGCGTTTTTTTCACTCAAAACAATGCGTTGGCTAACAAGTGTTACCAAAATTACGAAGAAACGGCGGGAAACGCACTTAATCGTCCTATTTTAAAGATATTATTCTCTGGCCTGGACTAGTTGTCCGGTTGGATGAACATGTTCACGGTGGTTATCACTGGAAGGAAAAACAGTATTAGTTAGGGCCCAAAGGAATGAACGGAGCAACACAATATGAAGAATTGGAAAAGACGGATCCACGCACGATTTCATTGTCACGACAAACTGTTCCACTGAGAGTAATTACGCGGGGTAAGAGTAAAGGATTTCGTGCCGTTCTGGTGCGTTTTTCTCCGTTTCTTCGTCATTGCAGTTCTTCTCGGGGGCCAAACAATCGATTTAGCGATTAATCTCAAAATCGAAGATTATCGTGAACACTGTCTTTAAGAAGTGAAGTCGGGCACAACTGCATCTTTCTCGATATTTAAGAAACATGACGTAGAGAGCTGGAATTTTCATAGATCTTATAACCAGAAACAGAAAAGGCTTCAAATCGCTATAACATTTATTTTGAAAGAAAGAAAATCGAATGCAAGCATAAATCCGCCTTCTACAAATACGTGGGTTTCAAGAAGGCAAAAAAAAAGCAATTCAAGATCTCGAGTCAGAGACTGGTAATTCTGCTTCCACTGATTTATAAAAAGCTGATCTCCTTGCCAGAATTTTTCAGAAGGTTTACAACACGTCCCCGGAACCTTTTTCTGTTTCTTTGCAAGAGTGTTTCCCTGCCATGAAAGCAACTCTCTGGTTTTATAGGGGTGATATTTTTGAACTGCTCAACAAGTGGCCAAACTCCTATTCTATTTCATCAGATTTAATTGCACTAATTTCCATCAAAAAATGTGCTGCATCACGTTTTTCGACCTCTGGAATACATATTTGATCTGAGCCTAATGAGGAGTGAGGTTCCCATACGTTGGAAGCACGCTTTTGTAACACCTATTCCGAAAAAAACACCTCATAGCAATCCGTCTAACTACCGACCCATCAGTATAGCCTCCATATTTGCAAGAACTTCTGTGAAAATAGTCAAACGTCATATTTTGTCTCACCTTGAGAAACATGATATATATTTCTAGCAATCTATTCGGTTTCTGGAAAGGAAGGTCAGTTGAAACATCGCTCCTTTCTTCGCTCAACGATTGGGGTAGTGCTGTTGACTCAAAAAAGCGCGTCGACGTCGTTTTCTTCGACTTTTCCAAGGCATTTGATAGATTCCGCACCGCCAAATTGTTAATTAAGTTGAAATCGATTGGTATACATCCGCAGATTTGTTCTTGGATCCGGTGCTTTTTGACAGAAAAAGTTACCAAGTAAGAGTGAGGCTTACTCACCAGTTACTCCGCTCATAGTGGAGTACCACAGAGTGGTGTGCTCTCCCCATTACTTTTCTTGGTATACACTTATGAGTTGCCTACTCTTATCTCTATGTTTGATGTCAGCTGCAAAATGTACGCAGACGATATAAAAATTAACAAGGTTGTTGAGAAACCAGAAGATTCTGTTGACTTGCAAAAAGCAATTACTGTAGTGGGAAACTGGGCAGAAGAGTGGGAATTACCTCTTCATGCTGAAAAATCAAAAGTGATGACGATTGGGAAGGCAAAGGATAAACCACAATATTACGTCAATAAGAAAATCCTCGACCATGTTCCAGAGACTAGGGACTTCGGAGTGATCATAAACCGATCGCTTGATTTCAGTCCCCACTGTAGATCTATAGCCAACAAAGCTCAGTGTCGTATTTTTAGTCTTTTCAAAATAATCAGAACAAAAAGTCCTCGGCTTCTGAAGGCATATAGAACATACGTCCGTCCTATTGTCGAAAGTGGGACAACAGTTTTCAGCCCATATAAGAAAAAAGACATCGGCTTGCCTGAAAGCGTGCAAAATAATTTTACACGCAAACTCGTTATGAGGTGCTTCGGTCTCAGCTACTCATCAATCCCAAATGGTGCTGATAGGGGAAAACAATTGGGGCTTCCTTCTCTCACCATTAAGAGGAACCGATATGATCTTTTGATGATGCACAAAGTAATGACTGGCAGGGTTTCGATAGATTCATCGAATTCTTTATTACGATTACTTCCAAAACGAGAAGTGGAGGACTTAGAGTTCGTGACTCATCGGTCAGAAGTAATGTCAGATCAAATTTTTCCTGCAACAGAGTAATTCGTGGATTCCAAGCTATGTTAAAGGATGGCATATGAAACACGTCTACAAATTCTTTCCGAGCTTTCCTTGACCGCCATGAAAAATTTTAGGTTCTCTTTCTAGGATTAGTATAGAGGTGGTTTATGCAGACCATTTTCTTTTCTCTCGGGTATATTTGACACAGTTCTGCGATTGGTATTTTTCTACGTGGTGCAGTTGCGTCTTGAATAAATAAATGACTTACTTGACTTAATCGGTTGGCTTTCGCCTGACGCGGTCATTCCGCATCTTCACCGAGGTGTGCCGTCCTAGTAGTCAGCCGTGTCCATTTGTCACGGTCCTCAGCCACAATTTGAACACAATCCATCCATTGATCACTATTCCACTTCCTGCGAAGTAAAACATCGCGCCTGAATTGCCTTTCAATGCCGAGTGATTTCAAATCCTTCACCACATCCGTTCAAAACTTTCACCTACGTCCAGGCGGCCGTTTCCAGACAGGACTTGGAAGCATCCTTAGAGCGTGTTGAACAAGACGATCTGGCGGTCTACTTAAAATATGCCCCAACAGACGAAGACGACCTTCCGTTGCCGCTTGAGATGGCATTGGGAGATGTTGGCACCTCCCTCGTGTCAAACGTAAATGTAAGGCGTCAACCTCGTTGTAGAGATCTTCGTTGTGGCACATCCGCGGCCAGAGATATCCGAGCAAACGTCTAAACAGCTTCCTCTCCGTGCAATCCAACCTTTCTATCTGCGTCTTCGGTGCTGCCCACGTCTCCGATCCGTACATCATGATAGGGCGAATATCGGATAAGTTGACGCGCAACTTGACTTCCTTCGCGATGGGTATAGACCACAAACACTTGGTTAGAGAATTGAATGCAGACGTAGCTTTCGCACATCGTTGTTGAATATCCGCTGCATAACTACCATCGTTCTTCAGCAAACAGCACAAATAACAGAAATCGTCCATCATTTCGATACGTTGTCCGTCCACACAAACTCCCGTAGAAGGCCTCTGAGAGACCCACATCTGCTTGCATTTGTCCGGACGAAGACGAAGTCTATAGGCTGCGGCATACTTTGAAACGAGGTTCACAATCCTTTGCAGTTTCGCGTTGTTTTCAGCGAATAACACGATGTCGTCGGCGTACTCCAGGTCGACAAGGGAGCGTCCTGATGGTATTAGGATCATATCCGCAGGAAACTGTTCTGCAACTCTACGCATGATGTCATCAACGGCGAAGTTGAATAGAAAAGTTCCTGCTTCAGCTCCTTGCCTTACTCCTGTTCTCACCAAGAAAGCTGACGTAGATCCGACAGGCGTACGAACTGCTGCTGTTGGTGAGAGCAACCGATGTGCTTAGTGGACCAATGTTTTCTGAAATCGCTTTGTTTTCAAAGAAAATTTGTGCATCATGCAAGTTTGAAGCTCATCTTGTGCAGATGATTAACCTTCCACTCTACTGATTCGAACACCAAAGATGCTGGACTTCTGATGAAGTGGAAGAAATTAAGCGTGGGAATCAAATTTTCAGTAGAAAGCTAAGGGTAAGTACCCATCCGTAAACTGCTCCATAAGCTGGCTGTAGTTTTTATCCAACCACGTATCATTGCATGGATCGAAAGTTTTCTCACGGATAGAACATTTCAAGTTAGGGTTGGGAGAGATTACTATTCCTCATTCTCCACCTACAGCGGTGTGCCTCAGGGAGGGGCACTTTCACCCATATTGTTTTTGATTTTTACTCATAAATTACCCAGTCGCATTTCTAGTTTCAATGTTACATGCAAAATGTATGCAGACGATATCAGAATTTATAAGGTCATAAAATTAAGATGACGAAGAAAATATGCAAAGTGGTGTTTCTTTTGTCCAGACCTGGGCCACTGAACATAGCTTGCCCCTAGCGGCCGAAAGTCTAAAGTGTTCACGGTCGGTGGTACTTTGCCGGCGTCCAGTAGCTATTCAATTGGAAGTGTAAATTTGAGCCAAGTAACGGAAGTGCGTGACCACGGATTTTTGCTGAACCATAAGCTGGATTTCTTGGCTCATTGCAAAAATATCGTTTAAAAAGCGACATACCGGACCTATAACTTGTTGAAGACTATCAAGAGTTAAGATTCCAGAATACTTATTAAGGCCTATAAAATATATGTCCGTCCAATAATAGAGAGTGGAACCACTGTTTTCAGTCCATACATAAAGAAGGACATCGAGTTACTAGAACGAGTTCAGAATAATATTACGCGTAAACTTATGCTGAGATGCAGTGGGCTGCCCTACGATCGTATCCCCAATGGTATAGATAAAAACAAGCAGTTAGGTCTGCGGTCCTTAAGGAGTAGGAGAAACCGTAATGATTTGATAATTATGTACAAAATCCTGACCGGGAGGGTCTCTGTTGACTTTTCTAACGTTCTGACATTTACTTCTAATAGAACCAGGAGTGGTGGTTTCGGTATTCGAGGCTCTGTAGCTAGAAGCCAAGTCAGGAGAATTTTTTTCTGCAACAGAGTATTCCACAAATTTAGATTCCTATTTAAGGGAGATGTTTTAGCTATGACACCAGGTGCATTGAGGACTTTCATCAGTTGCCAAAGAGTTGTTCAGGAATCTTAACTTCGAAACGTATCCTATTCTTTTTGTCATAAGTGGTTAAAATTTTTCATTTTTACGTTGCAGTTTCTGAAAATGCTATCAGAACTTGATTCCGTTGTGTTCCTCTTTCTTAACGTATTACAACACGTGTGACCAAATGGTCCACGACCACGAAATAAATAAATAAAAAGGGTAGCTTTTTGCAGCAGGACATCATTCAACACAGCTCGAGCAAACAAAGAGATGGAGATGTAAGGACATGCTGGTACAGGAGGAGGAGGTAGAAGTATATTAGATGTAAAGACGTGCAACAGAGCATCTCAGGTAAAAACAGCTTACTTCCCGCCGGCCAAGTCGGGCTAGTCGACTTCGCGCGGCCCTAATTTCATAGGCGTGGCACAGCGCCCCACTTCCCGCGGAGAGAGAGGTTTTCCCGCCTTCCCGCGGAGTGTCGGCGGGTGGTCGACTGCTGTCGGAGGGGTGCACACATGGGTACAAAGAACACATCTGTCCCATTTCGCCTTTTTTCCTCGCTTACATCTTTGTCTTGACTTCCTTTGATTTACCAATTTAATTGTTTTCCTAGCTTGTTTCAGTTAAGAATGAATGATGTTACATTTGAATTATCGTGAATATTGCTCTTATATTTTCGGCTGTTTTTTGTTTGTTTCACGTACACCTGATGTTATCTGATATATAACTAGGTCTGTTTTTTTTGCAGGTTGCTATCCAAACTTTATAAACCTGGAATACTCAAGCCGCCGATGCCGCTATTTCCGTTATTTTTATGCACATTTCACTGTGGGCGCCATTTTCAGAATTTTGTCGTAAGTCCTACATACTACGTTTTACTCTTGGCATTAGGTAACGTGATGTCAGAAAACTTAAATAAAATGACACAGATGTAGTTGAAAATTACGGTAAAACTTCCAAACTTTTTCATTTCCTGGGGGATGAAATTGTCAGAAAAAATTTCAGGGAATATTAAATCAACCAGTAAAGTCTCATGCAAAGTAGGACTCCTTCCATACCTTCTACCAACTAAATCTTGTAAAGAGTAAGCGGGCTGTTGTCTCAGACCTTGTCCAAGTTTCAACACGGGTTGATAAAGCTTTCGAAAAAGCCAATCTGGGGCCGGATTCATCAACGAAATTTGGGGTAATTTATACCCCGAGTTTAATTAACTCCACTCCATACCCCAAAATAAACCCCAAATATATGTATCGGATACTCCCATATATACCCCAAAAATTGGCGTTTATTTTTGATGAATCGCAAAAATTTACCCCGCGGAGTAAATTATACCCTAAAACCACGGTTTAATCGTTGATGAATCCGGTTCCCGGAGTGTTAAAATTTCTGATTTCCCAGCAGTTGACCGTCAGACTATGATTGCGCCTCAAAACGTGTCTGTCAAAAAAGACATTACCTCGATGACTGTAAAAAAACACCTCTTTTCTGGTCTTTTCGTGTGCATGTGCGGAGCTGAGGGAATGCGGAGGTAGCAGCATCGTCTGCACACGCACGCGTGATGAGTCATGGAAATTTCGTTTTCTTTCGGTTGATAAAAGCTTTAAAAAAATTAATCGCTTCCCAAAACTCTCATGTTTGCCGAAAAATCTCATGATTTTATTCTCATTATGAATCCCTACATTTTTATTTGTGATTGAAATTTTTCCTTGAGCAGCTGGAAGCTAGTCTACTGAAACGTGGGTGAGATGACAAACGGTTGCATAAAAGAACGGGAATCTCGACTGGACCGGATATTCAGTGCACTCAATAGAAACAAACACCTTCTACCCTTTTGGCGCGTTTCGTATAGGTTTTATAGGTTTCGTTTGGTATAGGCAGAGGTTAAAGGTCGTGGCTTTCTCGTTCTGAAAATTTCTTGGAAGTTGTCCCGTAGAAAAGTAAGAGCTCTCGTCTTATCAAGATGCCATGTGCGAAATCGACTATGCTCTTGCCTCATCATGGTGAAGTTGACCCTCTACACATGTACTTGGTCAAAATGTGAGGCGATTGTAGTGAGAATGTGGGGCGAATGCAAGGTTTCGACTACTTGGTATCATTTGCTTCACGGTCGCCTCACAATTTGTGCACTGAAGGAATTTGGTTGGATGTTTGAAAGCGAATTTTGTAATGCACCGCCCTCATCGCAGCGAAATTCCGGTCCACAGTTGCAGCTACCCAGCACAATCATCATCGCGATGCGTGCTGCAACAGCGGAACAGTTTTTTTTGCTCCGATGAGGAAAGCATGTATCTACATATCCTCTGGCTCCAAGGCAAACTTACTCTGTTCCATCGCGCGCTTTTGCGGAGCGAGGGGAGAAGAGACAACGAGGTGTGTGTGAAGGAGACACAGCGTAGGCGCGCAGACGCACGCGATGAACGGAAATAAATTTGGCTCTGAAACAGAGGGTATATACACATACAGTACAGAACTGAGCTCTGTCGCGTGTTCATCTTGAGCGAATTTAAGGGCAACTTTTTTTGAGAACTGTAGGAATTCAGCTTCCTCCTGTAACATTTAGCGCGTTGTAAGATGAAACAACTGTGTAGAAATTTTTCTTTCTTGGCTCAAAATGTTTTCAAATCTTCCATTTAAGGATAATGATGCATTGAAATTTCAGGAAATGAGTGCAACGGCAGATTTGACATCAGATTATTTCGATGGCTTTATCCTAGTATTGTAAATGTCGTTCAGCCTAAAGACTGTCATCTAGAACATCCTTTATCGTTCAATCAGTAGGTTTTCAAAAAAATGTGTTTTCAATACTTTAATACTGCAGAAATATCTCTCACACCTCATTTCCCACATTGAAATTCGTTGTACCGCCTTTTCCGAAATTTCTCTCGCTTTCCCAGGCGAGCTAAGTAAGCTGCGCCCCGGTCGGTTATGAAAAACATAAAGCCTAGCTTTCTCAGATTAGCCCGGGCGGAGTAAGCAGCGGAGTGGTCGGTCGTGGCAAAACACAACAACGATAAAAAGATATTGACATGATAGACCCGATAAACTTTCTTTCGACCGATTCAAAATGAGGGAGATAGGCTACAGCGGTGATAACATTTCAATATGGCTGGCCGCGCTTCACTGGGTACCCCGACGAGCTCGATTCTTCCGTGAAGACCTGTATCTGCTTATTTTGGACATTCCACCGTATTTCGCACCTATTACTGATGAGCTAATTATGCACTTGCTCCTAATGTTGTTTTGTGGAAGTTTTTATTGCTTTGATAGTGGTAATTTTTGTGGCATAAACGTTTTGGTGTCCAAGTTATATGATTATAATTAACACCTATTCCTTTAGTGGTTCGCAGCATCGTGACTGTGGTTTCTTTTTTGAAATATACATGTACGTCGGCGACAGGCGAAAGGCTGGAGTAGCTGGAGACTAGGGAACGAGAGGCAGAAGGGGTCTGTCACGAAGAGTTCATTCTTTCTTGTTCACTGATTTGTATCAAAACGACACATCTTGAGTGGCAAAAAAATCATTCGGTAAATGCCAGCGCTATTTGACTACCGGTTGAATGTGAATGAAACGGTCGCGAAATATTTTACACTCATCAGAGAGAGAACCGAGATGTGCTAATGCGATGGCCGCAGAATGAAGGTAAAGCGGCCGCTAAATAAAAAATTGTCAGTTTCAATACCTACAAAATGCCTTTATAGAGCGGGCTAAATACCTGTAGAACTGCCGCGAGATGCACTCAAACAGTTCTTTAACGTGCCGGAAACTGTAGATATAAGGTCCTTAGAGGCAGCATACACGCTCAAAAATGATATCAATTTTATGGAATGAATCGAAGGTCTGAAGCTGTTAATATTCAGAGATAACGAAAAAACCGGAAAAAAATCAGCTAAAACGAAGATATAACGGTTCGTTCTATATTGGCCCAGAAGTGGACGAGTTTTACCGCATCGGCTGAAATAGCGGAGCTAGCGACAAATTTGTTGGGATAACGACGCTAATGTACACGTACGGCCCTTTCTGGAACGATTACGACATTAGAAGCGTAAAAAATGAGCCAAAGTCATAGTAATTGAGCATTGAACATTTGTATTGAGGGGCGGAGCCCGTATCGGTGGGCGGAGAAAGGATGATTTTGTGACTCAATACGGCTCAAATACGGTTACTTTAACTCGTTTTCAACTCTTCCAACTTCGTGAGGGCTCTTCTAGGGCCCGTACGACCCCACTAATGTAGTTATCTCAACAACGTTTGCGAGCGTGTATGCTGCCTTTAAAAGGTATTATATTCGTCGGATAGACTGCCGCAAAAACCTGGCAAACAGTTCGCTAAACGGCCGCAAAGTGGTGACTTGATATGCGCGGGCAGACGACGAAAGCGCGTTGCCGGCTGTCCGCCGCCGATCTAATGAAGTCGCGCTGGAGGGGTTACGGGACGTCGGCTAATGGTACCGCGGGAAGTGTGCTGTCTGAATCTGAGATGCCACACAGAGAGTGCTGTCAAAATATGCGTATAAATTCATCAATCGTGGCAGCGGAAATGGCATATGAGACGAAGATGCCTAACTACATTCGTCGCTCCTACTCCGAGTGAAGACGAGCAACTGCATTTATGTATCTTACGCGCACGCTAACGAAAATGAAATACTGAAGAATTCATTAGAAGCAAATGAATCGGCGGTTTTCTCACATTTGGAGGACAGGAACGACTACGCGTTTTCGGGTATCGACTGGAGGGCTTTCGTGCGACTAGCATTTCAAGCCTACTATCGCTAGCAAAGGTGTCATCACACCTCGAAACATTTACCAGCTCTTCCCAAAGAGGACGATTCTCAAATTTTTACTCTCCAGACAATAGACAACCCTGGTGCATTCCAAGTGCCGCGCGGGTATTTGCAAACTTTGCAGTCCGTTGACAGGTCCAGAACCCTCGAAGCCTAGAGAAGCAGCTAGTATTTCCTTCCGGACGGCGGCCAGACGGTACGCCGCGCGCGGCGGGGAGCATCCGTTGCGCGTCGCGACGTACCACCACCAGTTGATTAGGTCATTTCCCTTCAACGAGATGTTTCGAAAGTCGCCTACCACTAATGATATGATAGGATCAGTTCAAGAAGTTAACAGGAATTAGGCTCATAGAGGCGAACATCTATCTGTAACCTATGAACAACTTCTTTTGCGTGCTGATTTCTCTGAATGTGGTAGGTTCTAATTAGCACATTCACGACCGCGTGTCCCACCGGTGGGACACGCGTCGACTACCACTTCGGACCGCATGTCCCACCGGTGGGATACCCTTTTCAAGAATCGAATTTTCCACCACAAGAAACTACTTTCGAACCTACATGTGATCAATGTATTAACCTACCCAAGACTTGAATAAAAACCTCGTGATCCATCAGTAGGTCAAATGCAACAGCATATTTAGACTTTGCTAAAATCAGGTGAAGTGAAGTAGAGGAAAAAACGGCTGTTAAGTAACTTCAGAAGCACCTTATGATTTCTTTCTCTTTCTGTTGCTCGCTTTTAGGTTTCTTAGAAGAAACCTATCGTTTGAAACTCGTTTACTTTTCTGAGAGCGTTCAGTTCAGCTGACCCCGTTCTGATATTGAGTAATTGTTCATCGATAACGAAAGTGACTGGGTAGCTCAAACTCTGATGCTGTTCGATCATCGTTGCTAGCTACAACAGAGACACAAAAAAAGTTAAAACAATTACTCGTCGGACGCTATACAAACCTTATACGGTGACGCAATATTGCACGAGGTCTGAATTAGGCGTGGTCGTGAATGGGTTAAAGTCAGCATACACGCTCGTAAACGTGATTGAGATAACTACGGAAATAGAATGGTATGGCACAGATTACAACGCCTATGCATTTTGAAGTGTCAAAAACCACCCACAATGCCGTAGCAGGAGTTAGAAGTTGGCCCCGCCCTGTGTTTTCACGCCCCCTGTATTTGCTCTTTTCCTGCAACGCAAGGTTGCTGGGTCATATTCACCGTTGATACTGTTAGTAGATTGCCTAACAAGTGAACCACATACGTCACTGACGGCAAAGATGGTCCAACAACCCTGCGCTGGAGGAAAAGAGCAATTACAGGGGGCGTGAAAATACAGGGCGGGGCTAACTTCTAACTCATGTAGCGGCATTGTGGGTCGTTTTTGACACTTCAAATTGCGTAGGCATTATGTTGTAAGCCATACGATTCGATTCACATTGTTATCCCAATCACGATTACGAGCGTGTATGCTGCCTTTAAGATCGCTAAAATTTGGTTCATACATGATACGATGGAATGTCCTAGCATCCAAAGACGGTTCAGGAACAAGAATGCAGCCACTTTCTTGGTGTTGACTCTACGATACAACTATGAGTCGATGGTGGTCCGCCGCTACGCATCGCACGTCGCGTGTACTCGTCGCGCGCGGCGTACCTACCTTGCCGCACTCCTTACTTCATCTTCTCTAGCACTTGAGAGACTACGCGCTCCACGGCTCATCACTCCAGTTGGTAATTAAAGGCATCGTACGCGCAGAAAACCGTATATTATTTTTCCATGTTTTTGTGTAACTTGGCCTCTCTAGTGAACGGAAATGTCGAAGGGGCCCATGAAAAACCTTCATTTGTGAAGAAAAGTCAATCGGAACACATTGTAAATACGAATTTGAATTTCGCGCCAAAATCCATTTCAAAGTTTTTTTTTGCTTTTGGAGGCCTCGTCAATGTCATTTTCGGAGTTTTTCTGCATGTGGAGTTCGTGACGTAACTATTTTTAATGTTGTCTTACGGTCGCATCAACATTCTAGGAAAACGTTGCAGATGACTGGTGAGATTTGGTGGCGGATCTTCATCTTTGACGCCTTCCAAACTCATTGCTCCACGTTTTTGGCGCGCCAAAGTTTACCAGTCCTGTGGTCTACCGGGCTCAATCATGAAATTGAGTCTGAAAAACGAAAATTGATTTCCAGCGCGAACGATGCCTTTAAACTCAATTTTTGTAGTAGATGAATATATTGAAATGAGATATAAGGTGCTTAATATCTGCATTCCTGTTATGCAACTACAGCATTTTCTAAAATGATGCTAGTGTAATGATGTTTACATTAATTATAAAGTGTCATAATAATTTGTTTTAGGTATGGTTATTCAAGCAATCCTATATATAAAGAATCGCAGGGGCAAGAAAAATAATTATGACTATGAGGCTACGAAGCTGCCCCATCACCATGCAGGCGCTGTGCTTAGCGGGTGCCACGAAGGAGAGGCTGAGCGTTCAGCACAGCGCCTGCATGGTGGTGGGGCAGCTTCGAAGAGGAGCCGATTGGGGCGCGTTATTCAGCGCCTTCGCCACAGCTTCGTCTTCGTTTTTTTGCTTATTGCTTTCTTTTTTTTTGTTCCATTCCAATCGATTCTTCTTTTTCTCGTTGGATACCAATATGCGTCCATTGTGCTGTTTCCATTCACATTTTCATGTTTGAATGACATTTGTGGAAACTATGGTTGCTTGGTACACATTTCAAATCTCCATTTTTTGTTTTTCTGCCGCAAATTCCTTCATCATTTTCTTTTCACTCGCACAATTTCACGATTCTGCGCGCTGATTGTATCGGACAGTCAACTTGTCGGTATACATCGGTCTCGTTGAGTAATTCGGCCGCTTCGTCACCCTTTATTCTCCTCTGCTGAACACTTCCTTTATCGGTTACACGATAATGTCTAGGAAATTATTGGATGTTTCGCAACATTTCCTGTACATGCCGTGCACGTCATGACTGCACACAACAATTTCGGGGCATCCGAATTTCCTGGCCGTTTCCCTTCCGAGAACTAGATCAAAAATTTCGGCTTCATGATATTGCTCGCCTGCTTGCGCACGCGTTAGGCCTATTTAAGAGTTCTGTCGCTGCTCAGCGCGATGAGATGTTTTCAGTGGGCATCGATCGATAACGCGCCGCTCGTCGATTCGCTTATGAATCATGACGTCGCGCCGGAACTCTAAAAACCTCTTATGGTTCGGTGAGTGTCGGCGCGCGGCGAACTCAGAAAAGCCGTCGTGTGGAAGAACGGTGGGATGTCGCGTCGCCGCCCTTTCCGCCGCGTGTAACGCTCACCGGCCACGACGCAGAACGCACGGGTGAGCAACGTCCGCTCCCCAAAATTTTTGTCATACACCAAAACCTCACAGCTCTTACCAGTTCGCTTCCGTTTTTTTTCCAAATTAAAATAAGTACCTCGTCAAAACTTCATGCTTCTCTGGAAGAAGGTAATCTATTCCTCAATATCGTATTACCAGGTTATTTAATACCCGGGTCTGCTATTCTTCAACCTCCACCTTTAGGGGCGGGGGGTGTTCAAATAGAGGGCTGCTTGCTCTAATTCTCAAACAAAGATTTCAAAAAATAAGAGTGAGCAGCGTGTACTGGGTTAGCAAAAGTAATCAGTTACGACTCCCTCAAACCTAAATGTATGGATTTAGGTTCGAGAGAACTTCGTATTTGTCATTCCCTTACACCTACCAATTTTTACGAAATATCGTTTACCTAAGGCTGGAATGTATCTCAGCCTACCTCTCCTGACCCGAACCAATAGTAGTTTTACGGGTAGATCTCGTTTACAGAGAATGTTATTACATTTCAAGTAGGGCAAAATACATAAAGGAAAAAATCGCACTAGAAAAGTACGTCTCAAAGTGCTGCAAATGTTCCAGAAATCATTTCTGTATAGATGAGAAAACATTTTTTTCGCGGTCTCCACCTTTGGACTTGTTCTTTTTCAACCTTACCTGTATCGTTTTTTTTTTCGACCTTACCCGTATCTCCCATCGTTCGGCGAAGCCGAACGAATACTACGCGTGGTAATTGGAGGTGGGTCGGCGAAGCCGGCCCATCATTCGGCTAAGCCGAACGATTACTACGTGTGTTGAATAGAGGTGGGTCTACGAAGCCGGCCCATCGTTCGGCGGAGCCAAACGAACACTACGCGTGGTGATTGGAGGTGGGTCGGCGAAGCCGGCCCATTGTTTGGCCAAGCCGAACGAATACTACACAAAGGGTGGCCGGCGAAGCCGGCCCATTGTTCGCAGAAGCCGAACGAATACTATACGGATGGTAGCAGGCGGAGCCGGCTCATCGTTTGGCGGAGCCAAACGAATACTACGCATGGAGAGTGGAGGTGGGTCGGCGGAGCCGGCCCATCGTTTGGCGGAGCCAAACGAATACTACGCATGGAGAGTGGAGGTGGGTCGGCGGAGCCGGCCCATCGTTCGGCGGAGCCAAACGAATACTACGCGTGGTGATTGGAGGTGTGTCGGCGAAGCCGGCCCATCGTTCGGCGGAGCCAAACGAATACTACGCGTGGTGATTGGAGGTGGGTCGGTGAAGCCGGCCCATCTTTTGGCTAAGCCAAACGATTACTACGTGTGTTGAATGGAGGTGGGTCGACGGAGCCGGCTCATCGTTCGGTCGGCGAAGCAGAACGAATACTATACGGATGGTAGCAGGCGGAGCCGGCCCATCGTTTGGCGGAGCCAAAAGAATACTACGCATGGAGATTGGAGGTGGGTCGGCAAAGCCGGCCCATCATTCGGCGAAGCCGAACCAATACTACACAAAGGGTGGCCGGCGAAGCCGGCTCATCGTTCGGCGAAGCCGAACGAATACTATACGGAGGGTAGCAGGCAGAGCCGGCCCATCGTTTGGCGGAGCCAAACAAATACTACGCGTGGTGATTGGAGGTGGGTCGGCGAAGCCGGCCCATTGTTCGGCGAAGACGAACGAATACTATACGGATGGTAGCAGGCGGAGCCGACCCATCATTTGGCGGAGCCGAACGAATACTACGCATGGAGATTGGAGGTGGGTCGGCAAAGCCGGCCCATCATTCGGCGAAGCCGAACCAATACTACACAAAGGGTGGCCGGCGAAGCCGGCCCATCGTTCGGCGAAGCCGAACGAATACTATACGGAGGGTAGCAGGCAGAGCCGGCCCATCGTTTGGCGGAGCCAAACAAATACTACGCGTGGTGATTGGAGGTGGGTCGGCGAAGCCGGCCCATCGTTCGGCGGAGCCGAACGAATACTACACAAAGGGTGGCCGGCGAAGCCGGCCCATCGTTCGGCGAAGCCGAACGAATACTATACGGATGGTAGCAGGCGGAGCCGGCCCATCGTTTGGCGGAGTCTAGCGATTAATACGCGTCGGAGGTTAGCAGGCAGAGCCGGCCCATCGTTTGGCGGAGCCAAATGAATACTACGCATGGAGATTGGAGGTGGGTCGGCGAAGCCGGCCCATCGTTCGGCGAAGCCGAACGAATACTACACAAAGGGTGGCCGGCGAAGCCGGCCCATCGTTCGGCGAAGCCGAACGAATAC
Source organism: Aplectana chamaeleonis (assembly GCA_029168955.1). Taxonomy (NCBI): domain Eukaryota; kingdom Metazoa; phylum Nematoda; class Chromadorea; order Rhabditida; family Cosmocercidae; genus Aplectana; species Aplectana chamaeleonis. The sequence continues at coordinate 34,502 of JAPDOI010001460.1, read as the reverse complement.
TATACGGATGGTAGCAGGCGGAGCCGGCCCATCGTTTGGCGGAGCCAAACGAATACTACGCGTGGTGATTGGAGGTGGGTCGGCGAAGCCGGCCCATTGTTCGGCGAAGCCGAACGAATACTATACGGATGGTAGCAGGCGGAGCCGACCCATCATTTGGCGGAGCCGAACGAATACTACGCATGGAGATTGGAGGTGGGTCGGCAAAGCCGGCCCATCGTTCGGCGAAGCCGAACCAATACTACACAAAGGGTGGCCAGCGAAGCCGGCCCATCGTTCGGCGAAGCCGAACGAATACTATGCGGAGGGTAGCAGGCAGAGCCGGCCCATCGTTTGGCGGAGCCAAACAAATACTACGCACGGAGATTGTAGGTGGGTCGGCGAAGCCGGCCCATCGTTTGGCGGAGCCGAACGAATACTACACAAAGGGTGGCCGGCGAAGCCGGCCCATCGTTCGGCGAAGCCGAACGAATACTATACGGATGGTAGCAGGCGGAGCCGGCCCATCGTTTGGCGGAGTCTAGCGATTAATACGCGTCGGAGGGTAGCAGGCAGAGCCGGCCCATCGTTTGGCGGAGCCAAATGAATACTACGCATGGAGATTGGAGGTGGGTCGGCGAAGCCGGCCTATCGTTCGGAGAAGCCGAACGAATACTACACAAAGGGTGGTCGGCGAAGTCGGCCCATCGTCCGGCGAGGCCGAACGAATACTACACGGAGGGTGGCCGGCCAAGCCGGCCCATCGTTCGGCGGAGACGGCCCATCGTTCGGCGGAGCCGGCCCATCGTTCGGCGAAGCCGGCCCATCGTTCGGCTAAGCCGACTGAAGACCTCCCCCTCCCTGCTACCTTCTACCGTGATTTCTTCTCTTCTCATTCGCATTTTAATTACAACGAACGATGTTCGACCCATTATTTCTCCCTACTTCTCTAAAAGATTCGAGTACTTGGAGAGCCAATTTCTATGTTTCACCAAAGCGAGTTTACGAAATTTCATCGAAGTGTTGAAATAGGCAATTTTCCCAATCCATTCTGCCACTCATCGAACATTTTTCGGAAATTCGATTATCAAATTTTCTGAGGTTTGAAAAAAGATCAACTACTGACGAAAGACTGTCATGAAATAGGACGCTGTAAACAGTAAAAAAGGTGACAAGTAGTCATTTCTGCCATTTTTGAATTAATTGCCTCGGAGTTAAAAATCTAATCTCTGTAAGTCTTCGTTAAACCTGTTCTGGTGCTTGGATTCGTGTAATTTTTAACATCTGAACTGAATCTTCGAGCCTTCCTCTTTTTCTCCTTACTCTGCATTCTTGGAAATCGTTTTAAAGGTCAGCCGCAAGTAGAGGGTGGTAATGACGTTATCTCATGAGGGGTCATGTTTTTGACTAGCCGTACTGAAGAGGCAAGGTTACTTGAGGAGTAGGAGGGGATGAGGAGGTCGGCCGTCCGAAAAAAGTGGGAGGCGTCACCTGGAGGGGCCTACTTTCGCCGTTTTTTCGACAATGCTGCTGCCACGAGCCCCGCGTCTTTCGACTTCCGGTGTGAACTCGAAGACGGTCTATGACCGGCCGTCCTGAAGAGGCAGGGTTACATGAGTAGTAGGAGGGGATGAGGATGTCGGCCGTCCGAAAAAAGTGGGAGGGGTCACCTGGAGGGGCCTTCTTTCGCCGTTTTTTCGACGATGCTGCTGCCATGATCCCCGCGTCTTTCGATTTCCGGTGTTTTCTTTCGACTTGTCATGATTTTCGTTTCGGAGTTTTTCACTTGCACTGTCGTGAACTTCTGGGTACTCAGACAGCAGGTGCGGGCGGGTCGCTGGCTTTTGGCGGGCGGGTCGACATCCCCCCGCCATCCGCCCGCCAGTAGCCAGCGATCCGCCCGCCAGTAGCCCGCGATCCGCCCGCCAGTAGCCAGCCATCCGTCCGCCGGTAGCCAGCGATCTGCCTGGCAGTAGCCAGCGATCCACTCGCCAGTAGCCAGCGATCCATCCGCCAGTAGCCAGCGATCCGCCCGCCAGTAACCAGCGATCCGCCCGGCAGTTATCGTCGATCCACCCGCCAGTTGTCAGCGATGTAGCCGTAATTTAAACCCCTTCTCCTTCTGATGCCTCGGGTCGGGGACCAATTCTTAAAGGCACATTCCAACCTCAAAATCGATTTTCTGTTTCCCTTCTTATCTTGAAAATGGTCTCACGCTGATTCCAATGATGTCTCTCTAGTCGTACAAGGCCCCCTGAGAACGGAGTTGTGGCCCCTCGAAAATTGAGCTGCGGAAGCATGGTGGACGAGTTGTCCGAGGCTTGTAACTTCCGTCATTTGCAACCTATGGATGCGAGCCGACCTGAATAAAGAGGGAGGCTGAGAATGTAGGGAAGAACGGGGCTATTGATCGGAAATCATCACTCATCTCGCCACTGTTCAGCTCGAAAGATCGTATAGGGGCGTGCCAAAGTGGCTTCCTGGTGTGGGCGCCCCAGGGTGGCTTCCTTCTATATCTCGCTTATTCAGAGAAATTGAGAGCTCGCACTTGGCAGGTGTTTTATAAGGTGAGTTTACTTCACAATTGTATAAAAATCTCAGATTTTGTCCCTGAGCTTGGACAGTGCCTTTGAGCGCCTATGACGCAGTGTTAATCAACCCAAAGAGTTGACTACCTAAACATGTTGAGGGATACCTGAGCCAAAAAATCCGGTCAAAAACTTTTTACTGCTCAAGAAACTAAAGCCCTGAAGTTTGTGCTGCACCCTAGACCCCAACCGGCGTATTGTCAAGAACAGATCGCTTTGATATTTTGCTTTCCTTATTGTTTCTTGGAGCAAAGCCGATGTGCCTATGTTATACATAACTTGCGTGCACCGAGTTTGCGCCAAGTCACAATAAGGAACGCAAGGTATGTGGGCAACCGGTGCCGGCCGTACTTCTGCACACCTCAGTACTGCTCATCTACTGCCTTATACCCACATAATAATGAATCAATTCGTTTACTCCGTCCCGTGTCTCATATTCTACCCTTTAATATTTGAAAACTTCACAATTTTTCTTAGACGTTGGTTCACGCCTCTTCGAACACCAGACACGGCAGTGGGTCAAGCTCTTCAAAAATTGAATGCAATGCCCCAGTCTCTCAAAAGAATTACGTCCAGCCCGCCCCGCAGTGTCCGAACAGGAGTAAATAGCGCTCCGCATTTGCAGAAAAGGTCTGTTGCAGCACGCAGCTTACAAACAATCTTGCTGAGAACTAAATGATAGTGCCGTGACCCCGTAGACCCAGCTCTAGCATATCCGAGCTGCTCGCTGCAACTACGGTTGTTTGCAGCTGCGGACCCGAAGTTAACTCCGATTAGGGTAGTAGAGATTTGAAGCTCATCAGCTGCGCTAGTAGTGTACTTTGCGGTTCGATTGTGCTCCAATATGTGGCGCAGGTTGGATATTGTGGAATCATTCACGCGACCATCCTTTCAGGGCGCCAGTTCACAATCACCCTGAAAAGTTCTGTGGCTATATCCATGAAACTACGGAGCTTCCCGGAAGGGTTCCTATAAGCAGCCAGTGTATGCGTTGGGCGAACTTTGGACCTTTCCGGGAGGCTCCAAGGTTTGTTATTTCATGAATATGGCCAACCATTGCCTAAATTGCGCCAAAACGTGTTGCTAGCTACAACTAGTCGCATTGTCATCTTTTTGGCAAATGAAGTAAAATCACATCGTGCTACAGAGCGGATAATTTGGCTCACTCGGCACTTTCTACACAGAGTTAGTAAGGGCTCTCTACATTGCCTAAGTTCCAGGAAAAAACCTGCATTGTGGGAATCTCGAAATAGCGAAATTCTATTTTACTATGCGTTCCTGACTGAAGGTTGGCACAAACTTGGTGCACCTATGTATTAGCATATGGCACTTCGAAAGCTTGCGCCAACGTTTGCATTAGGGAGCAGGAACGTCTCTTTTAGGATCCATGCCGACCCGGTACATTTCAAATGTCGTAAATTCGACTTCTTTGAAACTCGGACTTTCGGGTTCTGCCTTACCTTTCTGTATCCTCCCATAGAAAATCCTCAAAAATTTGGTCAGGGTCACGGGTCCACATATCCAAATTGGGGAACTTCATCACTGAAGTTCAACACTGCGCCCACACAGCCAGCCTGCACGCTAAACCGGGACACCGCCTGCACGCCGACACACGACGCGGCCGGCACAGCGACATACGATGCGACCGGCACCCGAGCACGCGGCGCGACGACTCCTCCCAACCTCTATTGGGGCCTTCTACCGGGTGAGAGGGACCTCCAGATAGGGTTCAAGCACCTGCAAACTTTAGTAACTGAACCGGGAGCGACGCCGCTGCCATCTGACTCCTGCGCCTGAAAAAATGCGTCATATATATCTTCTTCCACTATAGAAGGAGGCTCGCTTCCCCTAAAAACAAAGGTTGGGACACCAGTTTACTTGAGTTGTGCCCCGGAAAGAAAAGACCGAATATCGAACAGATTCGAATGACTCCTTTATTAACGTGTCCGATTTTTGGATATATATTCGAGATGGCCTCTTTTTTTTGAGGGAGTCCGATTTTTGAATATATTCTGAATGACCCTCTTTTTCCGAGGTCCGAATTTTGAATAGTTTCGAATTAAATCTGACCTTCGAATATATTCGAATAATTTTTCGAATAATTTCAAAGCGACAAACTAAAAACAGGCCAAGTGAGCTGTCAGCGGATGATCGTAAATTATTCCAAGCGCAGGAGAGGCGGGGGAAAACTCGGTGACTCTTCCATTCACGCGCGCTTAGCACCATCTTTTTGGTCAAGAATTTAACGATCATTGTATGGTTTCTATTGCATTATCTCTAAATAGCCGCGGCGTAGATGTTATTCCTTCCGCCATCTTTTGAGCGAAGCGCTTTTCTCTCCATTTCTAGCATACACTATATGTTTTTTCAAAGACAACCAGCTTCCCAGAATTAGAATACTTCTTGCGATAAACTGGGAAAATTAAAGAACCACGCAATGAGCTAAATACAAGGTAAGCATTATAAGATCACTCAACAATTAAGCAACATCAAGAAAAAAGCGACATATAGAAGTTGAAACAACTATGACACTGAGAAGTAGAGATGGCGGATGGGGGTTTATGGCGTGGCAGTGGATCAATAAAATGAACTCCAATCCACTCATCATTGATTGACCAGGATTTCACTCGTGTACAATTTGAGCGGGCGGATCGCTGGCTATCAAGGCCCTGGCGGGCTGGATCGCCGTGCAAGTTGCGGGCGGATCGCTGCATCTCATAGCTCAGCGGGCGGATCGCTGGCTATCAAAGCCCTTGCGGGCGGATCGCTGGCAGGTTGCGAACGGATCGCCGCTTTAGAGCTCGCCGGCGATCCGCATAGCGTGATCAAGTTTCCCAGGGCGCCGCTATCCGCCCACGCCAAAACGCAGCGATCCGCCCGGGCAAAGGCTTTGATAGCCAGCGATCCGCCCGCCGAGGCATTACGATGAGCAGCGATCCGCCTGGGTAACTTGCCGGCGTACCGCCCGGAGAGGCCTTGATTGCCAGCGGTCAGTCCGCACCTGTTGTCTGAGTAGCGCACAGAAAGCCCCCCTCCTCCCCACTCAAAGACCTCTGATCGAAACAAGCAGCTGGAAAATTGAAGTCAATGAAGGAATCGATGATCAAATGATCGAAACTGGTCCCAATGATGCACGGATTGCTCAGATTCACCCCATTTGAATATTTTTTCTTCGGGGTCGATTAATCCGTTGTTTGTTCCGATCAGTGGCCGTTGATTGGGCGGAGATTGCGCTCTACACAGAAGTTCAGGACCGCGTATGGCTATTTGGGCCCTTTTTCTGCCGCGCTCGGAGTGGTGAAGCCGGCGAAGCGCTGACTCATCAGTTCGGCGAAGCCGAACGAATACTACGCGGAGGGGGGGTCGCCGAAGCTGGCCCCTCGTTCGTCCAAGCCGATGTCGTAATGTTCCTCATGGTGCGTTAGGGTATCGTATGATTCCCTTGAAGTGGTTTGGTGCACGTTGTGAAGTTCATTATCACGTCCCTCTCAATGTGCATGCTAGTGTCTGACGCCCCCCCCGTCTCGCCTTCGACAGAGATATTTTTGTTCTTACGAGGGGTCCCCCCCTCGGCGCCAAGTGGGACGGCAGGTAACAGCTGAGTGGAGCGGCGATTCTCTGCCCGTCTCATCTGGGTGGTCAATATTGTTTTGAATTCTGTCACGATCGTTCTCTTACACTTCGATTTTGGCCCAAACTTTAACGACTCCCCTCTCTCTCCAGGCACCCTATCAAGTGTATGCAGTCTTATATCGGAAATCGCAGACCCCAGCCGCCCGCTTTCGGTCTTGGGACGGATCCTAGCACGATTGGTGTTTGGGGGTTGTTTAGTTTCTCTCGCCAGAATTTCTTTCAAAGGAGTTTGGAGCAAGTGAATCTTTTTCCAAAGAATTCAGAACAAGTCACTTTTTTGACCCTCTGGTCCCTTGAAGATAAGTGCATTTGTTGGGGGTTTACTCGCGGGCCAACGATCTGTTCTACAGCTGGGGGTATAAAGAATTCAGCATAAACTTTTGATTTGACTCTTGTTTCAGCGGCCCCACATTAGGCGCATTGGTTTTTCGTGACCCTCCCCCCCCCAACTTGGAACTACTTGTGCTTCATAAAGATGAAGACTTTCTAGAACCTTTTGGGATAACATAATGCTCCTTTTTGGTCCGTTTTAGCATCATGCTACCACCTCAGGATGTCGTAAAACTCCTCATGGTGCGTTAGGGTATCGTATGATTCCCTTGGCGTGGTTGGTGCACGATGTGAGCCTCATTATCACGTCCCTCTCATTGTGCATGCTATTGTCTGCGATCCCCCCATCTCGCCTCCGACAGAGATATTTTTGTCTTTACGACCCCCCCGTCGGCGCCAATTGGGACGTCATGTAATAGCTAAGTGGAGCGGCGATTCTCTCCCCGTCTCCCCTGGGTGGTCAATGTTCTTTGGGATTCTGTCACGATCGTTCTCTTACACTTCGATTTTGGCCCAAACTTTAGCGACACCCCTCTCTCTCCAGACACCCTATCAAGTGTATGCAGTTTTATATCGGAAATCCCAGACTGTAGCCGCCCGCTTTCGGTCTTGGGACTGATCCTAGCACGATTGATGTTTGGGGGAGATTGTTTAGTTTCTCTCGCCAGAATCTCCTTCCGAAGAGTTAAGAACAAGTGAATCTTCTTCCAAAGAATTCAGAACAAGTCACTTTTTTGACCCCCTGGTCTCTCGAAGATAATTGGATTTGTTGGGGGTTGGCTCGCGGGCCAACGATCAGTTTTACAGCTGGGGGTATAAAGAATTCAGCATAAACTTTTGATTTGACTCTTGTTTCAGCGGCCCCACATTAGGCGCATTGGTTTTTCGTGACCCTCCCCCCCCAACTTGGAACTACTTGTGCTTCATAAAGATGAAGACTTTCTAGAACCTTTTGGGATAACATAATGCTCCTTTTTGGTCCGTTTTAGCATCATGCTACCACCTCAGGATGTCGTAAAACTCCTCATGGTGCGTTAGGGTATCGTATGATTCCCTTGGCGTGGTTGGTGCACGATGTGAGCCTCATTATCACGTCCCTCTCATTGTGCATGCTATTGTCTGCGATCCCCCCATCTCGCCTCCGACAGAGATATTTTTGTCTTTGCGACCCCCCCGTCGGCGCCAATTGGGACGTCATGTAATAGCTAAGTGGAGCGGCGATTCTCTCCCCGTCTCCCCTGGGTGGTCAATGTTCTTTGGGATTCTGTCACGATCGTTCTCTTACACTTCGATTTTGGCCCAAACTTTAGCGACACCCCTCTCTCTCCAGACACCCTATCAAGTGTATGCAGTTTAATATCGGAAATCCCAGACTGTAGCCGCCCGCTTTCGGTCTTGGGACTGATCCTAGCACGATTGATGTTTGGGGGAGATTGTTTAGTTTCTCTCGCCAGAATCTCCTTCCGAAGAGTTAAGAACAAGTGAATCTTCTTCCAAAGAATTCAGAACAAGTCACTTTTTTTGACCCCCTGGTCTCTCGAAGATAATTGCATTTGTTGGGGGTTGGCTCGCGGGCCAACGATCAGTTTTACAGCTGGGGGTATAAAGAATTCAGCATTAACTTTTGATTTGACTCTTGTTTCAGCGGCCCCACATTAGGCGCATTAGTTTTTCGCGACCCTCCCCCTCCAACTTGGAACAACTTGTGCTTCATGAAGATGATGACTTTCTAGAACCTTTTGGGATAACATAATGCTCCTTTTTGGTCCGTTTTAGCATCATGCTACCACCTCAGGATGTCGTAAAACTCCTCATGGTGCGTTAGGGTATCGTATGATTCCCTTGACGTGGTTTGGTGCACGATGTGAAATTCATTATCACGTCCCTCTCATTGTGCATGCTATTGTCTGCGATCCCCCCATCTCGCCTTTGACTGAGATATTATTGTCCTTACGAACCCCCCGTCGGCGCCAAGTGGGACGGTATTCTTTGGGATTCTGTCACGATTGTTCTCTTGCACTTCAATTTTGGCCCAAACTTTATCGACTCCCCTCTCTCTCCAGACACCCTATCAAGTGTATGCAGTATTATGTCGGAAATCGCAGATCTCAGCCGCCCGCTTTCGGTCCTGGGACTGATTCTAGCACGATTGATGGTTGGGGGTGGAATCGTTTAGTTTCTCCCGAAAGAATCTCCTTCCGAAGAGTTTAGAACAAGTGAATCTTCTTTCGAAGAATTCAGAACAAGTAACTTTTTTGACCCCCTGATCTCTTGAAGATGAATGCATTTGTTGGGGGTTGACTCGCGGGCCAATGATCAGTTGTACAGCTGGGGGACCAACGATCAGTTTTACAGCTTTCGGTCTTGGGACTGACCCTAGCACGATTGATGGTTGGGGGGATCGTTTAGTTTCTCTTGCCAGAATCTCCTACCGAAGAGTTTAGAACAAGTAAATCTTCTTTCAAAGAATTCAGAACAAGTCACTTTTTTGACCACCTGATCTCTTGAAGATAAATGCATTTGTTGGGGGTTGACTCGCGGGCCAACGATCAGTTTTACAGCTGGGGGTATGAAGAATTCAGCATAAACTTTTGAATTAACTCTTGTTTCAGCGGCTCCACATTAGGCGCATTAGTTTTTTCGCGACCCTCCCCCCAACTTGAAACAACTTGTGCTTCATGAAGAAGAAGACTTTCTAGAACCTTTTGGGATAACGTAATGCTCCCTTTTGGTCCGTTTTAGCATCATGCGACCCCCTCGGGATGTCGCGAAATTCCTCATGGTGCGTTAGGGTATCATATAATTCTGAATGATTCCCTTGACGTGGTTTGGTGCACGATGTGAGATTCATTATCACGTTCCCTCTCATCGTGCATGCTATTATCTGACGATCCCCCTTCTCGCCTTCGACAGAGATATTTCTGTCTTTACGACCCCCCCCGTCGGCGCCAATTGGGACGTCATGTAATAGCTAAGTGGAGCCGCAATTCTCCCCCCGTCTCCCCTGGGTGGTCAATATTCTTTGCGATTCTGTCACGATCGTTCTCTTACACTTCGATTTTGGCCCAAACTTACGACTCCCCTCCCTCTCCAGACACCCGATCAAGGGTATGCAGTCTTATCTCGGAAACCTCAGAGAAATAAAAACAAGTTACTTGTAATACAAATGTAAAACTCACTTGAATTTCAAAGTAACTGAGCCATAAAACGGCCAATGTCTGCAAATCGACTGCGTACCACGCGCTGCGCGGCGCGCGTGCGTCGGAAGCAGACGAGTTTTGGCCGCCGCGCATTGCTGATTTCGGCCGCCGCGCGAACGTCGCGCCCGGCAGCAAAACTCATTGCGCGCGGCGGCAAAACCCCGTCTGCTTCCGACGTGCGGTCGCGCAGCGCGTGGTACGCAGTCGACGGTGAGACATTGGCCGTTTTATGGCCTGTACATTCATATTACATGTAAGTCAGACTTATGTTACATTTAACTTACATTTATATTTTCACAATGGGTTGCCATCACGCAACGCAGACGACACGCGACGCGTAGAACGCGTCGCATGCGTCCGAGACTACGCGCTACGCAAAAAAACGCTGTGCCAGGCGTTCTCTGTAAATGTGGGGTAATAACCTTAAACTTGGGTAATTAAAGCGACAGCAACGCCAGTCCAAAAACTGACCCCAAGAGTGCGTCGTATACTCCCCTTAGAAATGCCTCTTATCCGATTTGAGTTACCTGCGACTTATTCTGTACCATCTAACTTATCGGTAACATATAGGAGGCGCATTGCACGCGGTATCCCGTCGATATGTTGAATGTAACCTAAAACTTATTTTCGACCCTTTATGCTACAAGCATCCTGTTTTGATTTTTCTGAGGAGTGCTGTGTGGAACTGCTCCGAGTTCGTTGCCGTATTTCCGGCGTTTTTTAAGCTGTACGGTTCCGCTTCCTATTCCGATTTTTGGCCCGGGAATTGAAACAGCTCACACAATCAACGCATTCAATGCGTGTCCAATATGCATTCAACTCGAAGACAAAGCGGTTTCGAGCACAGTAAGGGGATGTGCTGTTAGGAGAGCACGTGCTTCTACTGTGTGTTAAATTACAGCATGTTCCCCTTCAAGAAAGGCGTAAATGCGTGCGTGATACACATTCAACTCGATGACAAAGCGATTTTTCAAAAAAGGAAAGCCTACGACGCACTCTTGAGGAGGAACTGAGATGCCGATAGTGTCGCCGGTTTAATTACCCAAGTTCGGGGTACATGGCACCCCGGCCGCTGGAGACCTCGCCCAACCGCTGGCAGCCCCAGATGGTACTCAGCGAGTTAGCCGCGTCGCATGTGGGTGTGACGGTGTGCTGCTACGATAGCTCTGGGCTGTCCTGCAGCACGTGCCCCGTGCCCCTTCTATAAACATTCGCAGCACGTGCTCCTGCGGTGAAACTTTACAGCACGTGCTGCTGTCTGGAGCACGTGCGCCTGCGAAAAAGCCTTTCGATGAGTGTGGTCACTCGAGTTGAAAGCATATTTGACACGCATTGGATGCGGTGGTTTTCTGAGAGAATAGTGTACCACGGGTGATGGTGATGGGACAAGGCAAGGGTGTATAAAGGCATCATGAAAAGCTAGAAAATAACTTCCGAACTCTTCTGTTCAATGAATATCTGGGTCTGGCTGAGCTCCTCGACATAGTTCGGAAATCTGAAATTGTGCCTCTTTAGAATGTTTTCATAAAATAAGCGTGGCAGTAACCTGAACGCCGTTTCGAGGTTTTCTATAAACCAGATTTTTCTCCAAGAATGATGAATTTGAAAGGGCTTCCACTAAAGTCCTCGTCATCGTTTGCCTACCTCCACAAGAGCAATACGAATCGGGTAATTTTTTTTGCACTAGAATCTGTCCTATAGGAAAGAGTCCAAGCGGGGAGAGGGAGGTGGCCACAGCACTGCAAGTTGGAGGCACAATCCAATGAAGCTTCCTCTTCTTGCCGGAGTTATCTTTTATTTCTGAAGTTTCTGATTTCAATCGTGTGGTATTCGCTCAGCTAGGCAATTGACTATCAGAACAAAATGTAAAAAGTCGACGATAATCTGAAGATTGACTTCTGATAAGCCTTGAACATGCAACGCTAACGCTCGCGTTCATATACAACTGGTACATCCTGGACTCCTTCTTCGGGGATAGGCCGTGCACTGCTTTGAAAGGGCAGCTTCATATACTTGATAGTTCCCGAAACTACCTTTTCGGATTCTCCGGAAGATTCATAATTAATAGTTTTTGGCTCTTCCGGTTCTTAATTTTCGTTTTCACCGTTTTTTGGACATTTGTTTGTTTCTTTCATCTTTCGAATTCGAAACTGGTGCTTGCACTTACAGAGAATGAAGTAATGGAAGCAAATCATGATTCACACGTTACGTTGAATGACGACCAAATCAGAATACCAAAGCACATGCTTCAATCTCATCTCCCATATGACAAATGATCTATTTTTTCCATCCAAATTATGTAAATGCCTTGTCTATATCGTCATGCATGTGATGTGTATCAGAAAATGTATTTGCACCAACCCCACCACCACATACTGTCAAGCATTCTCAAAAGGACTTGGAGATGAACATTAGTGTTGTTGTACGGGTTTCAAGGTTTTTTGTTGCACGGTAGAAAATCCTGCAATTGGAGTTGTTGAAGTTGCCTTACTTTGTTCCACGTTGAGTAGGTAGAAAATTTTTGTTGTTGTTGAAAAAGCCATGATCATTGAAGTTGTTTGATGATTTACAAATTTGATTGAAGTTGATGAGAAAGCAATGATTATGGAAGTTGTGGAAGTATGGAATAAAGTTGATTAGATTAGGCTATACGATAGAAGAAAAGTCGGCTCTCGTCTGCCGTTTGATTCTGGATAGGTCTGGTGCGTAGTTTCAGCTAGAAAATGGAGTGGGCGTTAAGGCCTGAAAGTGTCGCGGAAAGTGGGCGGGACCCTACTTGGAGTGGGTGGGGAGTGTAGGCGGTGGTAGTTTACTCGGAGTGCCGTGAGGAGTGGGGGGGGGCGAACTCTGAGTACCTTAAGAATAGGGCGGGGTCAACTTGGACCGAAGTGAAGAGTGGGCGGGACCCTACTTGGAATGCCGTGAAGGGTGGGCGGGGCGAACTGTGAATACAGTTAAGAGAGGGCGGGACCCTACTGGGAGTGCCGTGAAGAGTGGCCGGGGCGAACTTTGGGTACCGTAAAGAGTGGCCGGGACTTTTTAAAGCGCCCTGAAGAGTGGGCGGGGCCCTACTTAGAGTGTGCGGGACCCTATCTGGAGTGCCATGAAGAGTGGGCGGGGCGAACGTTGAGTACCGTAAAGAGAGTTCGGGACTTTTTGGAGTGCTGTAAAGCGTGGGTGAGGTCATATATGAAGGGAGCGAGAAGTGTGGGCGGGGCCCGTGGGCAAGAAGTGTAGGCAGGACGTTTTGGAGTGCCGTCAGAGTGGGCGGGACCCTACTGGGAGTGCTGTTAAAGGTGGGCGGGACCCTATTTGGAGTGCCGCTAAGAGTGGGCGGGGACTGAAAACCGTATACTCGGACAATCGCTGCATTGAAGGTTTCGCGGTGCGAGGTGTGAGACTGAAAACCATCTACTCGGACAATTGCTGCATTGAAGGTTTCGCGGTGCGAGGTGTGAGACTGAAAACCATCTGCTCGGACAATCGCTGCATTGAATGCGTGTCGAATATGAATTTCAACTAGATGATAAGGTGTTCTTGAGCACAGCCGAGGAACGCGCTGCAAGGGGAACAGCGTGCTCCTATTTGGTTTCAAATTTTAGCACGTGCCTCAACAAATACATTTAATGCGTACATGATACACATTAAACTCGATGACAAAACGGTTTTCTGAACAAAGAAAGCGAGCGACGCATTTTTGAGGTAGGGCTCAGATGTCGGTAGCATCGCAGGTTCAGTTACCCACGTTCGCGGTACATGGCCTGTCTAGCCGCTGGAGACCCTGTCCAACCGCTGGCTGGGTTAGCGCTTCACTATCTTGCAGCACGTGCTCTTGCGATTGAAATTTGCAGGAAGTGTTCATGTGATGAAATTATGCAGCACGTGCTCTGCGATAGAGCCTTTAGATGGGTGTAGTCCTCTGAGTTGAATGCATAATCGACACGTATCGAGTTTGGCGAGTTTCTGAGTATCTGTTTTGATTCTAGGAGAACGCGTATTCTTACGATTTTAGGCCTTCGTTGTACCGTTCTTTTTCTTTTCAGGGATTCTGCTTCAAAAAAGACTATAGTCGAACACAAATTTTAGATTAAAATATTGTTGATCGGGTTGGACCCGGTCGGCTGTACAGAAGAGTCGAAAGAAAGGCGATTTATTGGTTTTTCAGAAGAAGACAGATCTGCTTCAAATGCGACAAAAATAGAGTCGAAGGTAGGGCGGCTCCAAAAAAAAAGCATGAAAACCTGCCGAAGTTGCAGAAAATATGTATGGGTCGAATGAAGTGCGGCTCAGTGAGCAATGGTGGTATTGGTATGAAATTTCAGAGAATAGAATTTAGACGAGTGAAATGCGACTCAAAACATAAAATTGTGTGGAAAAGCTTAAGTCAAGGGTGAGTCGAATGAAGGGCGACTCTTGGAAGTGTAAAAAAGTAAAGAAAATTTCAATAATGAAGAGTCGATTGAAGGGCGGCTCAAAAACGGAGGTGAATCGAATAGAGGGAGACTCAAGGAAATGTGAAAATATAATGGATATCCCAAAAATGAGGAGTCGATCGAAAAGCGGCCCGAAAATGGAGGTGAGTCGAATGTAGGGTTGCTCAAAAACGGAGTTGTATCGAATAGAGGGACGGACACTTCAAGGAAACGCGAAAATGTAATGAATCTTTCAAAAATAAAGAGTCGGTTGAAAGGCGTCTCGAAAACAGTGGTGAGTCGAAAGGAGGTTGGCCGCCTCCAAGGAAGTTGGCTGAACATGTTGGAGACATCTACAAGTTGTTGAACGCATAGATGCTCGTCTGTTGTTCATTTGTACACCTATAACGATACTAAAATCGCATTCATGGATTCTACTAACCGGCTGCGGTTGGGACAGTAATGAGAAAATCCTTATGGCTCTCAGACAAAATTTGGCTTGCTCTATAGTAGAAGGAAAATTGATGGATGCATCAGAATGATTGCCGCACGTTAAAGTGGCTGCCACGGGCTAGGGAGCCGAAGGGCCACTGTGTGCAACAAAGCAGTGCGCCGTATGTATCGTCAATCACTGGACGAGGGATCGCCGCGACGCTGCTTGGCGGGAAAAATTGCGCGATCAATACCCCCTCTCCCTCCGTTTTCCCGCGCGCAATTTTTCCCGCCAAGCAGCGTCGCAGCGATCCCTCATCCAGTGATGGACGATAACATGATATTTATCGCTGAGGTAATCCGTAATAAGCCAACAATTCACCTCGAAGATATGCACTACGTGCAGTATATACTCTTTTTCTAAATACTATGGAAGATGTCAATGGAAGAGAGCTGTGATGAGGGTGTAATTAATGGAAAATAATCATTCTATACGTAAGCATGAACAGCGCTGCTATAGTGATCTACATCAGTCGCTCCTTCCGTCAACTAACAGCCATCTGTGCAGCGGTGTGAACCGCTCATGTGTGTAGGCGATAGGTTTCAATTAGGCTGAGACAACCCTCGCTATTTTAGTGTGGCTGAGTTTGCTGGGTGTCCGCCACGGGCTAGGAATCCGGTGGTCTATCCAAGCTTTATATCATCTCCAAGTTGATTTCATTAGCATGTTTGGGAACTGGTGCCCTTTGCTGAGTGGCTTTCATTGCTGCTGGGGAGTCAGGGTGGAGACAGCGAGAGAGGCTGGGATTGCAGGAGACGCAATATACGCGCATACGCACGCGTTAGAAACCGATGAATTTGTCCTAAAGGCAGAGGTACGTTGCCTTATAGTCAAGTGGCTGCCCCGGGGTAGGGACCCGAAGGGTCACTAATGATGAAAAGGAATAGGATTTTTCCAAAGTAAAACAAAAAAAACAAGTTTTTGGTGTGGGAGCGCAGCGTGAACACGAGATTCGAAGGCGAAGCAGCCGTGGGTGCGCAGTGTGGACAGGCGGTCTCTTGGGCGCAAGGTTGTGATTGTAGGCTATTTGTGACCCTCCTTCAAAAAGGACAGCAGTTTGTGAGAGAGGAACCTCCATTGGGACATTTAATAAAGGGCAACACAAGCCTCTCCCGGTTTTGAAGCAGTTCCCCTCCAGTCCGAGGTCGTCGTGCCCAACAAGAGCTTCAAGTTTTCGAAAAGTTGAGGTCTCTGCGAACTATTCCATTTTGAAGGTTATTTCGTAGTAACAAAAACAGATTCCATCACCTTAGGTACTTGTTTGTTGCCATATGTATAAGTCTTGAAGGCACAGAACACCCAGGAAATTATTTTTCAGATTTCATGCTTGTCTTGGAGAGAGTCACACTCTGATCACAATGATATCTCTAAAATCGTCGAAGACCCCCTACGTACGGAGATATTGCTCCTTGAAAATGCCTGCATTTTAAGGGCGAAAATTTCGTGGACGAGTTGTCTCAGGCCTGTATTTCTCTTCATCCGCAATCGCTGCACGAGAGCAGAACAGGATGAGGAGATAGACAGGCAATGGACTGAAGAACGACGAGATTTAGAGAATTCATCCATCCATTTAGCCGTTATCGAGCTCGTTAAGTAGGGGCCGGGCCTGTGGTGGTGAGCGAAGGGGGTCGGGCCTGTGGTGCTCGCTTATATCTCGCTTTCTCGGAGGATATGAGATCTCGCATTTGGCACGAGTTATACAGAAAAGGTCTGCTACACTATCAAACAAAAATCACCAAACTCATGCCTGAGGGTGTACTGTGCCTTTGAGTCGTGATTATGGCTGGGTAAACTGGACAGACTCAAAGGCAGTGGTCACGATGAAAAACGCTATCGAGGAAACTACAAAATCACTTACTATTGGATCGAAAACAGCTGAAAAACTTTGAAGTTAACGCTGTGAAAAACGGGCTAAAATTAGAGCTTCTAAGGCCCAAGGATGCCATTTCGTGCACACGTGCACAGCCCCGCCCAAAAAGATCTCAGTCTCATGCCGAGCAGTCAAAAATCATCGACATTCAGTGCAAGAAATAATTGCAAATTTACCTAATAAAAACCGTTGAACAATGAAAGCAAGCATTTCAGTCAATGTCTTTTGACAAGATGAGTACATAAATATTCGAGCAGGTCAGTCCGAAGGTTAATGTTCATTGATTGAAATTCAATTTCAAGCCAGCTGATGTTTTTGATATTAGTGATCATCGACGCCGATGATGTTAAGTGGGCTCGTCCACCATCGGAAGACAATAAAATTCAAGATTCAAATTTGGCCCGAAACAGCGGTTTTTCGCGATTTTTTCTCAATTGGTCCTACTGCTCCAAGCCCAGAAAAGGGTTTGGAGAGGGAAAGAAGACAATAGTATTTTATCGCTACCACTGCCCACACCTCGAATTAGATCCTTCCTAATAATGTCGACTTAAGTTAAGTGTTCACGATAATCTTCAATTTAGAGATTATTCGCTACATTGATTAAGTGGCTCTGCAAAAACAACAAAATGACGTAGGAATTTCTGAGAAAACGCACCAGAAGTATATTATAAATCCTTCCACCCTCGCCTTGCCCCGCCTCACTTAAGGTCTCACGGGGTAGGAACTGTTTGTTGTGAAAATGAAATCTTTTGTGAACCCGTCATTTGCAAATCTCTACTCTCTATTGCTCCGTTCTTTCCCTAAAGCCTTAACTATTCCTCTTCTACTTTCGATTGACCCAATTTCCCACCGGTGACAACCACAATGAACATGTTCATCCAACTGGAAAACTAGACCATGTTATAGAAAGTCACTGAAATTCGACGTTTTAATGCGTTTCTCGCCGTGTCTTGGTAATTTTGGTAACACTTGGAGGCCAACTCATTGTTTCAAAGGCATCAGACACGCTCAAAAATGATATCAATTTTATGGATTAAACTGAAGGTCTGAAGCTGTTAGTATTAAGAAATAACGAAAGACGAAAACAAATCGATGGAAATTTTGATATAATGCATGCTCACAGTCTGCAGCACAGAGTTGTACGGCACTGGCTGAAATAGAGGGAGTTTAGCAAAATTGTTGATAACGACGCTAATGTACTGTACGGCCCTTTCTGGAACGCTATCGCGAAGCCCAAAAACAATCAAAGCGCTGCAATCGGCACATCAACATCTTATATGGGTGGTTCGTATCGACAGGCGGAGCAAGACATTTCGTGACTGACTATTGCCCAAATACGGTCATTTGGACTCGCTTTTAACGCTTGCAACCTTGTGAGAGCTCTTCTAGGGCCTGCACGACCCCACTAATGTAGTTATCTCAACAACTTTTTCGAGCGTGTCTGCTGCCTTTAAGTCAAAACTCGAGGAAGAAAATAATCGGGAACACTGCATTCAATGGGGTGTATTTTCCCGGTCATAGCCATCTAAATAAATCGACGACATCAATACTAATGCCCTCGTATTCCACAATCACAACAAAACTATCCCAAACCTAGGTAAGTGATCAGGAAACGAGCAGATTCGGGTGATTGATCACCCGTTCAAATGTTATCAGACGAATCAACACAAGGCAAGCGGTGTTTGCTTGTGTCCTTCTGCGTGTACGGGCGTCTATCAGTGTTTTCGGAGAAGCCTTGGTGGACCTTACGGAAGGCGTGCGTTTTCCGGCAAATCGCGTTTGCTGGTGCCATCAGCGCCCAATGCTAGTAAGATCAAAACCAGGTTAGACTTCAAACGCTTAATTAGAGGGGAACTTGTCCAACTAGCCAACTAGAGCTGCGACCCTAAAGCGTGATAGAATCGCAAATTGAAGCGCACTTTAGCAGTCAATAAGCATGCAAATTTAAAATCTGCATTTCGAATAACTTAACAAATTTCCCCTGCATGATACAGGAATGACGCTATGCACCTTGATGGAAGAAAACAAAAATGTCGAGCAGTTGAGATTGGTCCGAGAATATTTAGGAAGGCTTCTCGATTGAACACCATTTCGTTTCAGTTTCTCGTCCCACGGGTAGCAAGGCCACTAACGATGCAACTTATGGCAGAGAAACTTGGACCAAGCAATGACTATGTGTGAGAGAAGAAATTCGGAAAGCCACCCCAGATTGACACCAAGCATGCTGTGGGGTGGCGGTCACAAAGTTGATTCGTGAATCCCGTATTCCGGCTTGCTGAAATCTCTGAGCATTCTGGGTACTAGCCAAAGATTCAGAGATCAACCCATTAGAACCTTGGTTCACTTACGAGGTCTTACCCTACATTGATATCCCTAGAGTTTTGTCACAACTACCTCTAAGTAGCACCACAACGGTCGATCGAAAATTCGGGCTCCCGCCCAACCGTTGATAACAACGGTCGGTGAAGTCTACGGAGATGGTTCCACTCAAGTCTTTAAGGCGAATATAGCATAGTCTCGGATCATCTACGTTTGGCAGAGGCAAACTGTGCATCGTATATGCTGCAGTTCTACAAAATCGTTCAACATGGGCCGCTATTGGCCCTTCCAAGCGCCAGTGCGCTTTCAGTGTAGTGGTCTTCGGAATTACTCGAAGACAATGAAAGTTTGTAGTAGAGAGTTAATCGACCACGCTAAACTCAACTATCCTACTCTTGTGGCTCCTAGTTTCGGAATTGCCGACTTCCGTCGGGACCACACCTGAGAAAGGTGTGAGCCTATATACTGTAGCGGTGTTCAGCCTCCATCTCAGGCGGTGAAAGTTTGCATGTAAGGTGAAAAGACCCCGATAGACTCAACAATCCTACTCTCGTGACCCATACTTCGCGAACTGTGGACTTCCGGCGAGTCCACATATTGTACATCAATATAATGCGACAAACATTGCAAGGTTTAGAGTTGCAAATTCCGCTCAGAATTGAATGATTCGAAATTTATTCTGATTTAAAAATCTTAATTTCAAACGTTAGGTTCTGATACTTCTTGGGTAACTTCTTGAATAATCTATATTTTCAATCTGACTGCTGCAACTTTACCGATCATCAAAAAAGATCAGTACTTTGAAAGCTCGAAACACTTTCAAAATTCACAAGTTTGAAATCCACTTTTTTATGTTTTCGCTATCTTTGAGAATACGAAAATTTAAAAAAACGAGTTTGATATTCAAGAAATCGGTGAAATACATTATAATTGATAACCAGCTAGAAGAATGGAGCAAAAAAGAAAAAAACCACAGAGGACCCACACGAAAAGAAAAGGACAGAAACAGCAGCCGCAACATCTGAAGAATGTAATGTAAAGAGGGTTCTGGAGTAATGTCCTGAATTCGTGGGGAATTTTCGACACATTCGAAACAATTTCTCAATGTCGTAAGGAGTTGCCGAGAAATCTGTCCGAATTCTCGGCAAACAATCGTTCCCCCGAATTCTCGGCAAATTTCTCTGAAATTCTGAACAAATCGGCCGCAATTCTCGATAAATACTACGAATCTCGGAAATTTCGACAACTTGTATCAAATTTCTGGACAACTTCTCGATTGTCGACCGATTCTCGACAACTATTCGTCCGATTCTGGACAAGTAGTTTTACCTGAGTAGCGTAAACTAATGTGGGATTCATTATCTGAGCTTGTGAACTTCTGCGCACATGTGGCGAGGTCAACCACAGGCCCTATTCGAACTCTGAATTCTGTATCTATCACAGCGTCTTTCATAGGAGCTGTTCTGGGGTAACATGTTCAATCAATAATTTTTAAGTTGAAACTATAAATCTGGTCTCGTTTATTTAAAAGTCGGAAAACATTCAGGAGAGAAGTTTAAGCCTAGTGATTTATGTGAATTTTCGGTGTCGAAGTGTCACTTTAATCTGGTGCGCCCCGAATGACGATTTAGCAAAAGATTTTAAGGCAGTGGTCACGATGAAAAAATTTGTGGAAAAAACCATAACAACCAAGCTTATCCGCAAACGGCTAACAGACCACGAAGGTTACGCGGAAGGAAGCGAGCTAAAAATTGAGTTACTAAAGGCAGTGTTCACGATAAATATCGCACTCGAGTTCGACCCAAAAATGGGATTGTTTGGTCGTGAAGTAACTAATAGTGAAGAAACAGGGAAGAAAAATGTCCAGAATAAGTCAAAATAACGGTTTCTAAATTCACGGCCTGGACGAGAATCATGGGCCCTGCTGATTTCGGCAAGCTCGCGCGCTAACCGCAGAAAATCTGCGCGAATCGATAATGCTAACTGCGGCAGAGTTTAGCTTGGCACCTGGTTTGCCATCGAAACGTGTGCGGCGCCACAAGCTCGTCCGATTGGGGGGCGGACCTACGATAGGTAGGCGCACCGGGAGAACTCTCAAAGCCGTTTGTATTTATGTCTGGCCAGTTTTCGTTGCTTTCTTTGACCCTATCCTCTACAACTCCTGCCAACTTAGTGTTCCACACCGAGACCTCGAGAACGAGATTTATCGCGAACACTGCCTTTAAGATCCTAAGTTGCCAATTCGTGCACATGTGCACAGCTTCGCCCGAAAGGATCGCAGTCTCATGCTGTGCAGTCAGAAATAATTGACGTTCACAGTCAGAAATAGATGTAGCTCTAGCTAGTGAAACTGATTTAACAACGAAAGCAAGCACTTCCTTCATTGTTTTGAATATATGAGGACAAAAATATTTGAGCAGCTCTGTCCGAAGGATATTGTTCATTGATTGAATTCCTATATCAAGCCAGCTGATGTTCTTGGTATTAGAAACAATCGATGCCGATGATGTTGAGTGGCCTCGCCTAAAAACAAAGACAGGAAACTTCAGGCCTAAAAGCTAGGCCCAAAACAGGAAATTTTGGTCATTTTTTCGTATGGGTCCTCTTACTCGGAAATCAGAGAAGTAAGTGTTTAGAGCAGAAAAGAAGACAAGCATATTTTCTCGCGACCACTGCCTTCAAATAGGCAGTAGTAAGGAGAAAGAGCAATAATGAATAGAGAAGAAGACGTCAGCGCAGCCAAATTTGTGAATTCGAGCGACTAAGTGAAGGGAAGGCGGACAGGATGTGAGGGAGGAAGTGACAAAACGAGCACGATTGGATTGCATCGAAGTCGTCGTCCAGAAAAATTTTAACATTCTATTTCTCTATAGATGGATACGTGACATCTTTTTAACCGGTCTCTCCCTCACTTGAAATTGCAGATTTCTTGTGCTTCGAAGGCGCTTTATAGGGAGGAATGCAATTGTTTTGAGTGAGCCACAGCTGGCTGGTCTGGGCTACCAGCTATCGTCTGCGACGCAGAATGCTGTCCTGGCAGGTTATAGGCTTTTTTATATTCATCCTATAGCGGTGATAATTATATATTGCGAGGTAGACCTTAAAGTTTGTAAGAGCCGGTTAATTCGATTTGAAGTGGCACAGAATAATAAATGCTTACCTGTAATGGAGCAGGCGCTGATCTCGTTCACCCGCGCGGTGGAGGGCGGGTAAGGAACACCCATCAAAACGTCTTAGTAGCATAGCCGGCTTTCTAACGGTTGGCTACTCTCAGTCTCTTTCCTGCGCCTCTGGATCTCATCCTCTGTACTCAACGAACAAACTAAATTCCTTCGTATCACGCCTCCTGGGGTGGTATGCAATGAAGCCTTTATCCGCGGGAATGAGCGGTCTAGCGGAAGTATTCAGCCGCTCATCAGCTTCAAGCGACACAATGAACTAAGTTCCAGTCGCTAAGTAGTTTTTCTTTATGGCGACAATGCAAGGATTTCGTAGATAAAACAGAAGAAAATATCTTATCCCATTTCTAGAGACAAGATACGACACTGATACCATCAAATCGCCGATAACCCTAGCCATTTCACCATTCGGAGCCATGAAATGGAAATTCAGCCACCGCTCAGCAGTTTCCAGAGCTACCAAATTTAACCTCATCACGACTCTGAGAAATTTTGCACAGGCGGCAGACCAACCCTGCCTTGAAGGCTCCTAATCGGTGCCTGCAGGGTAGTGTCTATCCAGAGTCCCTCCACCAGCTATGCCATTGCATCAACCCCGCGTCGGTGTCTTGACCAGGACGCGACGGCTCCCAAACTCGTTCTGGAATTACCTCAACCCTATCTCGACGGTGCCTGATTCGGGCCGTGACGGTGCCCGAGTCTGCCTGCGCCCCCCCCCCCCCCAGAGAAAGCCCCGTCTAGGTCCGGAGGCTTGCCCTTCGCCGAGGTCTGCGGTTAGGAACCACCCTCACTGCGGACAGCGGCGAAAACCGCCCCGCCCCCAGCCGTGGGATCCCCTATCCCCCAGCGGTCAAAAATATGCTGGCCTCTGCCGGACTCGAAGTCACCTTCCAGGGCCAGCATCAGAATGCCGAATGAGGACTCGAGTGAGATGAGGCACCTTTTATGCCGGCTGTGCATGTGATAAACACATCAGGACGTGATCATTCGCTTTACCACTTTTCTCATGTCAGCCACTGTAGCGGTGGCGTCGCGGTGATATCGCGAAGCCGGCGCAAAGCTGTTGCGAGACCTGCGCGTCGCTATCGCGGTACCGTTCATGATGGCGGTGCCGTTGCTGTACTGTTGCGGACATGAAGAAATCTTTCAAGATTCCGGAGCCGTTGCTACAGTGTCGCGACATGGGCTCGGATCACTGTGCCGTTGCCACATCGGCGCGGCACGGTCTCGGGCTGCGGTGCCGTCCCGCCACGGTCAATGCAAATTTTCTCAGAGGAGCATGCGGTAAAACATTTTCAGCTCAGCTCCTGCTCATCTCAACAGGAAATACAAGCCAATGAACTACCTCTTCTTCAATCTTACATTCTCTGCACAAACCTTTCCCTAGATCTTCTCAACACAGAAGCAGTTTTTTTCGTTTTTAAATATTAAAGTCTGGGAATTCTAGCTTTCTAGAATACGCTCAGAAATCACAATCCTAAAGGTATTTCCCACCTCCGCCCCAGCGTATTTCTCTCTCTCCATACCGAGTTGCACTGCATTCCACCCCCCAAACACGCACAGACTTCCGCGGTATTTCCCCCACCACCACATTTGGTCCCACGTTATTCCCCACACCCGATCCTAGGGTATTTCCTACCAATCCGGCCTCACAGTATTTCCCTCTCCATACCAAGCTTTTCAATTCATTCAAAATTTCAATGCTACACTCAGTTTTTGCTGTCTATTAAACACGTGCCCGGCCAAATCATTTGTCCATCATTTCACTGCCCTTTTAGCGTTTCCTCCGAGTGCCAAATCATACACAAGAAGTATTTCACTTCTTTTAACGAGATTCTCACGACCTATTCAATATCAAATCATAACCCTCTCGTAGCGAAGCAAAACAGTTAAAACAGTTTCGAGAGGAAACTTCGCAGTTTCCTCTCGAAAATCGCTTGAAAGAACGGAAGCAGGGGAAATGAAGGGAATATTGTAGTTCAACGAAACAAAAACGGAGCCAGCTCTGCACGTAAAACCATGCAGGCTGTGCCCAGTGCTTGGTTTGTTGTACAATATATTCTCCGAATTACCCCTGGTCCTAGAAGCCTGAAGTCTGTAAAATTTCGTTACATCAGTTTGAACAACTCCGCTGAGAATTTTAAAAACCATACAAACGTCATTTACGTTTCTTCTTGATTCTAAAGCGTGGAGGCTACAGTCCTGATTTCTCGAAAACGAACCAGAGATACTCTCGTATCGGAATCCTACCATTCTTAAAAATATTTTTCTCGTGAAATTTCTTAGCACTTTCTCTAATAAGTTTAAATCTTTTTTAAAATGTGGGCAAAAAACAGGAGTGCTGCATTCCATAGGAGGGCGTACATATGTCGTATGCGCTTTTGTGAGAACTTTTCGGTCACAAACAGACTATGCATTAAAATTGTAATGAAGGTTCAAGTTGCAATCATACTGGAAACCCAAGTCCCTGACATGAGACACTGAAGCCAAAGTGTGGTCTTCGAGCTAATAATTATGAGGAAGAAACGTGAAACGTCTTCTCTGGTGACATAGGCAAACTCCATGTTTACGACCGTTCCAGAATTTTATTCAGAGCTGTTTGAATCACAGCAATGACTTCGGGGTCCTCAACTTTTCTATACACTTTGATATCATCTGCGAATTGTTAGCAGACCACTCCGCAACTTTCCAAAACTAACGGAAGTTCAGCAGCGAAGACAGCAAACAGGATCGGAGATAGAACCCCTCTTTGGGGTACCCCACTCTGTACAATTCTTACGGATGAGAAACAGTCACCAACAAAGACAGTTTAGCCAACATCATAGCAGGCGGCGGCTTGGCACACGGCTCTGTTACTATTCTAATACTCAGAAATTCGTGGCGTTCAACGGGTGATTGACACGTGACCTTCCTGGCTTACCGGTCGCTGGATGGTTTAACTGCAAGGAACGGACCGACTGTCTGTCGACCGTGATTTGACCTACCGACTGTCCCTCGACCGAGATCCACAGACAGTCGACCGCACATCGACCGGTAACATGAGGTGACGTCACTTCGTTGTTCTCTCGCGTTTGTGCGCGTATTGACGTGCACAATTTCGACCACCGAACCCGTTGCACTGCCAATTGTTCCATTTTTCTTTTCGGTTGTCTCCATGATTCTACGATGAAATTTCCTAGTCTTCCACGTTATTTTTGAATTCTTGAATTGCCGAATCCTTTCCATATCCTGACTCGCTATTGAAACATGGAGTTTTTTCATTTTTTGATTCAGCTTCTACTCTTCTCATTTTGATTGATTTCTTTGTGCAAAACTAGTTCGTGGGCACTCAGGATTTATGTGAAGAATGAATACCGCTCTAAGAAAAACCGAAATGATTTTTTGAGCTTTAAATGACTGACAACGCTATCAGGCATCTAATATCGCTTCCACCCAACTAGTTTTGCGACGGTTTCTTCATCTTGAAGTGAATTTTCCGATTTTTCTGTCATCTTTAAATGATTTTGAGTTTCCGAATGCTTTTCACATCAGATCCTGGACTCGTTATCGACACAGGAAGCTTTTTTTCTAAATTTCTTGATTCGTCTTCCAGTTTTTACACGTTTGTTGATTTCTTGATCACGAAGGAAATGTTCCGAATCCCAATTTCTCCCATGCCCTTATTTTTGGAGTTTCCGAATCTTTCCATATCCAGACAAGATATCGAAACGGAACGTTTTTTTTCATTTTTCGTTTCAAGGCCGGATTTTCATTTTGAATAGTTTTTGATCCAGACGGAAAATTTCCGATTTTTTTTTTCATGAACTTTTTGTATTTCGGAATTTCCGATTCCTTCCATATCCTGACCCGATATCGTGAAAGTAAGCTTCTTTAACTTCTTGATTGGGCGTCGGATTTTCATTTTGGGTGATTTCTTGATTCTGAAGTGAATTTCCGATTTCTGAAATTTGGGCTCCGCAGAAAAGTTCAAGGATTTGGCATTGCTCCTAAATGTTGTGAAATGGTTTTATTGGATTTGGCTCTCAAACTTGATTTTTCAAATGTAGTGAAATTGTCGAATTGATTTTGGCTGTGATGATGTACTATATGCAGAATAACATATAATCATTAAATGTAGTTAGAAATTGTTGCAAACGGATTTGGCAGGAGTTTCCATCAATAATTATCACATAGTCAAATCACGCGTCAGAAGGGGTTTTCCTTGGAGCGCATATTGAATTGAATGAGAATAGGAATAAACCTAGCAGCAAAAAACGTTTCTATACAATGCGAATCGTGAAAGCGTTGGAGGACACGAAGACATAGAGTCAGTAGCGAGTAAACTGCGTTAGATTTCGTTTTCATGATTTTTTATCTCTTCATCGGCGAGGGAAGGTCTGGTACCTTATTGTTAGTGGGAGCTACACTGAAAAGGCAGAATAGCATTCAGGAAACCTTAATTCCTAGCCCATAAGGCCACGTTTCGTTCAGCATTGTTGACTGAGGATTATTATTTTTTTCTTTTTTTGTCTTCATATCTGCTCGCCAGAGGACCTTCTGACGCGTGGATTTGACATCCGATGATAATTGATAGAGTCTCTCTGCCAAATCCGTTTGCAACAATTTCACTACATTTAATGATTATGTTGTTATCTGCATATATTGTATCATCACAGCCAAATCAATTCTGACAATTTCACTACATTTTGAAAAATCAAGTTGAAGAGCCAAATCCAATAAAACCATTCTCACAACATTTAGGAGCAATGCCAAATCCTTGACCTTTTCTTCTGCGGAGCCCAACTTTCCAGAAATTTCACAACTTTTTACAAGGGTTTCCTTCTACAATATCGTCAAGCTCTTCTAAAAGGCAAGTGTTGTTTTTCTTCAAGACATAGTGGTAGAAATGAAGAAACAGCTGCTAGGATTGCAAGATAATAGTTGCAACGCGGCTTCCTACTGACAAGATACAAAGGCAAGTATATACTTTTTGAATTTAAAAGTCGAGGAAAATGAAGAAATGAGTTCTAAAACCCGACCCAATTGTATAGGATTGGGGCACAATCCCAGACGGGGGAGAGGGGGGGGCACCCACCATTCAAGACAGAAGTGAAATGAACCACCGATTGGTAAGGCAACCAGTCGGAGTATTTTTCCATGAGCGTTTTCTATAAAAAACAATGATTGATACAGCAGTATCAGACATCTTTTATCAGAATTTTTCATCATTTCTATGAGTGAATCTTGGGTGGCCTCACCCCGTCTAGGATAGACCCAGGGTCAGTCGCTCTAGCCAAACTTCACCGGTTCTTGATGACGTGGCTCGTCTGCGCCGGCCCATATGTCTGATTCAGGAACAAGAACGAGAGTTAAAGACATCGTACGCTGCAGAAAACCGTATATTATTTTTTCATGTTTTTGGGTAGCTTGGCCTCCCTCTAGTGAACGAAAATGTTGAAGGGGCCCATGAAAAACTCTTCGTATTCTTTCTTCTTCAACTCCCTTCTTCATTAAAAAAAAGTCAATCGGAACACATTGTAAATACGAATTTGAATTTCGCGCCAAAATATTTTCGGAAGTTTTTCTTGCATGTGGAGTTCGTGCCGTAACTATTTTTCCTGTTTGTGTCTTACGGTCGCACCAACATTCTAGGAAAGCGCAAGATGACTGGTGAGAATTGGTGGCGGATATTAATTCTTTGACGCGCTTCCAACCTCATCGTACAACGTTTTTGACGCGCCAAAGTTTACCAGTGTGGTCTACCGGGCCTCAGCTTCATAAAATCGCGGGTGAGCCTGAAAAATGGAAAATGATTTCCAGCGCGAACGATAGTTAAGTGCGCCAGAAGAGGACCACCGTAATCTTAGGAATGATGTTATTCGGCTCTCTTAAACAAATTTGATGATACCCAATTGATCAATGATAAAGATATAAAGAAGTGAAGAGCGGTGAGTCACAGTCCTTCTCCAGAGTTCAGCAGTTGAGGATCTGCACTGGACTACAAAGCAGAAAAACGACAGCACCACCGGTGTAGTGAAGATGTAGCGAATTCGGAGTCAGAACTTAGAAAATTTACAGAGAGCCAACTCAGGTGGCAGATTACGATAGCCTTTTCTCTGGCGGCACCTTGCTCTATCGCTCTTGTTGATTCGGGGCATGATTCTTGCATACGGTGTCCTGGACTATTAAAACGGAGGTCCTGCGCACGTCCTTTGATATTCTGCACACTCCCTACTAAGGTCCCTGCACACGTTCCATGATATCCTGCACTCTCCTACAGAGATCCTGCACACATCTTCTACGACGTCCTTGCACACCCCTTACTGCGGGTCACTGCACAGGTCCCATAATGTCCTGAACACTCCTACTGAGGTCCTGCACACATTATACGACGTCACTGCACACCCCCTAATGTGGATGCTGCACAGGTCCCCATAATGTCCTGCACACTCCTACTGGAGGTCCTGCACACATTCTACCACATCCTGCACACCCCTACTGGGGTCCTGCACACGTCCCATATGATGTCCTGCCCACTTCTACTACGGTCCTGGGCAACACGTACAATGATGTCCTGCATTGACTCCTACTGCAGTGTCCTGCACAGGTCCCATGGTTGTCCCTGCACACTCCCTACTAAGGTTTTGGCACACGATCCGTGATGCCCTGCACCACTTCCTGCTGAGGTCCTGCACAGGTCCCATGATCTCACCTGCACACTCCTACCGAGGTCCTGCACAGGTCCCATGATGTCCTGCACACTCCCTACTAAGGTCTTGCACACGTTCCCATGATGTCCTGCACACCTACCGGAGGGTCCCTGCACAGGTCCCATGATGTCCTGCACACTCGTACTAAGGTCTTGCACAACAGTCTCAGCATGATGTCCTGCACACTCCTACTGAGTGTCCTGCACACATCTCCACGACGTCCTGCACACCCCTACTGGGGTCCTGCACATCGTCCCATGCATGTCCTTGCCCACTCCTACCACGGTACTGCACCACGTTCCATGATGTCCTGCACACTCCTACTGAGGGTCCCGCATAGGTCCCATGATGTCCCGGGCACACTCCTACTAGGTCTTGGCACACGTTCCATGATGTCCTGCACACACTCCTACCGAGGTCCTGCACACATCTCTACTGACGTCCTGCAGCACCTTCTTACTGGGATCCTGCACAGGTTCCATGATGTCCTGCACACTCCTACTAAGGTCTTGCACACGTTCCAGCATGAGTGTCCTGCACACTCCTACTAAGGTCTTGCACACGTTCCATGATGTCCTGTACACTCCCTACTAAGGTCTTGCACACGTTCCATGATGTCCTGCACACTCCTACTGGAGGTCCTGAACAGGTCCCAGCCTATGTCCCTGCACACCTCCCTACTAAGGTCCTGCAACACACGTTCGATGATGTCCCCCTGCATACTCTCCTACTAGGCCCTGCACATTCCACGACGTCCTGCACACTCCCTACTGGGGTCCTGCACACGTCCCATGATGTCCTGCCCACTTCCTACTACCGGTCCTGCACACGTTCCATGATGTCCTGCACACTCCTACTGAGGTCCTGCACGACGTTCCATGATGTCCTGCACACTCCTACTGAGTGTCCTGCGCAGTGTACAATGATGTCCTGCACACTCCTACTGAGGTCCTGCGCAGGTACAATGATGTTCTGCACCATCTCCTACTGGGAGGTCCCTGCACAGGTCCCTTGATGTCCTGCACACTCCTACTAAGGTCTTGCACACGTTCCATGATGTCCTGCACACCTCCTACTGAGGTCTTGCACACGTTCCATGATGTCCTGCCCACTCCTACCGAAGTCCTGCACACATTCTACGACATGCGTCCTGCACACTCCTACTGGGGTCCTGCACACGTTCCATGATGTCCCTGCACACACTCCTACCAAGGTCCTGCACACGTTCGATGATGTCACTGCATACTCCTGCTGAGGCCCTGCCCACATCTTCTACGACGTCCTGCACACCCCTACTGGAGGTCTCAGCGATAGTCAGCCGACACTTCAGCACATCCTGCGACGCCTTCTTATCGATGGTGCGCTTTGAACGAACAGCCGCGCCGCGGTCAAGTGCGGATCAACCCGCTTTTTACAGCGTCCTCTTCCGGAGCCGGATCGTTCAAAGTACACCACCCTAAAGAGTGGCAAGGTGTTTATATGGAGTCTAAGAAAACAATGACTGATAACGAAAAACCCACCATTTTCATAAACTATTCTTGAGAGGCCGAAGTTTCCGAGTTTCAAACGCCCGTTAAAGAAAGCCCAGGGAAGTCATTATGGTGAGTTCTGACAATTATTTTCGACGTCATTCCTCGTGGCTTCGATTACCTCTAGTCACAAATTCTTCGAGCGATTTTGGTCCACGCCTTCCAAAAATGGTTTCGACGGACGGAGGTGGAGGCGGAGGCGGCGCGGAGGCGGAGGCGGAAAGTGAGGCGCGAGGCGGAGGCGGAGGGGCGGACGCGGAGGCGGAGAGCGGAGGCGGAGAGCGGAGGAGGCGGAGGCGAAGCGATGGTGGAGAACGTTTTTGCGTACTTTGAGAGGTCATAACTTTAGAAAGCGGGGACCAGTTGGGATGAAAAGCACACATATGTAATTTTCTTGCAGCGCGTCGAATAGTGTTACAGCTCATACCTCTGTTGACGGTATCCGCGCGGGAATAGGTGATCTCATTGTAGGCATCCGCGCGGAAGAGATCAGTTAGCCAAATCTGCGTGAGCGCTTCGCGCTCACCACAATTTTTTCCCATTTCTCTTTTGAATTCGGGAATTTCCAATTCCTCTCCATATCCTGACTCAACATCGTAACAGGAAGTTTCTTTTATTTCTTCATTCTTCTAATTTTTTTATTTTGGTTGATCTCGTAATCATAAAGGAAAATTTCCGATTGTTTCCAAGTCATTTTTGAATTTTGAAATTTCAGATTTCCATATCCTGGCTCGATATCGAGACGGAAAATGTTTTTTCTTTA
Organism: Aplectana chamaeleonis; assembly: GCA_029168955.1. Classification (NCBI taxonomy): domain Eukaryota; kingdom Metazoa; phylum Nematoda; class Chromadorea; order Rhabditida; family Cosmocercidae; genus Aplectana; species Aplectana chamaeleonis. The sequence goes on along the minus strand of JAPDOI010001460.1, from coordinate 3,518 downwards.
TTTGGCGTCAGACTTCTTATTTTTGTTGATATGTTGTTTTTGGGACGAAATTTTCGAATTCCCACTCTTTCAATGTCCTTTTTGGATTTCGGAGTTTTCGAATTTTTCCTCATACTGACTCGATATCCAAACGGGAAGTTTTCATCTATTGCGGTATATTTCCGTTTTGGTAGATTCATTTTTTCAAAGGTATTCTGTAGAAGCATCCGGTTTCCAATTCTTTCCATGTCCTTTTTTTATTCTGATTTTCGTTTGTTTTATTGCGCTGTGAATGAGTGGGTTTTGTTTCTGCTGTTTCATTTCAGACTGCATTCTCATTTTTCCTGGATGCTTTTGAGATGCATGTAAGACCCAAATGGGAAAATAAAGCAAATAAAATAAAATAGTATAAAACTATTTGAAAATAGAAGAAATTACCAAAGCAGAAAAAAAAGCAAAAAATTACTAATAGCATAAAATATAAGTTCGCTCATTGCCCACCACTACCCTTTCCAAATTTGTTACTAGCTGACTCAAAATTACCACTTCGACCGTATATGCTCCAACATTTCGTATTGTTTTAGGAATTGCTCATAAATTCACCGTCGCTCGTTGGTTCATCAACACTACCTCCACAATGAGTGCGAATTCCTTGATAGGCAGCGGTTCTTTCATCATTTCTATCACCATGTTTTCAAAAAACAAACAACTTGACTTTCAGAGCTTGACGATATTGTAGAAGGGAAATCCTTGTAAAAAGTTGTGAAATTTCTGGAAAGATTGAAACTCACCCAGAAAAGGTCAAGGATTTGGCATTGGTATAAACTGTCGTGAAATTGTTCCATTAGATTTGACTATCAAACTGATTTCCTAAATGTAGTAAAATTGTTGCAAACGGATTTGGCAGGCGCTCTATGAATTATCAGAGTCAAACCACGCGTCAGAAGGGGTTTCGCTTGGAGCGCATATTGAATAGAATGAGAACAAGAACAAGTCTAGAAACAAAAACGTTTCCAGACAATGTGAACCGTAAAAGCGTTGAAGACACGAAGACATAGCGTCAGTAGCTAATGAATTGCGTTAGATTTTGTTTTCATGATTCTCATCTAATCGGTGAGGGAAGGTCTGGTACCTTAGTGGGAGCTACCCTAAAAAGGCAGAATAACATCCGAAATCTTATTTCTAGCCCACGAGGCCACATTTCGTTCAGCATTGTTTATCGATAAGTAGTTTTTTCTTAACTTCATTCGCTCGCCAGAGGATCTTCTGACGCGTGATTTGGCTCTGATAATTCATAGAGCGCCTGCCAAATCCGTTTGCAGCAATTTCACTACATTTAGCTCCGTCCCTTGTTAGCTCCGTCACAATTTTGCCCCCTTTGGGCTCTAGCGATCACTCCGCAGTTCAGTTCACACTCAACCTTCAAAAACAATCGGCCCCAGTTATATACAAAAGGAATTTCAAAAAAGTCAATTTCGATGCTGTGCGTGACTATTTACTAAATGTAGACTGGTTCAGCTCCTTGAATGCTGCGGGTAGTGTTAATGAAAAGCATGAACTTCTTATTGCAGTCATGCAACGCTGCATTGAAATGTTTGTTCCCTTTGAACAATTTACGTGGAAGAAAACCAAAACTTTCTCTTGCTCACTTAGCTAGACTTGGAGCGTCTGAAGGATCGAGTGCGTGGTATAAAAGCTAAACTCCACAATAGTAGTGAAAAAGTTCAGGGCCACTTTTAAGGCAATTAGCGAGCGATTCGTGCGGAAAATGAAAAAATTTAACAATCAAGTCGAGAAATAGGCTGTGGAATTTGAAGATCGACACTCACTCTACAGGTTCCTCAACTCGAAACTTCAAGAAAAGCCACGTGTTGGAGTGCTTTATAGCCCTGATGGCGTGATTCTGAGGAAGGATGATGAAAAAGCCGAGTTACTGGCAAGCGTTTTTGAAGGGCCTTCTCTGGAAGCTGCCGATACGTCGATACATTCTGTTCCCGGTGCATTTGCCGTTATGAATGAATCATGCTGGTTCCACAGGGATGAAATTTTGAATGAACTTTACGATGGCCTAACTCTGGATCTCAAAACCCCTGACGAGACATCCCGCTTAGTTTCATCAAGAGCGTCGCCAATGTAAGATTTCTGGTCCCTTGGAACACGGTATTTTTAATCTAAGTTTTATGACGGCTGAAGTTCGCTCTTGAAATGGAGGCACTCATTAGTTACTTCCAATACCAAAAAAGCCCCCGTTCGACTAACCCGTCCAACTTCAGACCCATCAGTATTACATCTATTTTCTCACGTCTTTTTTGAAAAAAATTCTCAAAAACGGATATTTGCACATCTCGACGATAACCATATTATCTCCCTCTTCAGCATGGGTTTCAGAAGGGCAAAATCCACGGTGACGGCAATGATAGAAGCGTTGGAAACGAACTGGACAGCTCTCTCATCGATCAAGGAAAAAATGTGGACGTTGTTTATTTTGACTTCACCAAGGCTTTTGATAAGGTTCCCCCATGATAAATTGTTGCCAAAAAACTTTCGCGACTTGTTGGGGTATCCATCCGGCGAATTGTCTCATGGATTTCGGGTCATTTTGACTGATAGGACGTTTTCTGTCCGCGTTAACGCGCGTCTTTTTCGAGTCCGCGACCATAAGTTCATAGCGGAGTCCCACAAGGAGGAGTACTTTCCCCCATCGCTTTTCAAACATCTACACGTATGAAATCGCGAATTTGATCACTCACTTCTGGCACCGGGTTCAGTGCTTTTGCTGATGATATCAAAATTTATCATGAGGTTACTTCCCTGGGGCTGTGAATCGTTACAGCAATCAGGTCAATGCTGTCAGCATGTGGTCTCGTGATTGGGATTTGCCCCTGTCCAAGGAAAAAACCAAATTCTCCACCTCGGTGCCAACAATCATAACTTCAATTATAATATTGGAAGGGACTCCCATTGGAGATCACTGATCAGATAACTGATCTTGGTTTCAGTCATCACCGGGAGTCTTAGCTTCGATGCGCATTGTGAGGTCACGTCGAGGAAGGCTACTGTTGCAGTGAACAAAATATTCAGAGCTTTGGCAACACGTAATCCATCTGTGCTTATAAGAGCCTACACCACCTACGTGAGGCCAATTCTTGAATATGGCACGCCGGTGTTTAATCCCTACAAAGTGAAGGACATCAACTGTTTGGAGAAAGTCCAAGGCAACTTCACAAGGAAATTGTTTATTAGGATGCATGGTTTCGTGTATGGCCGCGTACCCGATTCCATGCAGAGAAATGATCTATTTCATTTGAACCCGTTATCCTTCAGAAAAGTAGAGAACGATTTACTTCTTCTCCACAAGATCCTGTTTGGCGTAGATTTCGGTCTCAAACCTGAGGACCTTGTGACAACGAGAGAGTCAACCACTAGGGGTGGTCCCATCAAACTCCACCGTTACACATCTAACCTCCAACTGCAGACATCACTTTTTCATCAACAGAACAATAAGCCCATTTTGAGAACCTTGGTAGAAATCATTCCAT